>VYXD01015595.1:1055569-1097541 GCA_013397195.1 Hylia prasina
TTTTTCTTTTTTTCTTTTTTTCTTTTTTTTTTTTGGCCGCGAGAGGGACTTTGATTTATTGTCAGAAGCAAAATGGCTCGGAGAAAGAAACTCTCGGAGTCTCAATAAAAATAAATTAAAAAAATAAATACATAAAAGGGAGAGTGGTGAAGATGGAAGGAGAAGGGGTCTCTCGGGGCGCCGAGGGATGCTGCTGGGCCCGGCCCGGCCGGGCACGGTGGTGTCGCTCCGTGCCGTGCGGTGCCGAGCCGTGCCGTGCCGGCGGGGAAGCCTTGCATCACCGCCACGGGCCCGCTTCCCTCCTCCCTCTCTTTCGGAGAGGCTATTAATAGCATGACATCAGCCAGGGACTCGCCGCCAGAGTAAATACCAGCGCTGCCCGCTCGGCTATAAAAGGGGGGTGATGCAACCCAGGCGAGCGGCAGAGGAGCGGGGAGCCGAGGGAGCTGCTCTCCCGCAGGAGGCGGCGGAGCAGCGCGGGCGGCAGCGCGGCGGGGCTGCGGAGCCCCTTCCCTCCTGCCGGGAGAGCGGCGGCGGCGGGAGGAAGGTAGGTGGGAGCAGGAGAGGAGCGGCCGGGACCGCCCGTGCCGGCAGGACGAGGGGTTGAGCTCTGGGGAGGCTGTCCCGCCGCGGAGGGATGGATGCCCGCCGGGAGACCCGCGNNNGGCGGGACAGCCCAGGCGGTGACAAACCCGCACTGCCGCGAGTGGAGTTTTCTCTGATATTCCCGCAAACCGAGGGGGACCTTCTCGTGACAGCCAGGGATATTCACTTTCCTTTCTGTCTCGGCGTCTTGAGGCGAAGTAGATCAGTTGCTAAAGTGTTGCCTAAGCAAATCAGGAGTGGCACAACAGCCAACTTCTTTCAGAGAACGAGTTTCCTGTTGGAAATCAACTTTGCTCCTACTAACAGCGCTTGAGAAGCTGGAAGGCAGCAGAAAGTGGTTCGGGAGTGATGTGGGATGTCGGAAAGCTTAAGGTCAACTAGCGTGCACAGAGGTTGTGAACTGCAATTGCTCTTAATGCTGTTTAAGATTAACCTCAGTGGTTATCAGGGTTTATTGCATCAGCACCAGAGGAAAAGGAATTCGTATGAAGAAATAAAACCAAGAAGCCCAGTCAGCCATCTGCTGTTAAGCAAGAAAAAACTGAAAGTAGTCACTTTCAATATTAAAATTAAACAGGAATATTCTTGAATAATGGAAGTGCACAGCTAGGAAGCATGTGCCGATTTTAAAATCTCGGCAGATGAGATGTAAAAAAAAGCTCATTGTAGATGAAAAGAATCATCTGCAAAACAACAAACCAAAAGCAGAGGGAGAAGGAACTAATAGAGTTGTTTGAACGTAGCTGAATTGGGAGGGTGCCATGAACAGTAAAACTGTTGAAAACTCCAAAAGTAAGGCTAAAGTGATGAAGCATTAACTCAGCCCGGGAACAAGCTGTGCCGATAACAGTACAGGGCTGAGAAGCGTTCAGCACCTCCAGTGGCTGTAACTCCACAACATGTGCGTGATGTAACAAAGTAAACAGAGATTGTATCAGAAAAGCCAGGATGGATTCCCGCTCTAAGGATTGACACTCTTATATTCCTACTGTTTCCCCAGCCTTCACAAACCCAGAGGAAATGAGATAGTGCTCTGCATGGCTTATAGACAGAGGGACAATTTGTACAAAAACTGGGGAAAGGAAAGGCAACTTGTTGCATTTTTTTTCTAAATAGTAAAATCGAATTTTCCTATTTGGAAAACATTTCTGAAAACAGATCTTTTTCCTCAGAAACTGCAAAGCATCTACCTTGTTGTTATGAAAAGGGAGCATATTGAGCTTACTGAGGAGCTTTGACATAAGGCTGATTATTTCTGTCATTTGTATAGTGGTGGCTCCTAACACTCCCAAGGGCAGGCTGGAAGCTGCCCCACCAGGCACTGTTCAGAAACCCCGGGAAAGAGCCCCAGGAAAGCAAACCAGTGGCAAACAGCTCTGCACAATGGGACTCATCTCGAATCAAAAATCCTTACAGAAGCCTCAGCCTTACCTCCCCCAAAGTGTTAGAGCAATTAGAGGTGCATTTCTGGATGACTGGGAGGGCAGTGAGCTGTTCGGGGAGGAGAGCAGCAAGTTCCTATGGTCAAGGACACTTTCTCCTGCTCTGGGCACCCAATCACTCCTCTTTTTCACACTACTGACAGGTGGGTGAGAGGGCCTGAAGCCATTATAGTAGGGTTTTGTTGGTGTTTGTGGTACACTTAACACTGACTACTAGAAATCCACAATTGCCACAATTTCTCAGGCACTCTGGTGCTGCTGCTGACCTTAATTAAAAGTTCACCTAAACTGAAAAATAATTGAATAAACCAGCAGAGCTTGAAAATTATTAGCCCAACTAATTATTTTGGAGGCTGGAAAAACAGTTTTACTGTTGCTTTAAGACTCCTGGTTGGACTGAATTATACAGAATTAACTTTGTTGAATGAAGCCATCAACAACATTCAAGGAGGCTGAGTCAGTGAAAATAACTGAAATTTCTGCTGGCAGTGAAGGGTTCAGTGTAATCTGGAATTAGCCTGTTTAAATTAGTTGAATGGTTGAATGTTGGTAAGTGGTAAATAATACTGGGAGGACTTCAGCTGGAAATTAATAGGGCCATTTCTGACTTGCTGGAAAAGAGTAACTGCTAGCTTTCTGAGATTATAGGATTAAACTGTATCAGTACTTTAAATGTGACTCATGGGCAGGGGCTTTCTGAAGAGAATTACATAAATTTCCCAAGGTCTTTCTGAATAACAAATTGTTCCAAATCATTTCCCCATCTTGAATAACTACGGGTGAAATCCTGGCCCCATTGAGGTCAACAGAAAAAGTCCTTTTGATATCATTGGGGTCAGGATTTCACCCTGAGACTCTGGGAAGTGTTCAGCTCTTCCGTGGTGACTGGGTGAGGAAGAAGTGAGGAAGACTGCAGCTGGACCTGATATTTCCCAGCAACAGGCAATTCACTCCTCTCTGATTTTTATGTTTACCTCACTTAGTGATCAACCAGGTTCTATTCTCATTTGCACCAGTGTGGATTTACAGTGTATTTTTAGATATCTCTGAGCAAATTCTATCTTCTTGTCAAGGCACATGACCCCAGACATTTCTTGCTGGGTTCCAGAAGTAACATACAGGGAACTGTGCAGGTCTGGGCTGACCACGTGGAAATTTAGCTTACCCACACTGCTACCCTGAGGCAACTGCTTGCTTACCTGCACTAAGTTAATTACAATTGACTTTTCTGTAATTATTGTAGTTCTAATCCAGAATGGATAACACATACTGTAATTATCCATACAGCTATTAAAAAACCCCAAAAAACCAAAAAAACCACCACCACAACAAAAGTCTACACACCGAAGATAGCTGGAAAACCAACATAGTAAAATTCAATTTAACACAAGTCACTTTATGAACAAGGGAAGCATTACAGTCTGTTTTCCTGTGGATTTGCACCTTTTGTCCCTTGGAGCACATGCAAAAGGTGCTCAGTTTTCTTCCAGACCTCTTATCTCACCTCTGCTGGGTGATAGATGGGCTGTGACTTGCAGGGATGTGTGCATCAGCTAGCCTACTGTGTTTGGATGACTGACTGCTGAGTTTTGCCTCAATGGGGCCACCAGTTTTCACAAAGCACATAAGGCCTCTCTCCCTTCAAAACTAGCTAAAAAAAAAAGAATTACTAAAGAGAGAAAAGTAGACACCACTGTTGGATAGGTTTGGTTTTTTCTTCAGAAATCTGCTAGAAATGAGGTTTCTCTATGTGTTTACATTCCCATAATTTCCCTAAAGACTCTTCAATCACAGTGTTTTATGTCAATAGAAGATCCAGCCATAAATATTTAATAATTTCAAGCCTGCTGTAGAGGGTACATAAGGACAGTTTCGAATTTTACAAGAGCAAAGGAATGAAACAAACGGCTTCACATTTTTGTAAGTCAATCCCTCCAACTCAGCCTGTGCTGTGGAGCCACAGAGCATGTAGAAACTTTTGCCTTTGTTCCAGCTCTTATCATTAACTATTTTTCAGGAGTTTATAGTCAAATCTACAACTGTGTCTAAAATTGAGTGTGATAATTTTGTGACAGTTCCTGTTGTGGTTAGCAGGTTTCAGCTTCTAGTAGAACTCATTGAGCTAAGTGTAGCTGAGATCAAGGTACTCTCTGCCCATTTGAAGCTGAAATTTTTGGTGATACAGCTCTGAAGATGAATATACTCTTACTCTCCTGCTATGCCTTAAATAATAATACTATTTATTTGCTTTCTGATTTTTGTTCTTATTTTCTTTCTCTTCCTATTCATTCGATTCTCATTTGCCACACACTACCAGTTTATAACTTAACAGTACACATACTTGCACACAATTTTTTAAGTATTAAGTTTCAGAAAGATCCAGAAATTGTGTCATGTGTTGATGCATATACATACTTTTAAATACTAATGTTGAATCAACATAAAATTGAAGGGTTTTTGAGTGTCCAAATTCTTAACTGCTTATCTCTGTTGAGAGATTGGGGTAGACTAGGAATGGGGACTGAAGCAGTGCAAGAACTACAGTATTATTCACAGTATGAATTTTACCTCTAAGAGAGATTATTTGCCTTTCTAAAATTGTAGAAAGACTATCAATATTATCTCTTTTTATCTTTCAGCAAAATGATGGTTCAACACTCAGGCCAGCTATCCGCATTAGAAGTCAGCGCCTCCGCAATTGTTCCCACTTTGTCCCCTGCAGGGTCACTGGGGTTTGATGATTTCACAAATTTAACCCCCCTGGTGAAGGAGGAACTCAGGTTTGCCATTCAGAACAAGCGTCAGTTCCACAAAATGTCTTCTACTTTGGACACAGTGACTGTTTCTGAAAGGCCAGTTGAAACATCAATGATGAAAACAGAGGTAGGGCTCTTTAAATAGAATTTTGGTATGAATGATTAATTCTCTAACCAAGTTTTGCCACAAGACCAGTAATTGTATTAACTATAGAAAACCCTCTGTACCATGCTTGTTTCCTTTAAGGCAGCTGCTTGACCCTCTGTTGAGTGCTTTGGGCAAACCCCCTGGTATTTCTCATAGTTGGATATTTTATTTTCAATTATGGACTAAAGACAATATTTTACAGATTAGAGCAAGTGCTAATCTGGTTTCTCTGCCCAGTTGTGGCTGAACTTGGAATAAGTCACTGCTGAAGTTCTGTTTCCCTGAGGACACTCCAGCAGAACCTGTGGGAGTTAAGACATGGACCTGCTACGTTCACACCATGTTCTTGCTTAAAGACAGTACTACCCATGAAAAACATTACTCTTTGAAAGTGGAGAAATAGCTTTGGTTAAGGAAAGAGTTACACCTTGGTCTGAGCCTCCACAGGAAACAGAAGGAAGTGTGTTAGTTTTCCCTGTTTGGTGCTGCCTTTAATTCACTCACGTCTTGCTGCCTCACTCATGACACATCCTCCGCTCTGTTCCCTGTGCCCCTCCTCCTTTTCCTCCCTGGGAAATGGAGGAGAGATGGAGGTGTGGGAACCTGGGGAGACATTCAACAAGTTTTGTGAATACCACTGATTTTAAATGAGCCACCATATAGATTACATACAACCCCGCTCCAGTCAGGTTTTTATTGACAATTCCAATGAAGTTCCTACCCTGCTACTGTATAGCAAACAAGGTCAGAATCACATTTTTATGTAACTCACGATGTGAGCTCTGACAGCACTATCCATGCTGAGTTTAAAAACCCAGAAGTTATCAAAATACAGGTCTCATGTTTACATCTTATGGATTGTGTGTTATCTGTTTTTGCGGAATAGTTTTCTCCTGAAGAGGATGAAAGAAAAAAGAGAAGAAGGGAAAGGAATAAAATTGCTGCAGCCAAGTGCCGAAACAAAAAGAAGGAAAAAACAGAATGTTTGCAAAAAGTAAGTGACTAGCTAGTTGTTCTTTAATCTGTCATCCTGCCAGGATCCAAACAGATAGCATAGGGTACTGTCATAGTAGGAAATAAGAAAGATACTCTGTGAACCCTTAAAAACATTAGTTATGAAAAATAAACATGCCATATAGTAAATCCAAACCTGATTGAAATGGCATAAAGTGAAAACATGGTAGGAGTGAAAAGAGATTACTGTTTAAGTGGCCAATCTTGTCTATGGGGGTAATGTTAATTTGAATGTGTGCACTGAACACAAAAAGAAGTAAAATTATGTTTCATAAAATATTCACTGTGGAGAGCCTGCAAGCACCGAGGAGTAATTTCTGACTTCTTTATGAACAGAGTGCTGTGGAAACTTGAATTCTCTGTCCTAGAAGCCCAGTCACATCTTCATCTCCTATGCTGTGATATAAAACTGTATTTCCGTAGCACCAGACCTGTATCTAGGTATACAGGCCTGTATATTCCTGTATCTAGGACAAAAAGCTACATTTGTAGTTTGCTAGCTTAACATGGGTTTATAGATATGTGATCTGATGTTCCAAGGAGTTAAGAAGCAGCGTAGATAATTTTGGGTCAATTTTTGACCCAAAAAGTTCAGAAAAATTTTGCAGAAGATAACAATAATGCTTTGGGTATCTGTCAGCGTAAACAAATACAAGCTTGAATTTCACTTTTCAATTTCCATTATGTTCTCTAGAGGCCAAAGGAGGTAACTCACAGTCTGGTTTTCAGGCCATTACTGATTGGGGAATGTACAGTTCCATCATTACAGCACACGAAGTACATGTGATTACTTTCTCTGCCAGCCATACGCTTTCCCACTGATAAAAGACCACAACTATAAGAAAAAAACAGTGACTTACTATTTGAACTTCTCAGTGTAAAAGTTGTGTCTGTCCTTTGTGCTAGGAATCGGAGAAGCTGGAAACGATCAACGCGGAATTGAAAGCCCAGATCGAGGAGCTGAAGAATGAGAAGCAGCATTTGATATACATGCTAAATCTGCACAGGCCCACGTGTATAGTGCGTGCACAGAATGGAAGGACACCTGAAGATGAAAGAAATCTTTTTATTCAACAGATCAAAGAAGGCACGTTACAAGGTTAAGTGATACGGCAAACATGGAAATATTTATAATGTTTTTAACAGCTACCAGAATCCATGGGGGAGTCTGACATAATGTGTAGGATTCTATTAGTCAAGAGCCTTTAGGAAGGGCAGATTGCTTTCATAAGTGGAAAGAATCATTTTGGTTTGACAGCGATTCTTCCCCTTGGGAGTCTGGTCTCAATCAAATTGAAGAGCCTTCTGCCTCCAATGTAGGGTTTGCACCTGTCATACTTGCTGTTCCTAGGAGCTACAGACAACAGCTTCCGAAGTTTTAGCTCTCTGCTAGTATACAGTATCTGCACTCACGAGGTTTGTGCTAGAGCACTATGACTTCCAGCGATGCACGTGGTACCGACAGCTGTGCTGGATGGACACTACTCTTCCTTGTTGGTGGTAGGGAAAGAAGACCGAGTATTTTTGAATTTCCAGGAGGATGGTTTCTGGCAGAATGTACTGATGTGTAATGTAGCATTCTAACCTAACACACACACACAAAAAATCCCTGTGGTTCCAACTAAGCTTTGTCATTCTTTTCACAACACTTGTGGGTTTTTTCTGTGACTCATCTCAGTGACTGAATTTGAAGGGTCTAGTAAGTGTGACAAAGAAATATTTCTTGCAAAACATCTATGTAGCCTAGCTTGTATTTTATGAGCTATCACCCCAGATACTACCCCTTGGGGACTACAATTTTTCCTTGAATTGCTGAGGAGAGGCTTGCACCATCATTTACTGACTTGGTGAATTGAACCCACTGAATTGGAAAGAGGAAACTAACTGTGCAGGGGTATGAGGTTTTGTTCAAGTAAAGAATTGCAGGAGTCAATCCCAGACTCCTGAACCGTGGAAAAAAAAAAAATTAAATTCACCTAGGATCTAATCCTACAAGCCTTAATTTGTGCTGTTACCCCTCAGTCACAGAAAAGGTTCCATGGATTTCAGTGGGTCTGCTCATGCAGATAGCTCTTACAGGCATAAGAGCTTGGCAAAGCTTTTTCCATCCTGGTCAGGATTACTTCCTTTTGCCAGGTGACTCAGAGGGAAAAAGTATGATTGTAGCTACTTTTGTTTTACATTTGAGTGGCAACTACAGTCGATCAAAAGTGTTACTTAGAATCTGAAGGAGGCAAGAGTCTTGATGTAGTGAATAATTGTTTAATTTTTTATTAAATACTAACCTTGGATGTTTTTGAACTGGTAGAAGAGCTGCTGGACAAAACAGTTGGAGCTATGTGTGTTGAAATTCTGATGTTTCTGTGAAATTCTCAGATTGTTTATTTCTATAAAATATACCCTTACAATTTTTTGTAAAAGAAAATATTATCCTTATTTATCACTAATATCATAATAAGTAGAGCTAATAAATACTGCAAGCAAGATAAAACTGAAAACACAAGTGTTGCGCTGTCTTTTTACTTTTATCTCTTGGTATTTAATATTATATATTCCTAAACTTCACCAGTTGTATTTGAGACACCACTATTAAAATCACTTATCCTTCATCTTTTTTGAATATGAGGCACTGAGTGTCTTAAATGATTGGGTGCAGATATTGTACCTTCCAAAATTCTGTGTCTCCATCAGTGGAGTCTGACTGTTCAATGTCACAATTTAAACAAAGCAGAATACAAGTGGAGCTTACAGTGCATAATATCTTACACTAGTTCTGCAGTGTTGAAATTGTGTGTTTGTTCTAAAGGCTAAACTTGAAGATACCTCAGACATGAGCTTCTTGAGTCCATCACATATTGTACCCGGTCCTCATATATGACTGTTATATTCTGCAACAGAACTACTTAGTACCATTTCCTGAGATCTGGATATATTGTAATGTCCTATATCACATGTTAAAGGTATGTACTTCATGTATCTGAAAAGTGAATGTATTACAAAAATGACATTCTAGGTCCAATTCTGTCTTAAGAATCCGTGGTCTTTCTGTATATTGGAAGGAGGTTCCGTTGACTTCAGTGAGAGGTTTCTTCATGTCCTATAAGCGCAATTTGGAGCCTCTGTGGCAATCTCTCTGGCTTAAAGGGCAAGTTCTACATGTAACTGGGCCAGCTGTTTACCAGACAACAGATATACATGGAGTGTGTACAATAAACATGTCAAACAATGTTCATTATTTGACTTCTGTAATGTGGAAATACAAAACCAAGGCATCACCCCCGTATCGTACACCTTGGCTTTGCTTTTTGCCTCTCAAATACCAGCAGACAAGGCTGTTTGTCTCCTAATTGGTTGTGAAGTGTTACCACAGAGACTATAATGACAGAATTCGTGTGTCTCCCTTAGGGAATTTGTATGGTTGCTTTTAACCATATCACTGGTGACGCAGGCGTCATGCTTTTGTTGCTTGATCTTATTTACTCGGCATGCCAAATGTTAATACGGTACCACTACTATTGTCAGAAGATAACCTATTTTTGTTTCCTTACATGTGCAGTCATAGTTGCTCTGTATTGCTTTTGTATGTGTGTGTGTGCGTGCTCCTGCACGTTGCTCTGGAAATGATGGTACTCAAGGTCACTTGACTGTGCCCAGGAAAAGAGTGTTTAAACAGCTACATAGGAATTGTATGTTGTATGAGTTTTCTCAAAGTATACTTTATTCAGGAGAACCCTTGAAATGCATTAAAAAGCAGTTTGTTTTCTATTCTCAAGTTTGTTTTGATACTTTAATAAAAAAGAATTAATATATATTTATTCACGTGTCATTTAATTCATACGTGTCAAGGTCCAAGAGCAACTTCATTCTCTTAAAACAACACTGAGATATTAAAAAGCAAACATTCTTTACAGGTTTGCAACAATAGGCATCTTATAAAGTGAAACTGGTACTGTTCACTGCTTGTCAAGGTATAAGCAAAATCTTGTTATTGCAAGGTTGAATGTGAATTCCAAGCTAACTGCTTATTTTTGGCCTAGAGCTTAGATTAAAGGGCTGGAAAACAGAACTCCTAAACCTTTCCTAACCTCGCAACCAACCAGCTGAGAGTTATTTCAACTTTCTGATTCCCTAATGAGTTTAATGCTTTTTCCACTGTGAAGCCTTAATATTTCTAGATTGCTTTCTATAATTACATGGAAGATACTAAGGAAGTATGGCACAATTGAGGCTTTGGTTTTTTTCTCTGTGTCTGTGTATTGGTGTGTCTGGGGAGAAACATGAGGAAAGATGAACAAAATGTTCTCTCCTGCTTTTCCAAAACTGAGTATCTACACACCCAGACAGAAGTCCCTGTGTTTTGACAGCCGGTGATGTGGACAAAAACTTTTGGCTTCAATCCATTGTAAGCAGTCATAACTTGTAATACAAAGGCCAGATAGAAGGCCAGGAGCTCCAGGGATCAGGAAATCCATTGCTCGATTGCAAAATCCAGTTTAAAATATCATCTGCAAGGAAGATCTATGCTACTCTGAGCTTGGAAATGTTCCTTATTGGTTCACCCATTTACAGTTGTGCAGTCGCCGTAAGTGTATTCACCCTTTCGTGCATTCTCCTATAGCTGCTATCAAACTTTGCTTTTGAATACCCAGTTCAACACTAAATTGGCAAACATAAAATTATCTGCCTGGCCTGGTTTAGAAAACTTTGTCAACAAAATTAGGGCTACAACTTCCTGAACTGGTATTTTATAATATTTTTTTTAAATGGTATGAGTTGAAAGCATGAAACCACCATTAGTCTCTGACATATTCCTAATAGCACAATTGGTATTTCTTGAACAATTATATGCCATGCCTTCTCCCCAGGTCTTGTTCTGGATACTAAATGTCTCTTTGCAGGCCCATGTAGACCTCAAAGCATGCTGGGCTTTACACTGTACTTTGACAAGGAGCATCCTCTATTTCTTTTCTAGCTCTTTCCCTGATATAAATGAATAAATAGCAATCTTAAAGGTAAGTAGAGACTATGATTTATACAAGGCTGGAAATGTTTAATGAAACTGAATAGCAACAAATTTAAATTTACAATAACTTTTCTACCTCGGCCCATTAGCATGTGAAGTTACTGATTAAAGGGATGGTTTTGCCAAAGAAACTGAATGATTTATGAGCAATGAAAATAAAAGTGTACAATTGTTTGTCATTAGCAAAAGAGTTTTGAAAATAAAATCTACTTCGTCTTAGGAAATTCTCAAATCCAGGATGATGAGTGTATCTCGCATCCATTTTCCTTGCTGGTTTTGGTTCCCCTGCCTCCTCCCCTCCAGCGCGGTTTTGGTCTGGTCACTCACGCTGGCCATTGCCGGGTTTCCATGTTTGCCCAGTGCCCCCAGCTGGAGGCCCTGAGAATCACCCCGAGATTAAATGTGCAGTAATTTTAATTAACATAATGACTTTCTAACAGTCTTCATTAGTTTGTAATTACACCAATAGAATATTTTCATTTCTATAATAGATGCCATTCCTTTTTAAGTGTAGTTAAGATAATGAGTGACAATATTTTTTAAGAATACTGTTGTTTAAAATTCATTTCCTTAATGGACGCTCTGAGTCAGAACTGCTGACTCTAAGGATAAAAATAGTTATTTGCTAATTTTCAGTGCTGTTAGATCTTCAAAGCCATCGCAGTTAAAAAGAGAATACACTGGAATCTGTTCTTAATACAGCACCAGTTCTGACTGCAAACATTTACTATTGCTGACAGTGACCAATTAACCACAAAAACCCCCAACCTAATGATTTTCAGACCCCAATGCAAGTGTACCAGAGCTGACACTCAGAAAAAATTATTAGATCTATGAAATGAATAAATAGAATAAATAGAAAACGGGAACAAATCAAGAGAGTTAAAGCTGGAATACTTTTCCTCCTTTGAGAATTTAGCATCTTTATATTTGTAGACACCACCGAAATAATTGGTGCACGACCATGCCCACTTAGTGGGAATGCCCACGCAGCAAATAGCAGTGTGGAATGGCAATGTTGTATACAAGCCAGCTCGGTGCTGGGAACATCCCAGCGATGACAGCAAGGATCTCAGCACAGGCTGATGGATGCCAGGGAGAGGATGAGCTCCCTCTCTGTGCCGCCTGGGGCTGGGGCTGCTGCCGGCATCTGAGGTGGCTCGCCCAGACCCAGCATGGGTCTCGTTCTGTTCCCCAGGTTAGCACAGCACGTAGCTGCCTGCATTCCAGCTAGGCACATCCACTGGCTTGCTCCAAGGGCCCACCAGCCCAGTTCTCTTCCTGCAGCTCTGATCAAAAGCAGCTGTCCAAGGAAGAATAAGAACAGGGTGAGCATGCTTTCCCTGGGTGCTTTCCCACACCAACAATTTTCAGCTGGTGAGTCACACAAGCTTTCCATGAATTCTTTAGGTAGTACCCTTCCCCAAAGCTTTCTGTCAAATGTTTTGACCAGTTTCTCATCCACAGTACCAGCGTCTGCAGTAACTTCTGGCACCAAGTTCCATCGGGCTATCACCACTTAGAAGAAAACAGTTCCTTTTTGTTTGACCCTGTTCCAGTAGCTCCACTTGTCCTAGGCTAAGCAGTTTTGTTTGTTTGTTTTGTTTTGTTTTGTTTTGTTTCCGTTTTTCTTGTTTTTATTTTGGCAGCCATTTTACATCCTTGATTTTTCCTCTTACGCATTTTTTTCTGGGAAAATTGTGGCTTTTCCTAAGATAAAAGAAGCCCTTTCCCTAACCATTTCCTCACCCTTTAACATAAAAGAACTGTAACTACAGTGTAGCATTCAAGTTGTGGTCAAGCTATGGATTGATACAGAAGAATCTTGATGTTCACTGTCCCTTTCCTAAGAACTCCAGAAATTAGGTTTGCAGTTTAGACGACTGCTCAGCATTGTCTCACACAATGCAACAATCTATCGTAATCCCAAAATCTTCTTGAGTAGCAACGAAAAACTCAAGCCCAACTCCTCATATACGATGCTGGGACTGATTTTTCCCATATACACTACCTGATGTTTGCTTACATTGAATTTTATCTGCCATTTTACTTTCCAAAATGTAAATATAAAGTCTTCCAGTCTTCTGAAACTGCCTTTCTCCTGTCTGTCCTGAGTAAAGTTGTACCATCATCAACCTTCTTGCTACATTAGTCACGCTCTTACCAGATCATTTATTGAAGTGTTGAGCTGTGCAGATCCCAGTAAAGTTTCTGGTGGAACATCACTGGATGACCTGCCCCTCATGAGAGAGTTCATAGCTAAGTTTTACTCTCTTTTCTACCTTTTAATCATGCATATGCATTTTCTGTATTCATAACCATTCTGGGTTTTGAAATAATTATTTATTGAATGAATTTGCCAAAACCTCTTTAGAGGTGTCATAAAATGCACCTACTGAATCTGCCTGATCCACATATCTGCCAACCCTTTCCAAGAACTCCAGATGTGTCTGTAAGCCTGAACTAAATTTTATATAATCTGTTCTGACTCTCTTCAAGTATTTATCTAGGTACCTACTAATTGATAGTTCCTTTATCTTGCTTCCCATTAACTTGCCTGTTCTGATACAGGCCTACAGCTCCTTGGATTCTCCTGGAACCTTTCATAAAGTTTGGTGGCATATTTGCCACACTCCAGTTTTCAGATACCAACAATGATTAAGCCAGAGTCACAGTGAGAGTGTTATGCATTATTTTTACTATTTCAGCAATTTTCTTTTTCCATTTTGTTTGAGCCTTTTATGAAAACTCACTTGGTTGGTGCTGATTCTTCTCAAAAACTCAACCTATACTTCAGTTTCAGACAGATCCCTTGCTTGTTTTCCTTCCTTTGCCCTGTCCTGGAGAGGGTTCTGGCTGGGGAATGGTCTCTATTTCTTCAGCTTCTCAGCCCTCTGAGTGCTCCCTCTGTACCCTGATCATCAGTTCTCACTAGACTTTCTAACAGGTTAATTATCACTAATACATCCGAAGGGTGATTTAGTGTTCTTTTAAGTTCCTTTAGACACTCTCTTCCCCACCTTTCCTCTGACAGGCTTTTGCCCTATTGCCATCTCCTGAATGTCCCCTGCAATGAGGTCTTCATCATCCTCAATCACATTTGGAGCTTTTAGAGTCTGTCAGCTACTCCAAGATTTTCTGTGGCATTAAAGAGCCATTACACATCTAATTATCAGATTTTAATTACTGCCATGCTTGTGACTTAAATACAAAAAACTACCCAATGCCTCAGTTTGTCCATCTGAAAGACAAGGATAATAACCAATGTCATTCTTTCTACCCTTTCTTCATCCCAAGGAAAATAAAATCCCTTACTTGTGAAGGCTGGGTCTTTTGAACAAGCCTTATGAATATTCACAAATTGTGTTAAGTCACTAGAAAGCTCCTGAACAGAAGAGTAAATTTTATTGCCATTTGAAACCATCCAAAACACCAGTAATTAATGGTACTCTACTCAACCCCAGGAAAACTTACAGTGTTTGGGGGTCTTTTTGGTTAGTATTGGGGGTGTGTGTTTGTTTTCTTTGCTTATTCTTTTCTGTTCCTTTGTTTGTTTGAGTTTGGGAGTTTGGGTGGGGGGGGTTTTCTTGTTTATGTGCTTTACACATTCTACTTTTAATAGCAATTTGGATGCCACAAGTGTAAACAATCTATGAATCAAATATGCATTAAAAGATAAAAGAATTCTCTGTATAAAACAAATAGAACATCAGTTACCCAGGTTACAGTACAGTTACAGGCTATTTTTGTAACCTAAGTGGGAAAATGTACATTTGGCCAATTTTCCTGCCTCCAAAGCATTTATTTTACATGCAGAATTGCCCATGTATAGAACAAAAAGGGTTCAGTCAGAGCTCTCCTGGACACCCAGAAGACACTTTTCTGTGAGGGAAGAGCATGTGTGCCTTGGATGCTGTTATCCAAACCACTACCACAGTCCAAATTCTCAATCCATTGTCAATTGCTTGGCTGAGAGGTGAGATGAAAAGAGGAATTAGCTGGGAACAAGTAAATGTACAATAATCCCTTGGCTGAATGAAGTGCATCTAACTTTCGTTGGCTAAAACCATGGATCCTTTCCCACCTGGCTTGGAGAAGCACAGCCCTCAGGTGCTGGCATTGTGAGGACTTCCCCTCTTATTTTATTCTACTAGAACCATTGAAACTGGATCACACAGGGTTTGTAACTCCTACATTTGTATGGGTTTATCACACATGGGTTTATCACACATTCTCCAAGCCCTACATCTGACGGTGTGAGATCCTCATTCCTCATGACTGTAGAAAAAGACTTAGAAAAATTACTTGTGTATACTAATTTCAATAGCCAGTAGAAAATAAAATAAATTTAGTGTATTAGACTGTTCACATTTCATGTTTAGAATCAAATGTTCTGCTTTGCTTGTTTGTGCATGGGTGTGTGTCAGGTGTCTTTGAATGTCTGAGCTTGGCCACACCACATTTCCCTGTTAGCAGTAAAACTATCTATGGACAGATGAAAGGGTGGTTAGAGAAACCAGTTATCTGTGCTAATTCTGAAGGGTTTACCAATATTAGGCTCAAAGAAAGAAACCTTTAAAATTAGGAACAAAAAGAAGGAGAGAGTAATTTTAAAAAAATGTGCCCACCTTTCAAGTAATACCATGCTTCTCTGCATCTAGCAAAAAAGCACCAAGAAGCACTATTTTTATCTCTTATTACTTTTATCTGAGTTTCCTCAAAGTATTTTTTCCCTCCTACCTTCTGTGCATTAACACTTCCTGTCTTTCTTGGAGTCAATGCTCAAATGAACAGAATGTTACAAAACTGGTTTATAGCACACAGCAAAATAGTTCCCTCAAAGAGAAGGGAAACCATTCTACAGGAAGCTAAAGCAAATATTAAATTGCACAAACACTTATTCAAAAGGAGGAAATGCTACCAAAACCTGGCCACACCAATCTAGTACGATGTCCATGGACAGCAATAAGTGCATCAGAGAAGGACACACAATGTAGGCAGAGGACCATTTTATGTCTCTTCCCAAAAATATAGTACCATAATTTAAAGCCATTTAGAGATTGGTGGTTTTTTTCCCAGGTACTTGAAGATATATTTTGTTGTCTCATTATCCAAATTGCTTGCATAGTCCCCCACCAGCACAATTGTTTAACAATTTCCTAAAGTGTGGGGAACCAGGAGGGACAAGGGAGAAGCTGCTCTCCTATGGAGAGCAAGAACCCTGTGAGTTTGAAAAAAGCAAGGTTTCTCATTGGTCCCTTTTGGCGGGCTGCCAACATTCTGTAAAGCCCCCCCCTGAGTTAGGGGATAAAAGGAAGGGACTGGGACCATTAGGGGTCTTTCAGAGCCAATAAACCCTCTCTGGAAGATCACAGATTCTCGTACTTATTTCCCGTGTCGCCTGAAGAATCTGCTAGCTGGGAGAAACCTGCTTTGCCCCAGACTGTCAAAGATAGAGCCTGGGAAGCCGACGACAGAAATCGTTCTGCTGAGAACGGACCTCGGGACGGCTCGAGAGAAACTGAATCCAAGAACCCCAGCTGCCGGGGGAAAGCCCCCGAGGAAGATATACTAAAGCGCAGGAAAGATCATTCTGGACACCACTTGCTCAGAAACAGCAATGCCAATATGGGAAATGGATTCCCTCTGAAAGCCAACCTATCACAAGCAAAAGCAGAAAAAAACTTTAAAAATTAAATTCTTTCACAGCTGACCTCTTCACTCTAAATATTCACAGACACTGAACACACTGTAGGATTCTATTCTCTTTGCCAAGCCTCTAGTTCTGCTGCTCACAGACATTTAATCAGTGCTGTAGCTGCTGAGAGGCTATCCAGCTATGTCTGGCATTCCAGACTGCTCCTTAAGTAGTAAAGCATTAATGTACTACTCCTGTGCACGCAAATGAAAGAAGGATATGAATGCAGGGGCTAGACAAGACATCCTACAAAAAAAAAACAAAACCCTGCCAGAGTTGATAAAGAACCTTGAGTTTTAAAGAGAGATTTTGGCACTCACAGCCCCCAGACTAGCATGTGCCATCCATGTAGTCATTGCGGAAAAACCATTGGAGAGTGAATTTTTAAAGGGAGCCTTCTAAATGAACACACAGCTCCTGTGGCACAGCTCCATGCCCCTCTGAGGAAGTGTTCATGGCCAGGCTGGCCGAGTCCTTCAGCAACCTGGTCTAGTGGAAGGTATCCCTGTCCATGGCAGGGGGACTGGAACTAAGTGGTCTCAAATGTCCCTTCCAACCCAAACCATTCCATGGCTTCATGAAATGTGTGTGTGGTCAAAATAAAAGACAACTTAGATCCTGATGGTCAGCAGGCAGGCAGATTCCCTCTTAGAGCACATTCCTAGAGCTATGGGTGTGTGCAACCACACAGAATGAAAATGCTGGTGATGAATCCTGGTGCATGTGCATGGGCAACAAAATAACAGAAATTTGGGGTTAGGCAGAAGAGAGTTGGAATGATTGCTTAAATCCTTTTGGGGATTTAAGTGCCACTAAGGTGCTTTAGTGCTTGGACTAAAATTCAAGCACTAAAGAGTATTTCTAAGTATGGATAAGCATACGCATTAGTAAGGGAACAGGAGTTAATGCCCAGTTTCCTTTAAAATGAATTCTGTGTAAAACACTTGGTTAATGTTTTTACATCACCCTAGTAACATGATCAACATTACCATAGAGGCATCTTATATGGAAAGACAGATCACGCTAACCTCATGAAAAGGTAATTCTACTTCTATGACTCATGGCCATAAATCCACACTTGTGGAGTGAAATGGACAGACACCAACCATCCTGGGCTCCCAGTGATGTCGGGTTACTTGGCTATTCAGTATATGTAAATTTGGGGAAAAAACCAAACCAAAGCCAAACCCACAGTACATGTCATGCTGAAATTTATAACCCTCCAAAGTTCAGCCTGTTCTGAGCAATTAACACAAAATTACTGCCAGAGCTGTGATATATTAGAATAAATAACTCTTTAAAGAGATACAGATGTTAAACGTGTATGTGCCTTGGAGAGTCATGTTAAACATTTAAAAATAACCTCAGTGATTATTGGTGTGTTTAGATTTTATAAGATCTAGGGCTGGCAGAGGACTGTGGTTCTTGTTCCGTACCACACCACATGTGTGATCTGGATTAAATTTCAGAGGGAGGTCTCTTTTTGTCCCTTCCAGGCTTCTACTTAGTGAGAGCGCAGCGAGCTAAATTCAGAAGCAGGGTAGGAATATGCATCTCCAAAAACTGCATGGGTCATATTTAACAGTGAATAAATAGTGGTACAAACTACAATGCTGGTGTCCAAGAGATGTAGATCATTGACTTCAGTGGTTGTTCTTCAGAGTATGTGAGATGAGAATCAACCTAAAACAGCAAACTGTTCACAGATAGATGCTGAGCAGAGTGACCTGCACAAATTTAACATGTACAGGCTTATAAAATGAATACACTACTATCTGCCTGATGACAAAGAGCAATGATATCCGTGGCAATTGCAGCCTCAATAACAAGCATTGTGACAGTGGGCTGGAAGTTTTTCCTTTCAAACTCTTTATTATATATACATATATATACCCTCCCCAGCAGGTAAACTGCAGTTTGAAGCTGAAAAACAAATTCTGTCTTATCCCAACGGTGTCACAAAAACTGTTCTGGTAGAGAAAGATATAGGCCAAGAGGGAAATAAAGCATTTCTTTTGCATTTTGTCTTTCTGGATAAGCAGACCTTGGAAGTATTACAGTAAAGGGTAAGAGAAATTAGAAAACTACAGTTTTCCCTCTCTGGCTCTTTTTCGGCCCTAGCTTTATGGTAGCCTCCCTTCCTACACTGGGCCCCTACGTCCCTACTCAAAACACAAACCACCTGCACATCTATCAACCAATTCTCTTTCCTACAGCTCCCAAGGCTCCCAGCTCAGCCTAGTGTGTAACCAATTCCTCCAAACTCGTCACATTTCCCAGTGGTGCTGCCCTTGGCACATACTCCGCAGCTGCTGCAGGAAGGCTGAGTTCATGGTTACCAGCAATTATTTCAAAAGCACCTCATGTCCAGCCTGTGGTGACATGGATAACTAACAGAAGAGTTTAAGATTTAACAGTTCTCCTCAAAAATATGGGATATCTTCCCTCATTTGTTCCTCTTAAGCATCTCCAGTACACTTGTTTGCATGCTTGCTGAGGGCTGAATTAGCTGCAGTTATTGCATTTTATCACATGTTCCTCTTTTAGGAATAATTTACACACAATGAGAAACTTACACAATGATATGTCATTGTTAAGCTTGTCTCAGTCTTCATTGTAATAAACACTGCTTACAAATCACACATAAATTTGTTGCTTTCTTATGCCACCAAAGACCAGACCAATACAAAGAATTGGGTCATTCTTTGAAGCGCTAAAATCCTGTCTAGAAAAAAACAAACATGGTACAAAGAGTTGCCTCAATTCCTGATTTATGAGTGAGGACCAAGGAGTTTGATCACAAGGTAGTTTTCCCATTTTAAATGGACAGGAAGCCCAGCCCATGAAGCTTGGGAGATCCATAGTATTCCACAAGTTCTCATTCAGTAAAAGATCTCATAACTAAGAGTGAAAACTGTTTCGTTTTTAAATAGAAAGAAAACCAAAACAACCTCTTAAAAAAAATACTTAGCAAAGGAGTCTGTTTCAAATTTCTGGCGCTAAAGACCTATTGCAATTGTTTTACAGTACCAGTTTTAGTTTTCAGTAAACTCTAACTGCCACATAAGTGTTCCCACTGGACATGGGTGAAAAAAAACCCGTAATGCAAGGCTTTGCCAGGAGCAAGCAGCCCACTGAGCTCGAGCTCAGCTTCTTAAGCCTTGGAAAAGACAGAAACCTTCCTATTACCTCATCTTTAATCAACCTGTTAAGAGACAAACCAATGCAAAGTTATGCCCTTCAGGCTTTCAAAAAAATTCTGGGCTTTAATTGAAGCATCTGTGGTTTAGTTTGTCTCCCAGAAGAAGGTGTCATTTTCTTTCTAGTATGTATCTGAACCTTTCTCTTGACTGTAAGTTTTTAGATGGTTACACACAGCTAGAGACCCCAGCGATAGATTTTGATCAGTAAACAATTGGTTCACAGAATCAAGGAATGGTTTGGACTGTAAGGGATCTTGAAGATCATCTAGTTCCAACCCCTCCCCACTGGGCAGGGGCATTTCCCACTAGACCGGGTTGCTCAGAGCCCCATCCAGCCTGGCCTTGAACACATCCAGGGATGGGAAATGTTCCGTCCACAGCTTCTCTGGGCAACCTGTTCCAGCATCTCACCACCCTCACAGTAAAGAATTTCTCCCTCATATCTGGTCTGATGCCATCTTCTTTCATGGAGTCATAATCATCAAGGGTGGAAGAGAGCTTCCATATCATCCAGTCCACCCACCACCACCACTGTAACCACAAAACCACGTCAGCCAGTGCCAGATCCAGACACCTCATGAACACCTCCAGGGATGTTGTCCACCATGTCCCTGGACAACATATTCCAATGCCTGACAGCCTAACAGCAAAGTTGTTTTCTAATATTTAACCTGGTTCTCCCTGGTTTTAAGTTTAAGGCCATTCTGTCTTGTTCTCTTAGTATAGGTACAGCAGCAGAGACAGATTCCCACCTCACTACACCCTCCTTTACTGAACAGAGTACTCGAGTTTAAAGCCATTGCAGCTTGTCCTATCACTACCTGCTCCAGTACAACATCCCTCTCCAGCTGTCTTGTAGCCCCTCCCACCCCTTTAGGTACTGGAATGTGAGAGCCAGAGCCTTCTCTTCTCCAGCTGAACAAACCCAACCCTCTCAGCCTGTCTGCATAGCAGAGGATCCCAGACTTGTCAGGCACAATTTGCCCTTAGTGAAGCCATGCTGGCTGTTGCAAATCACTTATTATCCATGTGCTTTAGCACAGCTTCCAGGAGGATCTGCTCCATGATCTAGTCAGGCACAGAGGTCAGGCAGACTGGCCTGTAGCTTCCCTTTTTAAAATTGGGGTTATGTTTCCCCTTTTCCATCCAGCAGGAACTTGATTGCACTGCCACGATTTCTCAAGTATGATGGATAGTGCTTAACCACTTCCTTCAGGATGTGCAGATGCAATTCATCAGCTCCCATGGACTTGTGCACCTTCAGGTTCCTTAGATGGTCTTGAACCAGAACTTCTAGAGCAGGCAGTTCCTCATTCTCCCAGTCCCTGAAAATCTGAATTTGTTTTCCATTAAAAGCTCAGAGGTGGACATTTCTTCATAAAGAGAGACAAGAGTACTCTCTTTGACTCTACTGTTGTGAATTTCCATTTGCCTAAAACAGCAAACCAGAGAACATTATTTTACCAGAAGAAAAACCAAGACAAATAAATGATGGCAAACATCCCTTGCAGAGACATGCCAGAAATACTTATTAGACTGAATGATTCAAGAAACTGAAGCTTGGCTCTGGGGTTTATATCCTACAATCCTGAGCTGGTAAAGATGGGAAGTTGTGCCAAAAAGCTATGAGACTATTTAAGGCAGAGAAAAATATATTCATCTGTTTGTTAAATAGGAATAGACATAAACAGTAACATAATCTACAGACAGAAACATAAAAGTATTAAAAGAGAAAAATTATTTCAGGCCCCCCTCAGAAATTAATGTTTCCAGAAGATGATTCTGAGACACTTCTCTGAAATACCTTCACTTCTGATAAATCATGCATCAAAATATGCAGTCTGTGGAAGAAGACAGGTTCTTGCATCTCCTTTGACTTTTTAAAGGAAAAAGTCACCATCCACAGGAATGAAGACAGGGAAAGGAAGTATTAGGGACTGTGGATAATTAGAGAGAGAGAACATAATGTGGCATCACTTGTTTTCATAGCCAATGTGAGTGATGAAGGTTTCTGCCCCTTGTAAGACAGATTTCATAAAAGACACTTATGCCGGATTTCAAGAGATAAAACAAAAGGCAAAAATCAGTTGTTGCAATCTAGTCTTCTACTGATCCTCCAACAGGTGGCTTGGTTTTTGCACATAATTTGGTCACACAAACCCAGAAATGCCTAGTTCATAGAGAGACCTTTTAACTCACATGTATGCATAGCACTTCCACTGCTTCAACACAAGCTGGGAGCGTGCAATGAGCAGCACAACGCTGAGTCACAAAGCTGTGGGCTGTTTCATTTCTAGTAAGAATAATGAGAAATAAGATAGAACCCAAACGTAGGGTTTCTGTCAGAGACTCCTTCTATGAAATGTGGTATTTCCAGCATGTGTTTCTCAATCAAATCATTGGCAGATTGACTGGTGTGAACAGCTCAAGGGGGGTAACCAGATACTTGCTGGTTGCATAGTAGGCAACACCAAGCAGAAGTGAAACAAGCTTTCAAATGCACTTTACTCATAGCAGCCCCATTCCTTCTCCCCCACTGACTAAAGACAGGGTGGCACATTAGCACTTAATGTCCAAGTGTAAGTAGCCTTTCCATTTCCTCTCCCATCCTCCAAACAACAAGCACGATTCTTTGAAACATTACGTGTTTTGCTTCTCAGATGAACTCAGCACTGTCAGCAAATGACAAGTACAAACCCTGGCACCAAAAAGATGCAGCTATTATGCATGGCTTGGGCAGGACCTTTACATATTTCTGGCACTAAAATATAAGTCTGCTTTGCGTCATCTGGATGTGATTCTAGTGTTTTAGCTAATTTGAAACAGCATTGCATGCAGTATGCTGTGAGGAGTTTGGCTCTTTAATGGTAAGCCAACATTAAGCAGATACTCAGTCTACCCACACCAAGGCTGCTGGAATTTCTATTGGAATGAGGATTATTCTCTTGTAACAGTTCTGGTTTTGGCTTCTTGCAGCAGGCTGGGCAGAATCATCAGAAGCAGATCATTAAAGCTCAACACATTCCCAAAAGTCAGACTGAATTGGCTGGGCTGGAAGGTGGTTTATACAATTTCTATTTTTATCCAGTAATAAAAACTTGGTTACTTTGGCCCAAATCCCACAGCAGGTTTCCTTACAGCAGCTCAGGGATGTGCACAGCTCCCTGATTGGCAGGGAGACCCTCTGCCCATAAGTTGGGGTGTGCCAGGGCTTGGCCCAAGCTTTCCCTTACCAGGAAGAGGCATTTGGATCATAGAATCATGGAGTAGCTTGGTCTGGAGGAGACCTTTAAGACCATTTCACTCCAAACTCCTGCCAGGAGGGACAGGGACACCTTCCACTAGATCAGGTTGCTCTGAGCCCCATCCAACCTGGCCTTGAACACTTCCAGGGATGGGGCATCCACAACTTCTCTGGGCAGCCTGTCTCAGTGCCTCAGCACCCTCACAGCAAAGAACTTCCTCGTAACAGCTAATCTAAACCTATCTTCTTTTCGTTTGAAGCCATTCCCCCTTGTTTTAGTTTGAATCCATCCCCCCTTGTCCTGTAACTGCCTGGTCTTGTAAAAAGTCCCCCTCCATCGTTCTTGTAGCTTTCCTTCAGGTACCAGAAGGCTGCAATTAGGTTACCCCGAAGCCGCTTTTTTCCCGAGCTGAACAATCCCAATTCTCTCAGCCTTTCCTCGTAAGAGAGGTGCTCCATCCCTCTAATCCACTTGGTGGCCTCCGCTCCAACAGGTCCGTGTCCTCACTGCGCTGAGGGCTGCAGAGCCGGACAGCACTGCAGGAGGGGTCCAGGTGGGGCAGACAGGGGCAAAATCCCTTCCCTCGCCCGGCTGCCCTCACTGCNCGGGGAACACTGCGGGCACGGGTCGGGGAACACTGCGGGCACGGGTCGGGGACACTGCGGGCATGGGTCGGGGACACGGGGCCCCGAGCGGCCCTGCCCGGCCCCGCACAGCCCCGGGGGAAGCGGCTGCACCCCTTCCATCAGCCCTTCCATCAGNCTCAGTGCCTCAGCACCCTCACAGCAAAGAACTTCCTCGTAACAGCTAATCTAAACCTATCTTCTTTTCGTTTGAAGCCATTCCCCCTTGTTTTAGTTTGAATCCATCCCCCCTTGTCCTGTAACTGCCTGGTCTTGTAAAAAGTCCCCCTCCATCGCTCTTGTAGCTTTCCTTCAGGTACCAGAAGGCTGCAATTAGGTTACCCCGAAGCCGCTTTTTTCCCGAGCTGAACAATCCCAATTCTCTCAGCCTTTCCTCGTAAGAGAGGTGCTCCATCCCTCTAATCCACTTGGTGGCCTCCGCTCCAACAGGTCCGTGTCCTCACTGCGCTGAGGGCTGCAGAGCCGGACAGCACTGCAGGAGGGGTCCAGGTGGGGCAGACAGGGGCAAAATCCCTTCCCTCGCC
The DNA here is from genome assembly GCA_013397195.1 of Hylia prasina. Lineage (NCBI taxonomy): Eukaryota > Metazoa > Chordata > Aves > Passeriformes > Sylviidae > Hylia > Hylia prasina. The sequence continues at coordinate 1,079,873 of VYXD01015595.1, forward strand.
CGGCTGCCCTCACTGCTTTGGATGCTGCCGGCGTCCGTGCCGAGTTCTTCTTCACCACCGCACCGAAACTCCCTCCGGGCACCAAAAGCCATTCGCTCTCTGCTGCCGCGGGGCCGGGCGGGCGCGCCGCCGCCAGGGGACACTGCGGGCACGGCCGGGGACACTGCGGGCACAGCCGGGGGACACTGCGGGCACGGCCGGNGCTGGGCAGATAGTGCTCGGGGAACACCCGTAGGAGCGGTGCGGGCGTTCACAGACACGGGCTGCATGTCCCAGCGTGGGACTTCCAGGCGTGTCAAACCCGCGCCGCGCTTTGGCACGCACGGGGACTTCCCCCCGTCTCAGCGAGCCCGGATCCAGTAAATGAAAATTCGAGCCTGCTAGTTATCTGGATGGAGAGTCCCTGACGGTAATTTATAGGCTCTGTGTTGTGACTAACGATCACCGGGCCACTGGGATTTTCTGAGGGCTTTCAGGTATTGCCCGGCAAGCTGCCTAACGAGAGTGGAACACGAAGATGACAGCGGTGAGAGGCAGCAAAAACTCTCTGTCCATGGAGCCTGCTCCACTGCATGGGTAAGATACCAAAACGACTTGTGAGACACCGAGCATCTCCAGTGATAGGGGCACAGCCAGTGCTGTGGGCACACACTGAATGGAAGCTGTGGACCAGAATTACAGAACTGCTAGCCCTGAGCCGACACCTTTAATGTGTGTCCTCAGAGCACACACAGAAGCACCAGCTCAAATCCCCCAAGTGGGATGGCCATCAGAGCAAACACCGACTTTAACAGCACAAGGATTGCTACACATCGATCTTGCCAAAGCCACAAACTAAAAACATTGCACAGCTGTGGAGTTTCTGCCCCAGCACTGTTCCAATGTAGCCCTTGATAAGAAAAAAAACACTTTATCATTAGCTCTGGTGCTCAGCAAGGCTAACTATTGCATCCTGTCAATTCATCTGCATTGCTTCTCACACAGAGGTTTTTCATTTATTAATTTTCATTTACACTGCATTGTGCCACGCACACTTGAGCTTGGGCTTGTAGGTGCACTCAGAGAGCAAGCCTGCACAGTGATTCTAGAAGCAACTCAGAAGAGAGTATGTATAACAAATCACACCATCTCTTCGTAGTCACTTTAGTACAAAGATTGAGAGGCAGCTCAAAGAATAGTCTGATCATTATTAAACAATAATCTGGTCTGCTGATTCTGCTAGAGAACTGGAAACTTCTAGCAAGAAGGGAGCAGCAAACACCTCCAAGGTCATCTTGACAGGAGTGGTCTCCCACAACTTAAGCCACATTTTCTTTGAAATGATGGCCAAAGGAATATGTAACTGCTTTTTAAAAGCAACCATGTAAACTCGCTAACACAATGGTTAAACAGAAAAACATGACCCCAGATCATTGTCTCCCATTTGGAAGCAGAATGTATTTCATATCAAGTGCAATTTCTGAGGTTAACAGCTTTATCTTAATGCTTTTAGCATTTTACTTGTACAGCTACTTGCACAATCTGTACAACATTTCGTTCACTGCTTTTCAATCAATGCTTGGAGTTCCCTTAGAGAGACACATAAATCCTGGACTGCACTGATCATGCCTACTCAGCAAGAATAACACACACTCAAGGGCTAAAGCATTGTCCCCCAAGGCAGCAAGCTTGGTGTAAACTCTGGAAGGATTCCCTAGACATCACTTTCCATGCAATTGTTTCACACCCTTACACAATATTACAGAGGGCAAGTCCTAAAGGAATTTATACTAGCCAAATGGTTTTATTTTGTACATGAGTATCCCCCCCAAAAAATCAGAGAGACATTAAATATGGGATAGGTAGGGGAAAGTACACATGAATCTGTAAAAACACTTATTATTCTGAGTGCCTTTTTGGAGAGCTAAACATCACCTGAGAAAATTGCTAATGTTTTGCAGCTCCCAAGAGAATAGTGTGGAACATATTCCTGCATGACACAGGCTCATGTCTCACCTGGGAGCCCTGACTCATTGCTAGGCTACACTGTTCTGTACATCAGATGCTGTGTAAGACATGATTTTTCCACTGTGCATTATGCAACTTCTTCTGTAATAAAAACTGAGTGAGGAAACTACAAGAAGCTCTCAGTTCCAAATGAGCTTATTCCATTTTATTGGTGCTGGCAAAACTTTCTGCAGAGTGGCATAGGGATGGCCTGCCTATCCTGCCTGATTCATGGGATTCAAATGCAGTGTGCATATCGTGATCACACTACTGCAAAGGCTGCTTTAGGTTTTGAAATGCCATGAACTATTATGAAGGGTAATCTCTTACTGAGTATTGCAATTGTACTGTTATAACAAGTATTAATATAGAGGTGAAAAGGGTTTGTCACTTAATGCCTTCTCTTGAAGGCACAATTTTCTTTGAAAACAAAGCTGTGTGTTACATCCAGAGGTTCACAACATACTCAAGAAGACATGACCATAAAAAATATCTCCATAAATGAAATAAAGAAGTCATCATTCTAATCACAGGAAAACTTCCAAATCTCCACCTTGCTTATTCCCAAAGGAAAGTGGAGAAGGAAAGGAATTTTTTCAGGTTATTACATCTGAATCAAAAAATCTCCAGAGGAACATGGACCATGAAGAACACAGCTCTGAGAAACCAGCTAGTTCAGCCTGGAGGAGACTGAGGGAAAAGCTCATTGTCATCTTGAGCATTCTCATGAGGGGAAGTGAAGGGGCAGACATCAATCTCCTCACTCTCCTGACCAGTGACAGGACTCAAGAAAATGTCAGGGGAGGTTTAAGTTGGGTATCAGGACAAGGCTCTTTACCCAGAGGGTGTTTGGGCACTGAAACAGGGTCTCCAGGAAAGTGGTCACAGCCCCAAGCCTGACAGAGTTCAAGAAGCATTTGGACAATGCTCTCAGGCACATGGGTGTGACTCTTGGGGTGTCCTGTGCCAGGCCCAGGAGTGGACTCAATAATCCTGATGGGTCCCTTCCAACTCAAGAGTATTCTGTGATCTTTGTCAAAGTGGTCAGTCCAGGAGATCAGTGACAGCACCACAACTACCCATCAGTGTCCAAGAGTTCAGCTATTACTAAAGTATGTTAACAAGCCAGCTGAGATATTTATGCAGCTATCAAATGACAGATGATCCGTCCAGTTTATGTATACAAATGTTGGATGCCAAATGAGGGTGAAGGGGTTCATAACACAATGTGTTCAGTAGCAAGCATGACCTCTTAATTCAAGGCATTCCCCAGACTTTACTTCTGTCTCTCTGCCATAGCAATCCCCCTTCTTTCAGCTGTGCCATGTCTGTTGTTTGCCAAGTCATTCCAAACAGGATCAGGCAACTGTTGCTCAAAAAAGGCTCTTTTTTCACACAAGATTGTTTTTCAGCCATCTACGGTTCAATGACCAAGTTTATTACACAGCCTCTAAACATTGCGCTGCCAGCAGAGGGAGAGCAGCAATATGGGAGAAGGGTGGGAGAGAGAGGCTAAAACCTGCTTTAGCTGGAATTGCCACCTTGAAAATTGCATGTGCACCTACCCTCTCATGCAGAGGATTGAAATTCTAGCCTAGGTAGTTTTCAGAGACAATGAAATTCTAGCCTAGGTGGTTTTCAGAGACAATCAAAGTTCATTTTTCCCTCTGGATGGCTGAAGTCTCTGCCCTCTCCCTTTTCTGAGTGGGAGCAGAGCATCTCTGTTGAAACTCTGGCACAAGGGCATTTCCTGATGACAAATACCACTGACCTGAGGGATGGAGAGGAGCAGGTTTCACCCTGGCGTTTCTCACAAGATTAAAACCAAAACTTCTGACTCTTTGAAGGGTAATAAACCACAAATAAGCATACTGTGATGTCTTACCTTAAAGCCTCAGTGGCCTTTCAAGGGAAACAAGACATTTGAGTGAGAACTGAAGTGGTTTAAGTAGAGGTTTGTCTTCTGTCAGTTCTGGTAATCAATGGGCAAAGCAGCAGAGTGACATCCATGCAGTCAAAACTGTGGCTGCTGCATTTACCAGAAGCTATTTCTCAGTGCTCTTACTCAGCTGGAATGTACCCACATAAACACCCCTACTGAAATCAGTTCGTAAGCTAGCTGTCATCCACACCCATTTTAAAACTCCATTGTACTACCAAGATGGCATAAAGGTGGGGCATAGGGAAAAAAAGCAGGTGTGATGTTTCTTTTTATTAGTTAAGTTGTATTAGTTAAGTTGGTAGGATCATGGTTTTGAGAACAGCAAGGCAAATCATCCAAGCACTTAACAACAAATGCAGCTGTTTGCAATTTTGCCTAAGATTTTAAGGAAATCTAGACTGCAATGTGCAGCTTCATGGCCTGAATATGGATCTGTGCATGCAAAACTCTCCTGCCCTTGCTGGAGTATCATCACACAATTAAATTAAAATATTTAAATTTGCTAACTGCCGTGTTGTAACAGCAATGCAAATCTCTTTTTGCAATCTAAGAAAGTCCACTTTTATGCCAAATATACATGAATTAAACTCACCTCATACAATTCTCTGAGTGGACTGAAGGTTGAAAAGAAGTCTGCTCCATTAAACTCCAGAGAATAAACTCAGAGAACTAACCCTGAGTTGCTAATTGAATGACATCAGAAAGCAGCCATCATCAGCCATGTTCTGCCAATTTCCTAGTCGCTGGAGAGCTTTGTCAAGCGTTGCATTAAATGATCTGTCATCAACTGAATATTAATCTCTCAGTATTTTATTACTCAGACCTAAACAGGGCCTTCTGGAGGGCATGAATTATTGGCAATGGGAGGCAGTAATTACAAAGTGAGGTATACTGTAGCAAACATGACAAGCTAGTTTAAACAGTGTCTGGGGACCGTTTAATATTGTGCTGGCAAACATTGCATGCAAAAAAAACATTTGAGAGAGAAGATATATCATGCAGGAATCCAGCCTCTAAACAACAAAAAGGAATCCCAAAGTAGAAAATTACATTTTTTTTGTTTCTCACATTAAAGCATAACCCTCCAGGCTCTGCTCCTGTAACAGAGCAGTAGGTTCTGCCAATACCTTATGGATGTGCTGAATTTCTTGAATGTGCTGCAGGACTGGACACACATTTAACACGCACTTATTTCTATAAATGAGATACCATATTCCATGTCCTGCCTTTTGGGTACCATGTGGCTGATGAGAGTCTTGCTGAACCCAGTGGTGAAGGGGATCCAAGCAGAAGCAGAGGAAATTGGCACTATTTGTGCACAACATGAGCGTGATTCTGTTGTAGCTAAGAAAATATTTCAGTACAGAGAAAACAAAATCCCAATGCATTATTGCAATTGAAACATCACAACCTGAGCCAAGCATGAACAAACGCTATGTATTCTTAAGGGATAGTAAGGAAAAATAAATCCAAGCATACTCATACAGGGGATCAGCTGTCACAGGCAGGACATATGGCTGGTAAAAAGATAAGAGGCTTTGGAAAGTATCACTGAATTATTAGGAAGCCTCAGTCCATGAAACACAGAACCAACCTGTCCAGGTTACACAACAGAGCCTGATATTCCCACAGCCATCATTACTGCATGAGAAAGCATGAGTAAAAGCAGAGGAGTTTTGTTCAGGTGTGTCAGGGCATGGAAAGACCAGGAAAGTACTGGAGCATTTCCCTGAATTGCTGCTCAGTGCACCAATTCTCCTGCCTTGAAGAACTTGTATTACTAGGTAAAATGGGCAGATGGTGGTGGGAAGAGATATATCTAACCTGATAAATGACAAACAGAAATGCACCTTGCAAAGCATGATGGACCTAAATGAAGAAAATTTGTTTATTACACAGGAGTTGAAAATGCATAGCATAAAATAAAAAAAAAGTCAATATTGTTAGGAAAATTGGAATGTTCCTGAGCACAAAAATTAAAGACTCTGCATAGCGACTTGGGATAGAATTTTGCTTTCTAACTCACTGCTATTTTTAATTTACATTCAGTAACTGAATCACTGCTCTTGAAATGTTACTGTTTCATATAAAACACTGTTTCCATATAAAACAAGCAGCAGATGTGCAATAAGATTTTTATTAAGAAATACTGTTTATTAATAATTAACAAATATTAATTTAAAAATGCAACAGTTTAATATCCTTGTGTTATCATTTGTGATAGTGTATTCCCAAAATTTTGAGAGCAAACCAGGAAAATGACTGCTAAGAGTGTCTGCATATGCATCTAATGTGAGATATTGAGATAAAAGTGAAATTGAAAACACATCATCTGGTTTTTCTTTTGAATGTATACACATGGTACTTAAAAAGTAAAAAAAATTAATTTTCTTGAACATTATAAAATGTATAACTTGGCGTCAAAGTAATTATCTACAAATGCACATTTTGTGAATTTGTAGTTGGAGATGTACAGAAAAAAGCCCCAAACAAATAATGATGGAAAACTAGTTAGTGGAAACTGTGGGAATTGTTTTTCATTAAGTGAATTAAGTAAGAATATTTGGAGCTTTGCAAAATATCAATCAAAATTATATAAAAAGCTCATAATCTAATAATTTAGGGTGAAAATGTTTTGATTACACAATCCCTTAACACGATGGTAAAATACAGGTGTGTTCACACATGAGTGTCATTCAGCATTTCTCACAAAAAGTCTGACTGGTTATGTAACTTTATATTACTGCCCTCAATCACCCATATTCCCATTTATACTCCTCTGCTTGAATTGTGTCCACAGGAAGATCCTGTTCTTGCTGCAAGCCGCTCTGTGTGAGCTGACTTCACTGACTCCTTGATCTGAAACTCCAGATGGAAGAAGGGCGGAAGTACCAGCAGGACAAAGGTTCACACACAGGAAGGCTCCCTCAACATTTTATTCACCTGGAAAACAGGACAATGCCTAAGTTGTGGTCAGTAATTTCCTCACCTGTATGATTAAAAAGACTCTTTCAAATTTGATTGCTCTTGGCTATGAATCAAGTCCTTAAAGAGAGCTGATGAATCACCTACCCCTAGAATGGCACAAGCAAAGGTGCTTAACCTCTCAGTGCACTGACAGAATGGGTCCTGAGTCCATACTGGAACTTAGCAAACAAATGAGACGACCAGAATTTATAAGGGAAATTTCTAACTTATGTACTATTGTCATTTACTGTAAGAAATGAAAGAAAAAGATATATTCATCTCCAGAGATTATTTACCTCACAATCGAATAGTGCACTTGGAAATTACTGTACCCTAAAACAGCTCTGATAAGCAAAGATGAAACTCAAATAGCTAAAAGGGAACTAAAAGAGTTCTTGCTTAGTATCAAATCCTGTTTTAAAACTTTCTGCTCTTAAAGACATCCTGTTTATATATTTAATCAATGAGCTGGATGTAAGACAAACGAAAATGGCCTGCAATCTTCTGTGAAATGCATATTTGCAAAGTAGGAGTAAGTCAGCTTTTAAAGTAAACAGCTAAACAGCCTGGGAATTTCCCCAAATTCCTGGTAGATTTTGTTTCTGTTTCTCTGTGAACACTGTTCTAATTTTTTTTTCTGGGAACATATCATGGTTCAATGGTAGGCATTTAGAAAAGAAAACTCCCTTTCTTTTCTGCTCTTTCCTTACATGGGTCTAATCAAAGAATTCAATTTGGTAAGAGACTCTGCCTCTGACAAAACTTATATCTGACTTCCTGTCAAAATTAGTTTCTGGATAATAAAATCTTAGGGAATTGCTTTGTTTGTTTTTAAATCTACGCTCTTTTAAAGTTCAATTGCAAGCCTTCTCCAAAGAGAATAAAGGCATTGGGACAGGGGGAAATATTTTGGATCACCAGCACACTCCATTTGTCCCACATGAAATACCTGACCTTCATCCCAAAACTAAGCGGGTTGCACACACACGTGCCAACCCACAAAACTGCTCATATGCACCATTTCTGCTGGAAGGCTTTCTGATGTCTTTTGTCTGACAGGTAGAAACTTCTTCACATACATAGCTCAAAAACAAGCACAAATTATACCTACCTATTCTTCTACTAACACTACCTACTTCTCTATGGCAGCTCTTTCCCTTACATGATCTTTACCTTGATGTTATTACATTGACAATGATCCCATCACTTTCCANCAAAACTAAGCGGGTTGCACACACACGTGCCAACCCACAAAACTGCTCATATGCACCATTTCTGCTGGAAGCTTTATTCCCCTAACCTCCCAGTAGCCCTTCTATGTACCTGTACTAGTTTTGGTTCATCTTCCTTTATCATGGTTGAGCAAAAATGTATGCAGTATTTCAGATGAGCTTTGGCCACACTCTCACATAATTATGTTGATATTTCTCTCTTTAAGAACACAAAAAAAGAAATAACTCCATCACTATGCATCTGAGTGCCTATTTTTCTTTCTTTATGCTCCATGTCATTGGTGCCTCAGCATCAGTTGCTAATATGCTTTTGCTTGTTAGTTCCATTGGCGTTTCCAACTCAGGAGTCTCCACCTTGTGACAGAAATTCTTGGGAATTGTTCTTCAAGTTTGTGACTGTACACTTTGCATCATGGCAGGATGCTAGATAATCTCATCTAGGTTCCCTTGTCTCCAAAAGGCTGGAGCAGGTGATTTTTCAGGGTTCCTTCCAACACAGGCTGTCCCGTGACTGTATGAGTCTATGAATAATGGCATAGACTGTTTTCTGTTCCCTTCTGCAAGGTCATGCAGTCTCTTTTGCAGGATATTTCAGTCTTCTTCTGTAGTAATGGTCCCTTTGTATCCAAAGTCTTTACCAAAGATACCAAACAAGAGAGGTCTTGAGAACCTCCACTTATAAACAATTTCTTAGCCTAATAGCTTGCTTTTCAAAAATACTTTTGCCATTTTCCTTCAGCTAATTCTACTTTTTCAGTAGCTAGTCCTATTTTTCAATTCCTGCACAACTTCTTCAGCTGAAGCAATTGTATCTTATATGTCATTGCATCAAATATTTAAGCAGACTTGTTGCTTATTCATTATTGTCGATTATTTACCTAAGACAGACGATTAATTAGTACTCTCAAGATTTAGTTTATAATGGGAAGGCAAATTTTAATAATCTGCTTATCCAAGAGAGACTACTTACAGTCCTTGCTTAGAATTTCAAGATCTTTGATATTTTAATAATTTAGAATAATGAAAACATGACAACAAGCTCATTATGTGACAGTTAAAGGAGAAAGTTCTTCCACCTGACTGGAGACATGTACCCATACTGTGTTCTGAGGGGAATGGGCTGGGGAGACTTAATTGGACTGCAGCCAGATGGGCGTAGCAAGCTCTACCACCAGGCTGTAGAACTTTCTAAACATATACAATAAAAGCTCTCCTGCTGCAAATCTAAAGCAAACACACCTTTTACAGATGTCATTTCCTCTTTGGCTCCATGAAGAAGCTGCCTCAGGATGAGATAAGCTGTGACACTGAAACATGGTAGCTATTCAGTACTGACTCCAAGAATGAATGTTTTCATTCTACACCAAAACCTTTGTGGTTTAGCTTTTCCACTTCTAAAGAGAACAGTAATGATTCCTTTACAGCAGACCAAACTCATAATTAGCAGGAAACAGGTTATTTGCAAAAGCTATGCCAGCTATTTTCACAATACATTTGATGTCATGATTTCAAAATCCTGCAGTGAGAAAAGATTTCTACTCTACCATTACAGTTTTTTTCCATAGGACCTATGTAGTGAAAAAACACCTGAATGAATGCCAGAAATGGAGCATGCAATCCCAGGGATGATTGTTACTACAGTTTCTTTACTAAGAATTACCCACTTCCAGTGAGCTTGTAGCTATTCTTGAGTTAAATATTACCCAAGTGAGTAAGCAAAGTACTCCATGTCCTCTGAGGCAGCTGTAGGACCATTTCTACTTCCAGTGAAATCAACGTAAATCCCGCATTTCTGCAAAGAATGAATCCAAATTCTTTCACTCCCTTATGGATGCATGCCCACACCACATGCTGTATGTACATGTAAGATGTTTCTCCAGTAACCACTTGACAGTAACCCAGGGTTTACAAACAGAAAATTCCTACCCTCCTATACAGAGAATAACATTTAGTCTTTGTGACAGTAAATAAACTCCGCACTTCTCCTGCTAACCAGACATGCTTCCTTCCTGTAACAGGAATTATATCACTGCACTGATGGGAAGAAGAGAAAAGGGATTTTTTTAATGGTTGCTTTATCTATCACTTTCACTGAGACAGAAATTCTAGACTGATTCACAGATGGAAATCCCAAATGCCATGCAGCAAAGCATTCATCTATGGACAGGAAAAAATATGGGTTTGATAGGCTACAGTAAAGGTTATGCTACCTTTAAGTACTTTTTTAAAAGATTCCACAGACATCTTCTTTAGTACTCGAGTGACAAGGCACACATTAAAGCCTTTAATCATATACAGGGTATACCAGTGAAGTGCAATTTCTATATGGCCCTATAGGTTAACCTTGATCTGATGGATAGAATACTGATTCCATTAAGTGATGTTGTCACCAAGCTATGTACAAACAGAAGGAAACAGGAAGAAGAAGAAAGGCATTTGAAATAATGAGAATACAAAGGCCATAGTGCAAGCACCAAATGCAGATGAGATAGAGGCATTGCAGAAGGAGCACTAAATTACAGTAACTGGTACCAGGGCAAAGAACGGAAAATCTGTAGAACAGGCTGGTTTAAATTTGTTTTTTTAAAAGATGTACTTTCAGTTAGACTGGATGAGTACATGAAGGCACTTATAAATGTTCACAGGCATGACTGTAAAATACCAGTGGGAAGGAGCAAGACTTTTTAATAAGGTCCCTTGAGGTATAACAATTGATCTCTGTTACACGAGCAGGTCTGGGAAGCTTGGCTTTGCCTTTCTATTGATTTTTTTAGCTTTGGAGGCTAAAATTAACTTTTTAAAATATAACCATTTTCAATCTGGCCCAGCTAAATCCCAAAGAAATTAATAAATAAATAGCTGAATTGGATCCAGTCTGTTCCTAGAATAAATACTTTTGTCTGTAAGTTTGCAGCAAGCTCTTTACTTCTTCATTAGACTCATAGAAAATGCAAGAAAAGAAACCCACACTAACTGAATCTAGACAAACTGTGAACCTAAGAGGCAAAATCCCTCATCTACATGACACATCCACAAAAAACACTGTGATTCACAGTGCACCTCACATGAGGCATGATCTGAATATAGGAAAGATCTTCCCTATTTACCTGCATCTGAAAATCATGTGGATGTAATACAAACCACATTTTTTGTGGGGAACAAGTCAAACCAACTGGAAGCCTTTTGAAGCTACAGTACGTCAAGTGGGATTTTAGCCATATATAGATGTGAAACCTTTTTTTTGATGGTGTAACACTGCTGCAAAAGGAGAGGTTTGGATCTGAAAAAGATTTTTCTGTTGCTTCCTTAACAAATGGGCTTTTTCCTTTCTGTTCTCCTTTCTGGTTCCCTATTCATGTAAAAAATTATCCCAGGCTCCAGAACATACTTTCTGTTTTGAAGGTTCCTGTAAATCAATATCCTTATGAACAGCTCCTGCAAAAACGTAATCACTGCATGTGTAGGGACACATAAGCCTGTGCTTTAACAGCTCATGGTCCTTGTTGACTCATGATTCAGCTATGACATTAATTCTATAAATATATCAGAATGTTGGACTTAAGTGGCTTGGGATACTAATTTTGCTCTCTTCTTTTACTTGAGGGTCCCAGCTGCCTTTGAACATTAGTCACACCATATACTGATTGGTGAGGTGCCTTAGTAATCTACAGATTAAAGAAGAATGATGCAAAAGGCCCTTTGGAAATATTCCTGGGAAAAAAAGTGATGCAAGAGATGGAGGAAGAAGCAACCCATGCCCTATTGTTACTAATGGACATGAGGCACAGGAAGAGCTGGAGCTATAGCCTGAGGCTGTGGGAAAAAAAAGTAGGGACAGTGAGGGCTCCCACAGGGCTCCCAGCCCTTCCAAGGAACAGCAAACATATTCTTGGACTTAGGTTGTTGTCTCCATCACACAACGTTGCTGAGAATTCTGCTGCTGAACACTCTGTACACGCTGCATAGACATTATATAATTAGTAAAGCATGAACTCCAGTGCAGAAACCATGGATTAAAACTTTTACTGCAGAACAAGAGCAGCACTTACAGATGGGGAGTTACCACAGAACTTGTCTATAACACCAAGTGATAAGCTGGAGTCAGTTTCTAGACAGATGTTTAGAAGAATAAATATGTAAGGAGGAGGATTTACACAGGGAACTAGATTTCTGCTTCTAGAAGAGAGCATCTGTGGAACAAAAATCTTTAGGATTCTGCTGGGATGGACTGTCTTGGACTACTTGATCTTTCCTCCCATTTTTGAGGGTCCACAGGGCACCATATGTGAGAGCAGATTTGTACAGTCCCGACCCCAAGCAGACACTTTCCAGTCAGCTGCACATACCTAGTTAAGAGATGTGAAATATTTCCTCTCTCCCTTCATCCTAAATTATGATGGATTTTTCCAGAGTGAATGTGGTTCATTTCCACCATGCTACTCCATCTCCATTACATCTCTACTCTGTCCAAATTACACAGTGGCCTCCAATGCTTGAGGGAATGTGCGTGTGTGGATGAATATTCATGAGATAGCTTCCTTTCTTAAGGGTGACACACAGAATAGTTTCAAGGACATTACCCAAAATGTGTATCCTGAACTGTAATGAGACTTTTGTTTTCCTAAGTAAGTACTGCAGCAGATTCTCTTTGTGGAATGACTCAGTTCTCACAGGACTATAAGGAACTTTGAAGACAGCATTTAGGCTGCAGATGCACATCCTGGAAATTCTCTTGGGAACAACCTAACAAATAAGTTGAAGAAACCAACAACTCATCTGGAGTTTCTAGCCTAAGACAATGGTACAAGAGGGCCCTTTAAAAGGCAGAGTTGACTACATGGTTTCCCAAATTCTGTCTTGGCAATAACCAGCAATGCACCATTCTAGTAAAGAAACTAAAAAGAAAAAAAAGGTAAAAAAAATTAAACTCAGACATTTCAGATCATATTCTGCTGATTAATACTGTGACACTGGTGAGGGGAGAAACTAATCCCATGAGTTTAACTGAAAAAAAATCCACATGCTGAAGTGAGAGAGTTGACAATGGGGAGGAAATTTTTATTATCCAAAGATGCTCTTTGACTGGGAAATACTGTGAGAAAAAAACTCTTTGCTGGATCCCAAGCTACAGCAATCACATTTCTAGAGGTTGACACTACTAGGAATCTTTAGAGAAAGTAAACACATTTTTCTGTGTATTTTTCAGTAACATTGCAATCATACTTCCTTTTTGTAACTAAAAAGAAAAAGTTAAAGAAAACAGAATGTTTTCTTTCAAATAATTATCAAACGCCTTCAGTGTGGACGTAGAACAAAATGTTTAGCAAAACTCAATCCACAGACATAATCTTCCAGAGGCAATAAACAAGATGAAGAAAGGATGAAGATATTTGTTCATTTCCATTGGGTGCATTAAAAGAGTAAGTTTTAAAATATGCTTCTGTAAACAATGTTTAAAACCATCTAACTCTGCTTGCTTTTCTTCCACACAGAGAAGACAATCATCATCAGAAACTGGCCAAGCTGTATAGCTGTATTTTAGGATATAAAACACTCCAAGGACTAATGCCAGCAGGATAGATGATTTGGAATATTAAAGACTAAGAAAACTCTTTTGTTACACATACTTCAGAAGAGGAACCAATGAAGAGGCAGTAAGTAAATAACAGAGTAACTAACAGGAAGATTAGCATTAGGCTTTGGCATTGACCAGCAAATGAAAAGCAGACATGCTATAATGACATCAATTACTGAAGAAGGTAGAGAACATTATAAAGATGAGACATCACTTTTATTAACCAAATCTGTTTAGAGAGATAAAACCCAGCAGCCAGATTATGACATACAAAGGTGACAAAGGATAATACTGGCAGTGGACATGTGGGAGAAAGGCATCCAAGTCTGAGGTCGGTACTTTTCCCCATCTACATTCCATCAGTCCATAGTGGGCTGCATGGCACTTTTACATTTTTAAAGACAAAACTATAGCTTGAAGAGTCTACCAAGTCAGAAGCTGCTTTTCAAATTGTCCTTTTTTTCCATACTGGTGTTTTCCTGAGATTCAGACGACTGTAACATTTCAACGTGGAGAAGAGCTGCATGGTCAAATCCAGCCCTCTTCAATGGTAGAGCTGCAGACTAAGTAGGCAGTTCTTCAAACTTCCTGCTAATAGCACTTTCACACATCACATTTAGAGGTGATTGAGGAGAGCACTCATCTTGGTAGGCAGCTGGCAAGTGCATCAGGCCTTGGTATGGTCACAAAGTTCATGGTGCAGTGCAATAGTGGACAGATCTTTTCATGATCCTTCAACACTTCACTCAAGTGTTTCATTTCATCTGTTAGCTTTCCAATTTCTCTTTTCAGGGAGGTATTTTCTTGCTCAAGAGACTCATATTCCTGGAAGGAGGGGAAAGTAAAAAAAAACCAAACCAACAACTCACAGTCAAAACATTCCTTTCAGTGCTTCCACCTTGAGTACATTCACATAAGTGTAGAAAAATAGTGTGGTTTCTTACTACAACTTACAAACTGCTGAGGAAAGACAGACACAGCCTGGGTGCTGGAATAAGGCAAGTGCATTACAACCTGTACCCTGACTGTGCTGTGATTCCTTTCGTGGCCCTGAAGACCAGGAGATGCCACTGGCCCTCAGGAGTCCCCCAGGAGCCCAGGGCTGCAGGCATGGATGGCTGTGTCCCCATGGTGGCCTCTTCCATCCTGGGTTGCCTCTGCTGGGAAGGGCCAAAATAGACTCTGCACTGCGAGATCAGAGAAAATGAAAGCACTGACTGCCAAGAGGTGCTGGGAAAACACACAGCCTGGCACTGCTGGTGAGAGAAGGGCAGCCCCTGTTCCAGGGCAGTGCAGGGAAAAACCTTTATCCAATCTAGCACGTGTCCACTGCTCTCCTTCAGACCTGCCAGAGCTTGTAGCCTCCTGTTCAGAAGCCCAAGAACTCAGGAGGAGGGAAGCATCAGGCCAGATTGATGCCAGACTCCTTTTTTCACCAGAAGACCAGACCACTGCCTTGGTTATCCCTGACCTGGCTGGTTTTGCGCTAAGGCTTCTCTGGTAATAAATAAATTGCTGTTAACTGCAGGGGAGTTTTGAGTTGCTCTGTAGGATACATGTGATGGATGCAAGACTCCTGCATCACATTTTTTGATAACTGCGTGTCCCAAGTGTCCCTGCTTCTAAGCCCAAAGAGAAGAGAGCTAGAGGTTCAGAGCCAGCCCACTGAAAACCTGCAGATGGATGTCTTGCTGCTGGCCCAAGGCTCAACATCCACCCACTCAATCTCACCTCCCTGGGAAAGCTTTAGAGCAAACCTCAAAGCTTACACGTGCCTTAAAAGGCAGCAGGGAGAGCCTCTCATGCAATGTTCTTCTGGGCAGCCTGGCACTGCCCCTGCTCCCCTTTGCTGCAGAACTTTGGGCTCCTTGCCCACCCTCACAGCTTTCCACCACCTCTCACAGAGTAAAACAGGCATAGTCCTCCTAACACAGTATTGGAGCCAAACTCCAGCTAAGTTGTCTGACCCCGATTGTCATTCTGCTCATCTCTCGTTGCCCCAAACCCCATGGTCCCGGGCTTTGGAACAAATGTTGCTGTCCCATTGCTCTGTCCCATTTTCAGGTTGCTCTTGCTAAGAACGGATGTCTATTCAACCAGATCTGCCTACACCTGGCAAAATCTGTGTGCCTCAGAATGAAGATTCCCAGCACAAGGAAGATCCTCAAGTTCAGGAGGAGCACCAGATAGGCTGCAGGATGGCACAGGCCCCAAAAATGATTCCAAAGCCAGGGGTTGCCCCTTTTCAGAAGTACTCTGCACCTGGCTTTCTCAGGCGCTGACTCAGAGGAGACCTGGGAAAAACCAAGCCCAAAACTCCCCACATTGTCCCTCTTAGTCTCTGCTAACTGCTGGCAGATCCTTACACAGTGAGAAAGAAAAAAGCCTGTGATGAACCTTCAGAGCTGAACAACTGACTCAGCCACAATGGCAGTGTGCTGCAAAACTGACAATTACCCCAAAAGCCGACTCCTGGCTACAAGAGCACTGTGGCGTGAGGTGACATCCAAAACCAGAGAAAAGGGATCCCTGTCCTCCAGTGTTTGCACTGAGGATACAAGAAAACCACACCACATTGTGATATTAAGAGCTTCTGGAAGAATCAGTTACTTTCATTTTATTTGCTTAACAGCCACTGTTACTTTTCAAAACATACAAGTGTAACAGCTAGCCGAGCCCAGCTCTCAGGATTGCAGGTTCCCAAGGTCCTAAGAAGCCTGTTCAGCTGGGTGTGTCTGGGGACCCCGTTGCTGACACCACGTTCTAGAACTGATTTAAGCCAGCAATTGCCACTGCATGGTCCCTTCCTCTTCCATCACCTCCTACCTTGTAAGACAGCAAGAACTCATCCACTGTGATAGCAAATGTGACAAGCTTAACACTAATACAGAAGAAAATGGTTCTGGTTTAGCCCAAAGGAGCCCTGTGATCCTATTCTTTGGGTAGTCACAGGAAGAGATGGAGGATGAGACAAGTGCTGGACCATGTCTCTTCCTAGCAGTGTCACTGAAGACAGAGCTGCACTGTCCAAGAGCAGCATCAGTGCCTGTGAGTTCCCAACCAAGCATCCCACAGCACACCTTTCTGTGCCTCTCACCCACAGCTCTATGAGCAGGATTAGTGTGAATACAGGCCCATGCCTGCTTAAGAATTCCTGTTTATTGTAAAGTCCTGTGCTTGGTACCCAAGCCATGCCTGCAAAGCAGCAAGTACCCATTCACCTCGTGAAGTTTATCTGCTTTCTGAGTTTGCTTCTTCCGGCTCCTCTGTGCAGCAACTCGATTTTTTTCTCTCCTCCTTACTTTTCTGTCGTCCTCTTCGTGACTCTGGAAGACATCAGCCAGAAACACTTTGCTAGTCTGCAAGGTGCACACAGAAGATGCCCGAAGTCGGGTGTGTAACTTTCTGAGAACGAACACTTCCAATTTCACAGCGCTGATCCTCGGTCTCCCAGAGACCGCATGGTCCCTGCAAAGAACGGCGCATCCCTCTGCCCCACTGCACGGGCGGACGCGAAGCCGAGGGGTGGAAGCCGGCAGGCTGTCGGGGGATGCCGCAAAGCCCCGCGGGCAGGGGCACTGCTCCTGATGGGGTAAGATGGGTACCCGCGCGGGCAGCACTTTACACCTGCCTCGCTCCAGCGCGGCCGACGTGGCGGAGGTGAGAGCAGCGGGCAGGAAATCCCTGCTCCCTTCCCGGCTGCCGGCGGCTGGAGAAAAGCCGCTGCCCGCGCCGTGCCCCGGCAGTTTTCCGCACACCGCGGGCGGTTCGCCCGCTCTCCCACCTGGGAAGAGCTAGCACGGCGGCCGCCTCCCGGGAATAGAAGGGCCGGTGCCCAGGGGCAGCGGGCACCCCCGAGGCGGAGCTGCCCGGCGTGACTGAAGCCCCGTGTGCCCGCCCGCCCGCAGGGCCGACCCCCGCCCGGTCCCTTCCTACCTGCTGGCCGCCCTCGGCCGCTGCGCCCCGG
>VYXD01015595.1:1097732-1111362 GCA_013397195.1 Hylia prasina
AGGTGCCGGGGCGGCCCGGGGCGGAGCCACCGCCCACATGGCCGTCACATGGCGCCCGCCTGCCGCAGGAGCCCGGGACCACCCGGCACTGCTCCCCCGCCGTGCCCGCCCCTCGGGACCGCCGGCTCTCGTCAGCCGCCGGGAGCCGGGGGAAAGTCCGGGTCACGGCGTTGCCGGGCAGGAGCTGCCTGAAAATCCCCCCGGAGAGCCCCAGCCCCGGGGGCCGGCTGGGTTCCACGCCCCGCCGGGAGGCGCGACTCGCTCTTTCGCCTGCAGAAATGAACTCGCCGCAGTTTCTCTCCGCTCCAGGCTGCCCCCGGGAGCCGGCCGTGCCCCCGTATGTCTCCCGCCGCTCACCTCCGGCCGCTCCCGCCCGCCGCGCTCCTGGGACATCGGCTCTCTGAAGCGGCGGCAGCTTCGCATGGGGGACAGCCAGCTCAGCCCAGGGTCATGGGCGTGAGGACACGGCATCCGTGCTGGGATAAAGCGATTTTCACTTTCGCTACTCACCCTGTTCCTTTAAATAATAAGGAAATGCGACAGACTTCTTGTAAAGGCAAAGCCAGACAAGGACTGCTGGAAATACAGTTGCTGCAAACAAAAATCTTTCTGTTCCACTATTCTGTCGAGATTATTTTAACAGACTGAACACTGTTTCTTTTACTTCTCAGAACACCTTCCTTGCATTTTAATTGCAGTAACCTTAGCCTTATGCTGTGAAATGGGGTGTTAGCACTGACAGCTACTTCAACATCCTTGTTCTACTGCAATAGGACTTGTAACTCTTGCGCTGTTGTACTGCACTTTGCTGTGTTGCACTGGGTGTCTTGTCATATGTATCCACACAGGAGTGTCTGTTGTACCTTCTCATGAACTTTTGCATACCCTGATGCTACCTGATCCCACCTGACATTACCTATCCCTTCACCGCCCCCAGGGTCAGTCCCCATTGGCCAATAAACCCCCTCCCCCTTCCTTCACCAAGGGCTTAAAATCTATCCTTCGCAGGGGCTGGGGCTCTTATTCTTCCTGGGCTCTGTGGAGTAGGTTCTGCACTAAAACTGTGGGACTGTGTCCCCGAGGAATAAGAGCACATTTTGTCTTTCATCTTCGTCCTCGCCCCGATTTCCCCCGAGGTTTATTGCTAGCCAGGCTGAATTCTCAGGGGAGTGGGAATCGGGGCATTGTACCTTCCTGGCTGTGCTCAACTCAGAGGCGCACACACGACCTTGCAAGGACGGTTTGTGCCCCCAAACTACAGGGCAGTCGGTCATAAAGTTCCAGGTATCTCAATAAATCAGATACTTCCCTATTTTTCTGGTTTCCTCAGCAGGTTGAGTCATCCAGCTTAGATGAAGTTAAAGAGTCGGCAAACTGAGTAAACACAGACTATCCTTCCAGGAATATCTGGCTAACAGTTCACGCTAAGGTGAGGGAACCATGTTCCCCAGGAGTCCAAGAGTCAAACCAAAGTCTGTGCTCTGCCACAGGTCTCCTGGTAGGCTCTGGGACTGTGACTAGAAGACTTGAGCATGACTTCCTTGGTTTGAAGCACATCTTCCCAGCTGTTCCACCTCAGAGCAACTTGTGTCTCCTCCCTCCAGGCTATCCATGCATTTATTTGATTTTGCACTTTTCAAAGAGCTTCTCCAACCCTGGAGGATCGAGGCCCTGTGAGTCTTCCCATCCTAACAGCTATGGGAAGGTGGCTTGTGACCACAACTGGGAAGCTCACTCTTGCCAATATGCTCTGACCTAACCTGCATCCCCAGACTGTGCTGGGTATCCCAAGCATCTCACAGAGCATCCCCTAGTTTCTTCAAAAGCAGTCTTGCTTCTTTCTCCCTTTGTCATCTCATGTGCCAAGAGCAGGATCTTCACCAAGGACTGCTCATGGAGGCAGCAGAGGGTGTGGGTTCAGTGCCATTCTTCAGCTGAGGGGATCCAAACCAGCACCTCCTTGAAAGCAGCTCTGGCCACCAGGCAGAGTTATTAGAGGGTGAATTGCTCTCAACTGCTCCTTTGAAACAGCCTAATCTTGCATTAACTACACCTCATGCAGTTAAAGGAAAGCAGTACACGAGGGCACGAGCAGCAACGTTGTTGGGACAGTTGCTTAAAAAGAGAGCGCTGGGTTCTTGCTGCCTTTGTAGCTTAAGCTCAGTTGAAATAAACAGGACTAGAAGCCAGTGTTTTCACAAGCACAGGGAACAGGTATGTTCTCTTGCAATAAAAGGTATGAACCATGTGGATAAAACATCCCAACAGCCCTCTGGAGTGATCTATGGGAAAGAAAGTCCCCTTCCCCAGAGGGACTTCGAACTCCATGCTCCAGGAGCAATGCTGCCACAAATGGCACCTGCACAAGCTACCTGACAGCACCAAATCATGAGCAGCTCACCGAGAATTTATTAGTCCTGAATAAATATCGACTTCACTGAGTCATTCCCAGCAGCTGCAGAATAAGGTTTCCACGATAACACAAGCATGGGACAAGCCAGGGTACAGTCCCCTTGAGCCTGAACAGTCTGCTCTTGTTCGGAACAAATCACAAAGGAAATGACAAGTCAAAATTTGCTTGTGGGAACAAGTTTCTACTCAGTATTAAAGCTATCTCTGGTACATCTGTAGAAATGCCTACACAGTTAATTCCAGGTAGTGCAGCAGCAAAGGCAGAGTGTTTCTGCGCAGGAGAGAAAAAACAGCCCAGAAAGCAGCCTAGTCAGCTGAGCTTACATTTTATAATGGCAGTTTATCAATGATTTCTGTCTGCAGTGAAGCAGCCTACACACATGCAGACTAGTCTCTGATCACAGCTTAGCACAGTGCAGCTCTTTTGGAGAACGGCACCTGTCAGAACTGGGTCTCACAGCATCCAGGCTTCCAAACAGATGACAGGGTCCATGTGAAGATTTCAGGAAAAGAAGCTTCACCTTTATAGTTTGTAATCCTTTGTTCAGAAAGTACACACAGCAAAAGCATGAGTGGATGCTGCTCCAATTTGCAAGTTTTTCTTGGATAGGGATGGCCCAGCCTCATGAGCAAAAAGCACATTGCAGACAGGACACATTAACAAACAATGAGATGTTCTGTCTCGCCCCCAAAAGCCAGGAAGTTCAAACTCAGTTTGCAAATGAACCCAAGCATCCATCACCGTGAACTGTATTACAAAATTCAAGGCTATATAAAGAAAAACTACCAGACATTTCTTGATGCAATACCAATTCGTCCCAAGTTAAAAATAAGAAGTTTGGCCGTTGTGACATTTCAGTAGAAGCCTGATTAGACATGTCTTGCACAACACTGCCAATTCCTATGAAAAGTTAACTGAAGGACAAAAGGCTGCTGGGATGGGGAAAAATGAAGTGTTTTATATATTTCTGCCAATGGGAAGAACAGCTAGTTGCAGGTATCACTGGCTGTAGAATTTTTTAATAACCATTTGAACATGCTGAACATTCCAGTGTTGAGTTTAGCTCATCATAGAACTTGCATTTAAAGGGAGGTTCTCCTTCCAGTGCTGCTTGGCAGAAAGTAGCCATCTGATTTTTAAATTCCTACTTTATACACTGCAGTTGGAATCCTGATTGCTTTATCTTTTTCTTTACACAATCCATTTGGCCAGCATTTCCAGATGCAGTTTTCTTCTTCTACCCAGTTACGTTGCAACACAGGTTATGGAACAAGGACCGACTGTTCTAACTCAGGGCATCCATTCCCACTTACTTGAAATCCTGTGCAGGCCAACCATCCCTCAGCCTCTAAGTAGAAACATACACTGTAGTGTGAATCTATTAATTTATTTATTAAGTCTTAAACCACAGTGCTTTCTCTTTTTATTTCTTAAGGCATTCGTCCTACTCTAGCCATTTCTGACAGAACTTCTTCAAAGAGATACCTATTCCTAGCTATTTTTTGTACTTGCCTATCATTTGCAGAGAAGAGCAGAGAATCTTCCCATTAACAGAGGAGATGGCCAAATACTGTAATAGTTGCCATGCAAAACCTTGCAGGGCTCACCTTAGCCTAGCAACACCCAGGATCTCTAGGAAGAAAGCCGTAGCGGGGATTTTCAATGCCGCACAGAGCACGGGCACTCAAAATAGCAAGTGGCTGTGTGAGAAGCCAGCTGAGCCACGCGTTCCACAGCTCTGCAGCTCCAGTCCCTCTCACATCCTGTCCTCTCTTACACGAGAAGCTTTGTAGCCCTGAGATTAATAACACTTGTGAGTTCAAAGGCAGTAAATGGAACTACTTCAGTTACTCAAGCCAGAATTTAACACAGATGTCCTCTGAAGTATGCTCACTGCTCAGCCACCATCTATTCCAGGATTAGAACTGACAATATCTGAAGCTTTGATCTTCCTTAATTGATTTAATTTACTTCATATAAAAACACACATTAGTATATACAAGGACAGGAAAAATATTTACATATGATTACAAGTCATATACAAAGTCTCAGTACAGATGCTCACTTTTACAGAACAAACGATGCTAAAATCTGTTTTCTAGAGAATTCTCAGTCTCTTAGACATTAGGTTGGACCTGTCTTCTTAGCACCAAATATGTCATTAATAAAGCTTCTAAAACCCCCCTCCATTTACTGCATAAGAAGTATGTTACATACTAGACAGGAGTACTTACTGCAGGCACATACAACCATAAACTAGAAAAAGTTATAAATGATTAAGGCACAATGCTCAATTTAGTACTAATTTGCAATCTTCTAGTTATTAATGAGTAAAGAAAACAAAAGTAAGCTAGCTCAAGTGAATACCATTTACTGGTAACCTGTACTGATCTTTAGTCAAACATAAATGCAAACACAACCCAAGCCAAGATCCTCTCATGGGTAGACATATTGTCCAGGAAAACCCAAGGCTGCATAATTGGATTACATGAAATGAAATATTTGGACCCTATGATGTTAATGGTTGAATTCCTGTTCAGAAGAGCACACTGCAAGTAAATACACAGAATTATTAAAAACCCAAGTTTCAACAAACATGACTATAAATAAGCCTAGATGACCTACATTCTGGAAAGGTAGACTGCCAGGGACTAACATCACATGTGTGAATGGACTTTCATCAAATTGCATCAAATCTGGTGATTTTAATATGCTGCAGTGTCAATTAATCCATTAAAATAAAAGCCACCTGCCTCAGTCAATAATGAAGGTGCATTAGAACTAGACATTCTCCAACCTCTTTAGAGACATGCTGAATGTAAATGAGCAGTTAGTGGTTTCCTACAAGACTGCCCACATACATAAAGCATGCACATGTACTCTGAGAAGCACAAGGACCCAAGCTAAAAACTGCAATATAAGAGCAAAAAATGAGTTAAATGGCGAATACACTTGCTGGATATTGGATGCTACTGGTATGTGTACGCTTTCATATACCATTAGCATGACAGCAAAAGTAGAAATATTTAAAACGTCAAAGACTAATTAAAGAAGCTCCCATGTATAGCACTGAGGGGAGATGAGTTCTAAGAAAACACATGGAACACATGGAACAAAAGTACAACTGAGATTCCAATGTGAAGGCACAAACCAAGAAATTCATGTGCTGAGAGTGATCTTCCTCCGCCGCAGTGGGTAGCGCCTTCTCTCGGGGGAACCTGCAGCTTTTCTTCTTTTCAGCAAAACATAAGGACTTTTACTGGAAACAGTTCCTGTTGGGGTGACTTCTCCTGGTGATACTAAATTTTGGACATTGGTTTCCTCCTTCGTCTTGCAACCAGAAAAGACTTCTTGCCTCAGCTTGCAGAGTTCCAAGGTTGGTTGCAAAGTTAATGCTTGGGAAAAACCTTCTGCTTTTTCTATGAGTGCTGGAATAGACTGCAAAAACAAACCCAAGTATTTCAAGTTACATGGGAAAAGTAAAGGTTATAAGGCATGCAATACGCTATATGAGATTCTGAGAGGCACAAAAGCTTCCGTGTCTGCAAAGATGATGCTCAGGATGGCAGGTGAGGGCTGTGAACTAGCTGCAGAGCTACCACCCCAATAGTGAGGTGTCTGCACTCAGAAACCATGCAAAGGGTATGCCAAGTTGAAGTGTTCCCTCATGACATCTCTGAGCTCAGGAAGCATCACAAGAACACCACAGCTGATGCCTAAGAAGGTACTGTAGTAACAAGTGTCATACTCTAGATGAAGTCGTACAGGTCTTCAAAAGATGTTCTGTTTTCCAGATGCTGCAGGTTCCAAAATCTCAGCAGAAGTTGTTCCTACAGCCACAGGGTAATCTCTCTTACTACCACGTGAGGGGGAATGCTGTACAAACACAATCCTCTACCTACTTCTTAAGCACACACAGAGTTTTTTTTCTACCAAACTATAAGGAAGATGAGTTAGAACTCCTGTTTTGTGACATATTGCCAGATCAAGAAGATAAAAACATATTTCTCTTGGAGCACACAGAGGTCTTACCTGCATTGCTTCACTGATCTGCTTGGACGCCACTTCTGTCGCCTGCTTCAGATCTGCGATGTAAGCATCTACAGATAAACACAGCCCAAATCAACTTCTGAAACATAACTCTTTCCCCCATTACTCACTATCAGAGAATGGACAGAAAACCAGTAAAGTCCCTGTATAAAACCTAAACCTGCAGCACATCCCTCTCACTGTAACGCTGAGGATGACAGCTAGCACGGTTTATCTCACTAGTATTAATCTTTATCACTCAAATTGCAGTAGCAGTCTCAACTACAGAAAGCCCCAAAGTTCTTACCTGGAAAACACAAAGCCAGTATTTGAAATAAGAGAACAGTTGTAAAGAAATAATTACACAAAAACATCTGTTTTCAAAACTTTTAAGCTCATATTACATTTGATAAAAACCACACAGAACGCAGAGACTAAACACCACTGTGGAAAACATGACACAAAGAAAACCCATTTTAAAGAGGGCAAATAAATTATCCTGTGTCTCCGACAAGTTGGCTTTTACAATAAAGGCCACTTTTTTTTCCTTCTGGCTTAACATACTAGGCATTAACACCAAAAAAGAACCTAAGCATAAATAACTGCTAGGTTATTTCTGCTTAGGTTCTTTACCTTAGAAAGAACCTGCATTAATTCTGCTGTGCTAATAAGGAAAGAAAAAAAAACAACCCAGTTTTCAGGAACACTGAAGCAGACAGCAGGGGGAATACAGCATATATTCAACTGCAGTAGCAATATAAGATCACCGATACTTTAATTCTATACTCAAGAGTTAAACTCTAGGCTATTATGAAGCTGTTTTGCATGTCCTCCATCCACAAAACTTATAATGAGCAGACTGGCATGCTTCTCTGAAGTAAGGAGGCTCACCTCCAGTACTATTAGTTTTCTGTAGGGTTTCACCAGTGCCTGCAGTAGGACATGGTGTCAGGTGGTGCATACACCCCTAAACCCTGTCAGGGTTAAACACAGCATTCTGTTTTGAAGTCAATCTTATTAGTGCTGCTGAAGGTATTTGAAAGTCAGTCACTGCATTCTAGCTCAGGGTTACAGTGATTCCCTGCTGAAACGTGGTAATCACCAGGAGATGGTACTTGTTGAGCTGTCCATGTGTCCAATGTGCTGATCAGAGCTGGTTTAGGAACACATGATCCCCACGTGAACAAGGACATTAAAATGCACCATCAATCAGTTTGGAAGAATAAGCAGTCCAGAAGCAACCTCTTTAAACCCATCACAGAGCCCTGTGGAAGGGCATTCTCTAAAAGAAGGATATGTCTGCAATGAAGCACTCTTACAATAGAGCATTTGGGATGAGGAGGCTGGTAACCTTACGAAATGGTAAGGATGGAGTTAAGCAAAAGTAGAAATAATTATCTGGATTACTACACAGAAAGACTGACACACAGTTAAATGAAATTTTCCTGCAAGAGTTCGGCTTGACATAGATGGCATTATATTCCTCAGTGTTCAAGGCTTTCCAAAACACAGGGAAATGAAACAAGGAAATGAAAGGTATTGAGTAATCTAAACATTTTTGGTTTCTGGCCACTGTACTTGCTAAACTGGGATACACAAACTTCCCAAAGACTACATGATACCAAAATTCTGCACAAACTCCATGGTATCTTTGCTACAACTTTGCTGTTACCAAACCCAAACCCACAATATCATAGTGCAAGCTGCTACTAGTTGACTGACATCAGAAAAGCCTGGATTTGGACACGAGAAACCAAAAGAAACTCAGATATAAAGTGACCCACTGTACTGCTCCTACTGGCTGCTTTGCTACACAGGCTGGCACTGCTGGAAGCCATGTCTCCAATCTACAAAGAAGAAATGATGTTTAGAATGAAGTCAGATCAGCAGGGTGAGAACTGGAAGATTCAGCTCAGCTCCTCAAACTCTGAGCACCACTACTTATTACACCAGCTTTACATCATGTGCAGTAATTCACAGTGAGGGTTCTCACTTCTCAAATTAGAACTGCACTGCTGAATTCTGTCAATTTTCAATACTTAACAGCAGGCAACACAAAATTTCCCATTTCTTAAGGCCAGCCTCAAGACAGCACATCCCAATCACCCATTGCAAAATGCACCACCTTGCTCCAAGGAGTCTGTGCAAGGCATCTTTCTAAAGTATGCAGCAAACTTACAACTTTGTTTGCAGGTCTGTTCCTTCATCAACCCTCACAAGATGAAATCTGTGTCCTACGTAGCAAGTTAGGAGAGTCAACACTGCCACCACTGAGTCCTACACAGCAGCTTTCAATTCCCTGAAGGAACTGACAGGTTAGGAAGAGAGGCTGAAGCATTTCTAGTACTCGTGTATAAGGAACACAAGAACAGACGAAGTAAAATGTCAGTGATCCATCCAGTTCCCCATGTGGCTTCCAGCAGAGATGAAGGAAAGAAGTAAGGAAGCCTCCCAGGGGTAGCTGTGTGACAATTTCTCCCCAACACACATGCACACACAGAGATCTTTGCCAGCTTTTTGCCTTTAAGTACAGTGCCTAACTGCAGGCAGCACTCAGAAAAAGAGAAATGGACACGGTAAAACACAGGCAGCAATACATTCACTTAGGACAAACTTCTAGCTTTTTTTAAATTTATAAACAGCCAATTCTAAACAAGCTTAAAGAAATAAAACTTCTTAAACATTTACAGCTAGCCAGTAAGTGTGGTGTTTCTTCAGTACAGCTGCCCTCCCCACAAAATTTTTACCTTGAGAAGGCTGAGGTCTTATCTCTGCTGGTTTTACCACAGGCTGGTAGAGCCTCTGCATATTCAAAAAAAACAAAAGGAAAAAAAAGAAAAAGAAAGAAAACCTGTGAAACACCCCCTTGGTTTAATAGATATCTGATACACATACAGCAGTCAGAACAGTGGTGGTGGTGGTGTTATTTAGAGCAAGAATGTATTAGCGGTGCAGTTTATAGATACTTAGTTACTGAAAGTAGTATTCTGGTAACACAGTTACTGTAAACAAATCTCCAGAATCTGCTTCAGTTTGCAGAATTCTAATTATTAAAGCATGAGAACTGACATCGTGGCATTTTGGAAGAATGCATTGCCACCTGCTGCACAACTAAGGAAAAAGAGCCACTCTAGCTTCTCAGGAGCCATTGAAAGAACCAGAATGCTTTCACAAAGCCACAACCTCCAACACAGGGTGCATTAAGACAAAAAGCTAAGAAAAAGAAAGGTACTTAAACTACTGCACTCTAGCCCTGCAGTTACTCATATAGAACTAAGAACACTCTGCTTCACAAACTGAGTCCCGTGACCTCACATCAGTTAACTGAGACATGAAGTAAACTAATAACCGAATACAACTCACACTTAGTTATATTAAGGGTGGAATTAGCAGCAGCTAACAGGGAAGAAGGAAACAAAGCCAGGCCAAGGGAACAGAAGTTAGATCATCTGCAAGTTAGTGTTCTCCACTTCAGGAGCTGTCCCTCAACCTTCTTCATGCAAAAGCAAGTGGGGGAAAGCTAATTATTCCTTGCTGTAGTTTTGCCAGAGAAATTTTTTCACAGTTCACACAACTTCTTAGCAAGTTTGCACTAACAGCTCCAAGCAGAAGAGCAAACGTAGCTTGCATTAGTCTCAAACTCTACAGAACATATTGATTGAAAACCCACAGGATGATCTCTTGCTTTGGCAATTTTGGCAATTAAATGAGTGCTTCTCGCCAGATAAATCACATTTTCATGGCTGCTCTTTATGCCTCAGACAGCATCACATGATCAGCTATGGTCATGAAAGAGCACAAGAAATCCTCAACCAAAACCAATGAAACCACTGGTACCTTTGCAGAAATAGCTGAGAGATGAAAAAAAGGGATAAACGTTTACAGAGATAAACTAAGCTTTCCATATTTCTTACACATATTTTTAAAGGGATAAACTAAACTTTTGCAGACAATTTTAATTCAAATAATCATCTAGTTGTGGTGGTGCAAACTTTGAAGAGATCAGCAAGAGAAAAAAGGCAGCATGAGAGGCATTCCAAATAACTAATGCACTGTGGGACTCAGGCAGCAGAAAGATTAAAAGGTCTTGTTAAATCTTAGTGTTATGCAATGGCATATTTTATTTTAGTTGATTTTGTTTGTTTTACATACCTGATATACTGGCAAAACAGAGAGATCACAAAAGGCAAGATATGTGAGCAAATATCTCATGTGTAAGACAAAAGTGAACCCATGCACTTTTCCTTACCATATATCATCTCTGCCTGGCTAATCTAGAGAGTTAACATTTGTCAATTTTAGTCCTCAGAAATGCAATGCAGGCTCCTACACAACTTTCTACAAGATCCCTGTCTCCTTTAGTATAGAACAGCTGAAGAAAGGACTTCTAAATACTCTCCTGAAAGTTGGGCCAACTAGGGTGGGTTACTCAGAGCCTCATCCAGTCAGCTTTTAAGTATCTCCATGAAGCTCTCCAAGGATGAAGGCTCCACAATTTCACTGGGCAACTTGTGTCAGCGTTTGACTCTGCCTCAGCTTCTTGTTTTTTTGCCAAAGGAGTCCTAATTAATCAGGAGGTAAGCAAAAGGGAGGCCTAACATAACTTCAGGGACGAAATCAGGCAGCTGAGAACACGACTGGGTTGTTTAATGCCAGTAAGTACTTTACACTGCATGTCAAAAATCCCACAGAATTTACTGTGCTGATTCATTAATCCACACTGCCTTTTTTCCCATGCTTTACTGAACGTAATTACTCCATGTAGCTACTAGCTCCAAAAAAGTGCTTAGGAAGCCACTGACATTTTGTTAAGTCGTACACTGCAAGTGATACTATCTATCTGTATGTAGTGTAACATTTAGTAGCTCAGGCAGCCCTTGGGCAAGGCCTTCAGGAAGATAAATAGGTGCCTACTGGCTTGTAAATCCTGAGTCATCTGCTCCAGTTTCTTTGTGCCACAGACCCTATTCAGACACAGTCACAACACTCTGTAGCAACCCTTAGTAGTTACTTAGTAAACTTACTAAGTCCAACCCTTAGTTACTGCAGAACCAGTTAATGAAAAAAAGCAATTTCATTTTATGATAAAAGAATCAAAAGCAACCACGGGAAGGAGCTTAAAGATCAACACTGGATGACTGATTTCTTAATGCAAAGGTTTTCTGAAAGTCTTAGGTTACTCACCAACATCTCTTGCTCTGCTTTCATGGTTTGGATGGCATGCACCAGGATCTTTTTAGGCCACTGTTTACGTCTAGTTGCTGTCTCTACTATTAATTCATCAAATTGATCCTCCAGAATTTTAATATTGGAATCTGCAAGTGACAAACACACATAGTTACTGTGGAATTCTCACCTTTTTTTGAGACAAACTTATCAAGAAAAAGAAGCTTTAGATCTCAAATAAAAAAACCATGCATGATTATCAACATAGAGACAAATTTATGTCTTGAATCTCCTTGCTAAGGCAGTACAGAGACTGGAGCATAACTTCATGTTGGCCAGTTATTTTGAACTAAATGATCTGGGGGGGGTAGAGGCAGACAACCATATGGGGAAAAAAATAAAAGTATTTCTCTATGAACTCTGAATCTGTGAACAAAGCCTTATAAAGCAATGGCTCTCCTTAAATCTTTTAAGGAGAAAAATGGTTTATCTGTGTGATTCACAAGCATTAAAGAAACTCCAACTGTACAAACAGTAATTGGAAGTCTAACTGATTTTATATCACACAGTGCACAAATATGCAGCTTAACATTTAAATGCACGGTTCCCACTAATGAGTTGAGTGTAACTTGCAAGTCATGCAATGTTTTCAATCTAGTGGTAAAGAATGGATTTTGAGCACCCTCTCTGGATCACTCTGTGCAGAATCAAGTGATTGCAAAACTCAAAAAGGAAAAGTCAAGTGCTTAAGAGTTGGTGGGTTTGTTTTGGTTGTTTGTTTTATGATCACCATGAAACCATTTAAATATAGACAGGAAAAACTTAAGCCACTGGTAAACATAAACATGGAAGGCACAAAATGCCAGATCTCTTGGTGACTCAAAGTGGATCAGAGATAGGTACATGAGCAAATCTATATTAAATTAAAAAGCACAATATAGTCCTTAAACCTGCTTTATGCCAGCTGTGGCCAGATGACAGTGTCTCAGTTTTGCATTTTGCATCATGACATCAGTGCATTTTTGACCTTGTAGTCAAAGTAGCTGGAGTTTTATCATTCTAGAACTACAACTGCAGACACTTCACAGAATCAGAGAATAGTCCGAGTTGGAAGGGGCCTTTAAAGGTGACCTAGTCTAAGCCCCCTCCAATGAGCAGGCACATCTTCAACTAGATCACATTGCTCAGAGCCCATGCTTGCTCAGAGCTTCCTGACCAAAAAACATTTCACATTGAACCAATGTTCTCGGTTCAACAGCTCCATAGTGAGCTCAATGTATCTGTATTTTCAGCTCTGTGTAATGGCAAAAAGTATCAAGATGCAGGCAAAGAGCACCTAATGCCAGTGCAGGTGAGGGAATGAAACACTGAAATTTTCTTTGGACACTAGACTACCAAGAATCTCCACTACTATCATTCAAAAGACAATAGAAATAGAAACAATAGAAACAATATATTTATATAGCAATAATTTTAAACACTTAATCTATATATTAAATAGCAGCAACAGACTGTCTCCTAAGGTCTTTTGATAGATCTGGGTCATGGCCCCAAACACTCAGGCTGGGAAGGCCCTCCAGAGCCTCCTGCTCACAGCAGGCTCAACGCCCATTTCAAAACAGGTTGCTCAGAATACTTCTGCCCAGATGGAAGCCTCCAGTGCTGGAGACAAGCTCTGGGCAGCCTTTTCCAATGCCCTGTTATCCTTATTTCCAATGCCCTGTTATCCTTAGAATAAATTTTTACTTCCTTACACGAAGTCAGAACCCCCCCTTTCAATCGGCTCCCTTTTGCCTCTGGACAAAACCAAACCAAACCCACCCAGCAGGAAGCGAATGGAAACCGCCGCCTACCGCTCTGCAGCCGGGAGTCATCCGAGGCCTCCTCCCAGGGCTGCCCGTTAATGGTGACGTTCTCCCGCACCGCTGTCTCGAAGTTCTGCAAGGCACGGGACGGGCTGAGAATCCATCCATCCATCCATGGATCCATGCATGGATCCATTCATCCCTCCCGCAGAAAGAA
>VYXD01015595.1:1111719-1132241 GCA_013397195.1 Hylia prasina
GGGCCGGGGGTCTCTGTGTGCCGCAGGCGGCCGTGTCGGCGCTGGTGGTGGTGTCGGAGCGGGCGGGCGAGTTCCGGAGCGTCGTGGAGCTCTCTGAGAGGTGCGAGGCCGGCGGGGAACCCGGCGCCCACTCGTGTCCCGGGCGCGGGTCCGCGCCGTGGGGATTGACGGGGGATGCGCTGCTCTCCTCAGTCGGGCCGGCCCTTCTTGTCTTTAAACCTGGACTCTCTGTGGGCTCTTGGCGTTAAACTTAGGTTCTCTGTGGTCTTTCTCGCCATCTGTTCCGTGCCCAGATTCCCAGGGTTTGTCTTGCCATGCCTGGGAGTTCATCCCGTTCAAGAGGTTTCTCCAGAGGAGCAGCGCAGTGTTACTTTGAAGGTAAAACACGGTCTCTAAAACACTCCTGGGACTTCTCAGGACAGACGACAGGATGCTCCGGTCTGCCTGATTTACCTGCCCAGTGGTTTTCTGCGCTCTGTAATGCAGGAGACCCACCGGACCAAATCCCAGGCTCTCTCAGCACATCCGTTTGTCCCTGTTAGTCCTTAACACGAAATTGTTCACTGGAGTCATCTGGCTGTATTACTGCAGTAAAATGATTTTAAAAATCCCAAGCGTGCTTTGCTTACAGCAAACAGCGTGTGCAAATGTTCCTTTGTTAACATGGGAACTGGAAGGCAACTGTGGCCTTATCCTAAAAACCTCAGGGAGTTGTCTGCAGCCATTTAATGTTACCAAGATATTTATGGGCCTTGTTTTAATTACCTCTGCTGCTGTGAAAAGTTAGCTTCAGAGTATTTAGAATACGGTTCATAGAGAGAGAGAGAGAGAGAGATTTAGATATAGAACGTAATGTGTAATGAAATGGTTATTAAGTAAAGAAGATAAATCCTTCAGGCTTCTAAAATCTGACTGCACATCTCACAGTAATGGCAGGTTCTAAAGCACAGGATTTCACAACAGTGAAGGAAATGCCAATTTAATCATAATGCTGGGTTCATAACCCTTTCCTCTTGTAAGGGCAATGAGAGTTGCATCTTTTTTCTTGCAGGATTTGGATGCTGCGCTGCCTCTTATAGAACTTTACAAAGACAAATTGGTGGGGATTGGAGAAGTAAGTGGAATTCCATAACTTGTTTAAATCTCTCCAGCAGCAGCTGTCACTGGAATTACAAAAACTGAGTCAATGCTTGTTTTTCTCTATGTGATAAGAATTGCTATCAGCCTGAACAAGCACTAAGTCTGATTGGTAGTTCTCTTAATGTGCTTTCCTTTATAGATCTGCTTGATTCCTTCCTTCGTTGTCGCTAGAAAATAGATGGAATTTGTGCTGCTGAAGTCATTGGAAGATTACATACTTATGCTCTCTTGTGTTATACCCAAAGGCAGATCCTTCCTGCCTTCTTTGACAAAGTTAGGCTAAGCTGTGATGTAAATACACCATACTGACTTCTACAGTTCTGGGTTTTAATCCTTCATCTGTCTGTATCCATCTGTTGTCTCCTGTGTTTCATTTGTTTATAAATTAATTGAGACTATAGGATGGAGTCTGCCTCTATTTGTGTGTTAGTACCAGAGGGATTTACATCTGGTTCTGCACTGGCTACAGAAAAAGCCGGTTTTGGAAGAGCTTTGTAGCTAAATTTGCCATGTTGTACTGTATATGAGGGACTTCTCTTTGTCTAACTGTGAATGGGACTGCTTTGACAAACTTTAAGTTTTGCCTGAACATGTTTAGATCAAAAAAAGTATAGAATTAATTGGTAATTTTTGCTAGAACTTGGACTAAAAACTATGGGTTCAGGTCAGAAATTTTACTTATACCGGAGATCCATATTTGAGACTTAATCTGACATAATATTCAATAGAATATAAATCCCCAGAAAACCAGTTACAGATGAAAATGTTAAATACCCTTGTTAGTAGCTGTCTGCCCACAAATGCTTTCATAGTTGAAAAGCTTATGGTAGAGAATGCATTCTTTTTTTTGAGTTAAGCTGCAGCTGAGTTCATTTTAATTGCAGTCTCTAGTATACATTTTTGGAAATGCTTTGCAGTTTTGAAGCATGTTATGCCTTTGTGTGTTTAATGGTGGTTTTCTTAAGTGTTAGGTCTGTAAAACTTTGTCCTTTCTCTTATACTGTAGGTTGGACTAGATTTCACTCCCAGATTTGCCAGCACCGATGAACAGAAGGAAGGACAAAGACAGGTTTTGATCAAGCAGATTGAGCTGGCAAGAAGACTGGATTTGCCACTGTAGGTTTTGATTATACCAGGTCTCAGTAACATGTCAAAATACTTCTCAGGATTTATGGTTATTAAGTGCCCACAGAACTTTTTTTAGATGGATTAAACTGGCATAAGTGTTCTGTCAGTCTCTAGTTTGAGATTTAATTATACAATTTTTCTTATATTTGCACATCTGTACAGACATCTTATGTGCCCTGTCCAATGCTATGTTGTTCCTATATCTTCACTGTAGCTGAAGGGATTCATGTATACATCCCAGGGTTTTTTTCTTGATAAAAGTTATAATACAGATTAATTATTTTCATCCCAAGATATTGTTTGTATTTGCAAAAAAAAAGGTATTTGGCTAGGTTTTCTAATGCTGGGCCTCTCCTTGCTGTGCAGAAATGTTCATTCCCGCTCAGCTGGAAGACCAACCATTAATCTCTTGAAGGAACAAGGTATGCTTTTAATGCATTTCCTCTGCCATGGCTTTTGCCAGCAGGATTTCTCCAATTGTGCCATGTCCTCACATCAGTTTGTGTGTGTTTAACTCAGGAGCAATAGTGCAGAGTTTCTGGTTAATTCTGTATGGGACCAAGGTCCCATTGGAAGCTGATGTGGCAGCCCTGCTGTAACCCTGTGGTTTGCTTTGTTTCTCCAAGGTGCTACCAGGGTGTTGCTCCATGCCTTTGATGGAAAGCCGTCTGTAGCCATGGAAGGGGTGAAAGCTGGATACTACTTCTCCATTCCTCCTTCCATTATAAGGAGTGAACAGGTGATGTTTTGTCCTGGTTCCAACTGAGGTCTGCTCCTTCTCTGTGCGTTGCACACTTTTACTTTGGCTGAATTGCTGCCTGGGCCTTTTGCCTTAGCTGGACTTCGGAGGGGGAATTCTGGCTGAAACAGCTCAGCTATTCCTGAGAAACAAGGGGAGTTTTTTTCTCATTTTGCTGTGGTTTCCAGTGAACTTTCTTCAGAAGATTCTGTCGCTGTACTGTTTTACAGCAGGGACATGACACGTAGAGCAGGAGTAGTTTTTGTGGTAGGACTGCTTTCTGTGATAAGCTCAGGAAATGTGAGAGAGGAAAACGTTTGATTTAAGTGGAGGGAGCATGAGGGGTAGATATAAATGGGGATGAGGTTAGGTGTTTATGAGGAAGGGAAGCAAACTGGAGTTGAGAAGTAAAGCAGAGAGGAGGAAAAGATAGACAAATATTATATGCACAGTAAACAGCAAATTAGAATTGCACTGGCAGCTCTATAACTGCAATATAACTGCATGATTTAATAAATAACAATGAATTCAGTGTTGGGATAATAGTACTTTGGATATTTAGAAAAGAGAAGAACCCTAATTTGAAGGGACTTCTTGAGCAGCTCCCAGTGTTCTTGCTTCTGTTCAGAAATCATTGATAAAGTGTAAATAGTGGCACCAAAGTCTTTTGATGTTGCCTTTAAATTTAGGGAATATCCTCCCTTCATGTTTTTTTCCCACAGGTTTAAGTGCATAAAGCATTTAATTGCTGTCTTATTTTCTTCAAGAAGCAGAAGCTTGTGAAACAGCTGCCTCTGGAAAATATGTGCCTGGAAACTGATTCTCCCGCTCTCGGGGCTGAAAAACAGGTAAATGATGGGAGGGAAGGGACTTCTGTGTAATTGTATCCAAGCCCACACCTTGTGGAGGTCAGCTCCTGGAATAGGATAGTGAAGTAGTCCTAAGCATGGTTACAAGAGAGAAGAGGGGCTACCAAGGGAACTTAATCCAAGAGGAGTGGATACATGTCATTTTTCTGCCACACATGCCACAATGTGGCTGAAATTGTGTCAGAAAACACTGAATCTGAAACACTTGTGATCTCTAGGGGTCTGTAATTTGATTGGTTTGTTTGTTTTTTCAGGTGAGAAATGAACCCAAAAATATTTACATTGCTGCTGAATACATTGCCGAAATCAAAGGAATTCCTGTTGGAGAAGTTATAGAAGTGACTACACAGAATGCACTAAAAGTATTCCCCAAACTTCAGCACTTTCTTCGGATATAGATTCAGAAACTGAAATACATGATGTTGCAGAAAGTATTACTTGTGGTGTAATTAAGAAAACCAATGTATCTTGTGTTAAGGTGGAGTTTTTCAGTTGGAAGTTCAAGAAGCAAGAAGTGTTATATAGCGGGACAGGATGAAAACAAGGAATTTCTCAAAGGCCTTTGGTGTGCACTGTAATAATCTCTTGAATGTGATAAAGACACATTGTTCCTTTGCATTTCTGATGTCCCTGAACAAATAATTTGTAAAGAGCCCCACACAATTGTCAGTTTAGTTTCTCAGACTGTTTGGCAGCTGCTCCTAGTCTGGGAGATGGCTACTGCACAGTGCTTGATGTTCCCTTCAATCCTTATTTCTGCTGACTAAAAGTCATAAATTGTGGACCCAGTCATGATAAGAAAGCTGCCTGTTACAACTGGCAGACTGCACATCCCTTTCTGAGCCATTAAAAGAACCCAGCTGGATGGACATTCTCTGTATTCTCTGCTGACTGGACTCTGAGTGGTGCAGAAGCAACATCTTTTCAAAATAGAGTTGGAAAGAAAGAATTATAGCCCTACCTCCTCTCGTTTTCCCGTGTATAAAGTAGTAGTTGCTAAGATCTTGGCTACTTTGGGAAGGATTTTCTTGGATTTTTAAATACTTTATTCTTTTAATTGTGTTCAAAGAAAAAAACCTGGGTTTGGTCTTAGTTCAAGGACTCGCTCTCCTGACTGCTCAGGAGATACAGGTTGTGAAAGGGAGACAAGGTCAATTTTGTGATGGAGGTGGTCTCTGTGGATTCAGCTATGTTCTCCAGTGTCCTAAAACTGAATCTGGTCCTCCCTCACAGTGCCTGTGTGGATGTTGGCTTGTGAAATACTGATCAAAACTTTGTTGATTATAAACCAGCAGTTGAATGAGGTGGGTTTTACATGGCACCCAACTGTTCTGAGGGCCACTAAGTAGAGGTTTTCTCTCACTGTGGGGAGTTTTGCCAGGTCAATGAAGAAAATACACAAGTAATAACTTAGTTCATGATCGCCTCGGGGGGGGCAAGGGGCCAAAGCTTGCAATGTAAGTGATGCCCCATCCTAAAGTTTTGTTTTCCTCCACATTGTCTTCCTCAGTTTCTTAAAACCACATTGTCAGGAGGGTTTTGTGCTGTCTCTCAGAACAGCTCTGTTCTGCCTTTTGACTAGAGGTAGCTTATTAAGTTTAAACATGTGTTCCTAAACAGTTTTCAGCCTGCAGCAAACAACCAAACTTGCATAATTTGTCTCTATTACGTGTATTTAGAGCAGCAAACACCTGGATCTTTGCTGAGTGTTTGATCCGAAGAGTTAGAGCCATTCCTTATCCTGGATCTACAGGCACCCTTTCCACTAAATGGGGTGAAGGACAGAGTTTGCCTCTAGATGATGCTAGGGAACCGGTGTGCGATAGTCAAAATATTAGTGTGCTTTACTTAATGATTAATAATCATGTCATTGGAGATGCTAAACATGTAGATAGATACCAGGCAGCCTTACATGTGCTTCCTGCTGCCTGTGTGTTGGGAAGTCTCCCAGTATTGCTTGGAGGAGATGCTCCAGGTAAGAAGTCAGGCAGCATCCAAATGTTTGCAAAGTTTTGACCTAATTATTTTTCTCTATAGAATCCTTAGCATTGGATGAAAACACTGGTTTTGCAAAAAGGGGGAATATTGAGTAGTCTCCTCAAAATCTGTCTCTGCAGGGGGGTGGCCTTGCTCTGGTTCAACCTTAGCCTTGCAGTATGATTATTCCTGAGTGTTTGAATCCCTTTTGCTGTGGCAGAAACCTTCGACACCCTCCCATCCTGCAGCTCCTGTGTGGGCAGGGCACTGCTGAGGGTGGGCAGCCCCCCAGGGCCATGGGGCTCTGGGACAGCCCGTGTCCCTGGGCTCTGAAGCTCTGTAGCTGCTTTTGGTGGTGCAGGAGTGTGGTTGGGGCTGGTGAAGGAGGCACAGAGTTGCTTTTCCCAGGGCCAGGGAGAGCAGGCATTGCAACAGCCATGGGCAGAGCCTGGCAGGGGGCCCATGGAAAAACAAACCGGCTTTGTCCTCTCCTTAGACCTGTGGCGCCGGAGCTAAGTCATGGAGTAGGTGAGCTGGAGTTCCAGAAAAGGAAAATTTTGTGGAAAAGCAGTGTCACTCCCATGCTGCCTTGGCATCCCTGACACAACAAGGGTCAGAAGCAGCACCCTTTTCCCAGTGCTGCTGCTCTGGCTGTGTGACTTGTGCCCTGGTCCCTGCAGTCCATGCTGGGGGTGGGCAGCAGGCACTGGAAATAAAGTTGTTGCTCTGCACAGGGGACTCTTTGAGGTGCTCACTCAGGATTGGACGTACTGCTGTGCAGTGAGGAGGAAGTGTGGTTTCTGAGCTGGAAAACATCTCTGATCCTCAACAGTCATTCTGTAACTTTACCTCAAAAGGGGAATTTAACAGAAAGTTTGGGTTTCTGCCTGCATTCCCAGGGTAACACCTGGCCTGAATAGGCGAGGGAAGGCAGGATGGCTTTGGGGGAGCTGCGTGGCTGCACACTGTGAAGCCCTCCATCCCCACAAAGGTTGGCTGTAGCAACCCCCAGTGGGTGTGCTGAACCCTGTTGCAAGCCTCTCAGGGTGTCTGGATAAACCATGCCTTCCCCTAGGTAACACAGGAGACTGAAGTGGCCAAGGATGCATTGGAGGAAGGACACAGTGCAAATTTAGTTTTTGGGAAAGTTAGTGATGACCCAAGTTTTCTTTTCAGCCATGCCATCAATTTTGGAGGTCACACACAGCCCAGGTGAGCTCCATCTCAGAGAGACAAATGGCAGAGGTTGTCTGCAGCAGTGTGGAAACTGGTAGGTCTCAATCTCCATCATACCTTCAGCCATCAGCTTCCCTTGGGATGCTACAAACAGCAGATCTGGTTGCACTTTGCAGGGCTCCCCATGTCGTTTTACCTTGCAGGATGTACATGGAGTGATAAAAAACGAAGAAAGGGCTCTATCTGGGCTCACTGAACTAGTCTTCGGAGGGCTGCAGCTGGACCACCCTCCCAGGGCCTTTCTTCTGAAATTTGTTTTTAGCCATGGATTAACAGGGCCTAAATCTCCTGAACTCTGGGGCAAAGTGCCCTGAGTTTTTCCAGAATTTGACATTTGACAGAATTTTCCAGAATTTGACGAGTGAGGAGATGGTGATGAGGCCAAGTGGATAAAATGCTGCTTTTTCCTGCTGTTTATCATGATAAGAGTTTGGACAAATTGACTAAAGACTTTTACTGGAGGTGCTTCCAACAGACTCCTATGCAATGCATAGATAGGCTCTTCAGAGGGAAAAGCAAACAAATAAATGCCTGAAAATGCAACTTTCATCACTTACAAAGTTCTGCTTTTGTTTGTTTTTTCATTAATGCAGGCTGGGGTTCAATCCTCTGTTCCCACTACAGAGCAGGAAAGTGAATTTGAGAAAGCCACTGGCTTAGCATAAAGCTTTATTGTTCTCCTCTTTGCTTTCTATATGCAGTACAAAGATACTGCTGAGATCAAAGAAAGGGTATGAATTGCCATAGCACCCAGTTGTCTCAACATTTTCCTCTTCAGCAGGTGGTTATCCATCTGTTCATTTTCCCTGCTGGGGTTGGCTTTTTCATCAGTGTGAATTTCTTGGGGCATGGGCATATAAACCCTGACTGCACTGAGTGGTGGTCCCACTATGCAGTAAATGCCAAGTGCCTCCTTCAGAAGCTGGTGGATTTTTATGCCCCTTTGAGCTACTGTGAATGACAAAACAATGAGAAATGATAGTGAGGATCATGGTCCTGATGAGCTCTGGGGCAGGAGCTGGTAGCCATCTCCCCAAGTGCTTGGTGCTGTGCTCAGAGTGCAAGCACAGGAGATCAGTGCCACTATCCTGCTCAGGTCTGCTGATGAAAACGGGGGTGTGGTTCCACTGAGGGAGCAGAAATGATGAGGCACTGGGGTGCCTCTGAGGCATGGCGCAGAGGACAAGGAGT
The DNA here is from genome assembly GCA_013397195.1 of Hylia prasina. NCBI lineage: Eukaryota > Metazoa > Chordata > Aves > Passeriformes > Sylviidae > Hylia > Hylia prasina. The sequence goes on from VYXD01015595.1 coordinate 1,120,000, forward strand.
CTGCAGGAGCATATCTGATGTCCTGCCAAAGTGGCAGAATCAAAATATATGGATTTTTGTCTGGAGTGTCTGGGTGAGGTAATATGCCTTGTACCCTGCCTCCGAGGGCAGGTGAGGCAGCTGTGTGGTGTCTGTGGGCAGTGATCCAGATGAGCCCAGCTTGCCACGGCAGAGCACTGGACGTGTTGAGGCCGAGCAAACCTTCAGCTGCCCGGTACAAGGGCGAGTACAGCTGCCTGAATGACCATGAAGCAGCAGCAACATGTGGGGAAGCAGGGCCACATCTCCCTGTTTTGGAAGTGCAGTGGGTGAGACATGGAAAAGCGATAGTATGGACAGTATGACTGAACCCCTGCTGCCCCAGATATCACCAGGCAGACGGGCTGGGTGAGCACACAGACTGTGCCTGGACTGGCTGTTAAAGTCTGCCTGCAGTGCAGAGAGAGCTGTTTGTGCTCCCCACCCTGCAGCAGAGCAGCAGAGCCCTCCCCGTGGCCGCTGTCCTCTCCATCTGCTGCGAGGTCCCTGTGACTGCCTGCACTTACTGCACCTGGGCTGCCCTGCCTACCAGGGAATAGCAGCTGACGTGTCCCTGCCTCCTCAGCCCCCCAAAGGTATCCAGACTCCATCACTGTGTGTGGTGGAGTTCATCCCATTTGGAGCAGAGCAGATGGGCAGCACAGCACCACAGTCCAGATGAGGTGCCCACATATATTTTGTATTTCTGCAACAGAGCAGACACTGGGTTTAACTTGTTTAGTGTTCCCATGTGCACTTTGCATCCACTCTTTTGGCTGTGCCAGGACCATGTGCTTTGTCACCCAAGAGTGCAAACAGGTGCTGTGTTCCTTGCTGGGGCCCAATCACACCCTAAAGTACATGATGCAACATTGATAGAAGTTGTTTCACAAGCAGCACAGCCAATAATGCTTTTTTGCCCCAAGGATTTATGATCTCCTCCCCACAGCAATCCCAATCTCCTACCCATGTCCTGTGATGCTCCCATTGCGGCCCAGCAATCCCAATGCTGCATTTCCAGCTCCTGGTGTGTCTCCCTGATCTCTGTCACGGTACCACCAGGTCCTCCATGTACCTTCTGGGCTCTGCCTGTCACAGTGCCGTGGCTTTCTTCTGTGTCCCCGTGACCTCCCTGTAATTCCCCTTCTCTCTTCAATGGTGCCTCCCTGAGCCTGTTGGATTGTCACTTAGGCAAGATTAGTCTGGGTAGATCATGTTTGGATAGCTGCAGCATCAGGCTCAGCAGCTGGGTGTGTGACTCCTCTTGGTGGCCTTGAGAGGGAATGGAGACAGTGTCATCTACCTGCCCACAAACTCCCACAAATCTTCTAGGGACTTTGTACCTCCAAGATGTTTGTCTCTGCCAAATTTTGTTGACCGTTGTCAAAACCTCTGAGTTGTGGATGTGGACTAAGGGTCAGCATGACCATGTAAAGTGAATTCCATAGAAATGTGTGTGCATGGGATGCTGCAACTCCTGGGTGGAATTAGACCTGTTGCTTGGAGCCTCCTAGGTCTGCTCAGCCTATGAGCACTGGTGAACCTGTGAAATGGACCTGGGGTTATCTAGCAGGAAGGTCTGTCTTTGTAAAATGCACTGCCTGGAGTGGGCAGCTTTGAAATGCTGATTGGCACTGGCTTTATTGTTATAAACTTATAGAGAGAGCATTTTTGTGCTCAGATCATTTCTGGACACACAGCAAAGGGTGAGGAAGCAAACAAATGGAGTGCTGTGGGAACAAGTTAAATAGAACACTATGTGGGGAATTCCAATCACAACATCACCAGATAACTTCCCGTTTCTCTAGGGTTCAGTATTCCTGCCTGGAAAAGTCAGGGTAGAAATTCAGCTTTGTACTACACCAGACCTCTATGCTGAGTCAAAGCAATGGTGAGTGCATGTGCAGTGGGCTAATGTGGTGTATAATGTGCACAAGCAGATGTCAGCACTGTCCAAAATAATCCCTCCTGTGCTCCTGGTGAGTGCAGCACATCCACTGACAATCAACGTGTGACATTTATCCAAAGATGGCGTTTCTTGACCAGCACATGTAGGCTGCTGTTGTTGTTCCCAAAGTTTCTTTCACTTTCTTTCACCTGGTGTGCAAGAGGCCAATCCACACACAGAGTCGAGCTATTTGATTTATTTACAGTTCTGTGCAGAAAGCAAATGCAAAACACAGCCCTGTACCAGCCACTTTGAGAAAAGTTAACCCCAGCCCAAACCAGCACAATAGCCCAAAGTGATGAAGGGCTTGGCTGAAAAGGCACTGATTTGTGAGACTTGTCTGGAAAGGTGGTTCAACAAGACTTCCCTGGCACTGACAACTGCCTTTCCTCTGCAAAGGGCACCACCAGGCTGCCAGAGACCTATTAAAAGGTTTCTCAGAGGTTTCTCAGCACTTAAAAGATGAGGCTCAGTTCAGCCAGATGAGGAAGAATGGAGCCTTTCTTTGCTCACTAGCAGAGTTACCTGGACAAACATCCCCCCAACCCCCTTCGATTCTATCTTTTTATTTTGTTCTCAAAGGGCTAAGTAATTAAGTTATTTAGAAGCTGTCAGCAACACAGGAGACTGGTAGCCTCTGTCCTGGACAGTAATTTTCATGGTCTGCTTTTCAAGTTGTACAATAATACAGTTTCGTATTGTGGCTTTGTTTGCCATGGCTCAGCTGGTTTATTACAGGCCATGGAATCTGTCCTGCTCTTCAAGAAACAAAAAGGTAAATCTGGTGGCCATTGGTGAAGTAATCTGCTCTGATTTCTGCAGAACCAGGGGATGCTTGATTTGGTTATGTGGAAACTGCCTGAAGCTAACTCATTGTAACCTCTGAGTGCTTATGTTCCTCTGCATGGATAGATATGAAATTAGTTGAGATTAAACCCCAAAATTTCATTTTCTTGGCTAAACATCCATGCAGGAATAAAATGAAAATTGCAAAATCCCACAAGGGGAGCATACTGATAGATGTCTGAAATGCTGGCTTCCTGAAATGAAGACATTGTAGGGAAGCAACTGAAGCTATTTTAATCTGTGCCAGGAGTGTTTTTGCAGCTATTATCACATATTCTTGATTTTTATTATTCGTATGTTACTGTGTTTCAAGGTTTGTTGTCTTTTGAAGGGTGCTGTCTTCTGCTCTTTCTTGTTTGATAAAAGCTTTTGCCACTCTCCTGAGAAAATGAAGGTAGCAAAGGCATTAAGTCCCCCCATTTTGAAGTTCATCACATTTCATGAAGTTTTAGATGACTTTTTGTGTGGATTGGGCTGGACTTCACTCCCTGGATTGTGTCCATGCCTCAGCAATGTGAGGAGCAGCAGAGAGCCCTTTGTGCAGCAGCTGGCACAGCAAAACAACTGGACTCGCCTGTAGGAGTCAGAAACTTTGTCACAGACTGTCTCCATACGTGGGACTTTAACTAGGCTCAACACCTGTTTCCTGCATCACAGCTCCACAGGAATCCCCTACAGAACTCTAGTGATTCTTTTGAAGTTTATCTAAGTGTTCAGTGTTTTAAGATGAAAAGATAACCATACTTGTGAGCACTTACCTCTAGGAGCATGGTGTCTTTGCCAAAAGTGAAGTAAAAAACTGTTCCTTTCCAGCCGTGCCTCTGATGAGGATGTGGTAGACTTCCTAGCCTTTTCCTCAAGATTCTCTCAAAGGAGACTTTTTTTTATGGTTCTTCATCTCAGAGGCTCAGGGTGCTAGTTAGTACAGACCCAGTAACATAAGGAATCCCAAAGTACACCTGAAAATTAGTGAAACAAGGACCAAGGAAAGCACTGTAACTTTGGGGGAGGAGTGGTGAAGGTAGTGGAGCAAAACAGCCACTGCCACAGCATTACCCAGTACAGTGGGATTTTTTTGAATTATGGAAGAAGGTATGATTTCATGAGGTATTTTTTCTCCCTGTGGACTATTTTAAGCAGATATGTATATGCCAAGTTTGACTCATCTAAAGGGAAAGAATGTATCCTTTCCCTCATTAAAAAACAATATCTTAAAATAAAACATGACAGAAGAAAATAGGACAGAAAAAAGTGCCGTGGACCTGGAAGAGAGGCAGCTGAGCAACTACAGCAAAGACTTTTCCTGTATTTGTAAGTCCCATCATGGACCAGGAAGGTGCTAACTGGTAATGTGGCCATTACCAGTCCTTAGGTGACTGGTAAGTAAATTTGGTGGTCCTTGCCTACCTACCAGGGGTCTGAAGAAATCTCAGCAGCCATTTCACCATATGGAGGGCAGGGTTAACAAATCCAAGCTCTGCATTTTTCAGTGGCTGCTGTACTGCTTAAAATCTTGGAGCGGTCCCATCGTGCTGTAAGAAAATTTGATGCACAGGGTTTGGGTTGCTCAATTCTGCAGCCTGATCCCAGCTCCCTGGCTTTCATATGTACACGGTGGATGTTCAGGGCATGTTGCTCCATAACATTGTTGGGGGACAGTCTGTCATCCTAGAAAAGATACAGGGTGGTTTTTATTTTTCTTTTCCTCTTGGTATTATAAGGCTTGATCAGGTTAGTCCTTGCAGAGCTCCTGGAAGTCGTTTCAGCAGGGTTATAATTGGATTGCATGAGCCTTGGCCTTTTCCTCTCTCTTCCAACTAGCATTTTCCTGTATCTGAAACAAGAAGAAGGAAGGAAAAGTAATACTAGCAGGGATGAAGAATTGGCTGTGACTGCTACGAAACATATCAATGCCCATGTTTCCTTTTGGGGTGATAATGAGACAGTGGATTTGTTTTTTGATTTTTGAAAAAAAAAACATGAGAAAGAGAAGTCACCTAGCAGTTTGAAGCTAAGCCTCCTATAGGCTTTAGTTTTGAAACAAAACTGCCCATTTTGGAACTAGAGGCACATTTGTTTTTCAGTATTCTCCAGATAAAAACAAACATTTCCACACTTTTTAAGGGAAAGCTCAATATGACATTCTCAGTGAAGCAGTTTGGTGTTTGTAAATAAAAGAAAATTTCCCAAACATCTAGGTATCTTCAGTTCTTCAAAAAATGAAACCTCTCCCAAGCCAGCCCCTTGCCAGGGAGCAGTGGGAGCTCCACCTTCTCCACTGCGCATCCCAGCATCATCCAGCTCTGCTCTTACTCCAGGCTCTGGCTGCTCTATCATCTCCCTCTGGTCTGAGGAAGGGGAACAAGACCTTTTGCTTCCAGCACTGACATAAATCCTGGCAGTAGCTGAGCTGACAGGAGAGTCACCAAGACTGCCAAATTTGCCTAGGCAAAGGGAGGCAATCTGAGCTCTCCCTATCCCTTCACTTAGGCTGGGAGGAGGGATGCAGGGGTGTTTCTGAGCTTCTCTCAAGCTGCCAGCCAGCTCATGGCTGTGATGGTCTTTCACCAGTATATGAAACTGCCCTGTGTCTTTCAGCAGCTCTGTGGGTCTGCCTTCTGGCATCCAACATCACCTTTTTCCTGTGCATAGCTCCCGAGGTAGTACAGCCAGCAGAGAGGAGAGAGCACTCAAAGCACAGCTATTCCCAGGACCCAAGTTATTTCCACTTCATTCCCCTCCTAAGGTTTCTAAAAGCTATGAACTGTCAGTACTGTCTGAGGTCGTATGGGACATAAACACTCTGTTCACCCTGTGTTTGCAGTTCATTGGAAATGTAGAATTATCTCCAAGGGCTTAAACAGTCTGAATGCCATTCTGGCAGAGTTGGGACATATTTTGCATGCTGCTGTGTGGATTGCTGTAGTGAGACTTCTTCTCATGGGCCATTCTCTCATGTTTTTTTTTTCCCAGCTGCACTGGTGCAGATAAGAATAAATGGCCTCAAGTTGCACCAGGGGACGTTTAGATTGGATACTAAGAAAAACTTCTTCACTGAAAGGGTTTTTGAGTGTTGGAACAGGCAGCTCAGAGAAGTGCTGGACTCACCATTGCTGGAGGGATTTAAAAGACAGGTAGATGTGGCACTGAGGGACATGGTTTAGTAGTGGACTTGGTAGTGCTGGGTTAACAGTTGATGATCTTAAAGGTCTTTTCCAAAATAAATTTTGTCATCCTATATTGAAGGTACTCACAAGAGTGAGCGACAGGGTACTCACAAGATGGAGAAATGATTTCCAGGTCGACGCTACAGCTGTTGGGCTGATATCATATGACTGCTGCTCCAGTGGAATACGCTGATGAACGTATTTGTAGACACCAAATCCAGGTGTATTACACCAAATCAGGGGTGTCAGGTGCTGGGTGACTGCTGGAGGTGCCCTCCATTCTCTATGGTGCTACCAGGAGCTGGGCGTGGTGCTGAGCTGGTCATTGTGCAGGCTGGAGGTGGGAGCAGAAGGCCAGGCTCTCCCCAGCTCTCTAAACATCTGGATGAAGTAGATGTCACTCACATGCAAAGAACTCTACATGCTCTGGGGTTGTCCAGGCACAGGAGCTGCCCATTGTCCAGTGGTTGATATGGGCACTAAGTTTGTCTCCCATGACAATAAAAGAGATGGAATTTTCTGTGAAAGATTCTGGATTTGCAGCTAATCTGAAATAGTTTTTATCTTGTAGCTGTGATGCAAAAGATTACTGTTCAAAATGGCCTTTGGAGAACACTTGGAGTGTGTTCCCAACACAGGAGCTCCAACAAGGAGAGTCCCTGGTGTTTGTCTGACTTCCTGTTAAAATGATTAACATTCCTGGAATGTCAATGCATTTTCCATAATGTACTCTCACAGCCAGGGTCTTGGGCAGGAATCTTTTATTGTTACTCAGTCTAAACAAAAAAAAAATCCTGCTGATTTTTGGTTAAGTTGAGGTCAGCCATCATCTTCCCCATTGAATGCATGTAGACCTTTAAAGGCTCTCTTCCTGCTGATAACCTCTTCAGAGAGAAATTGGGAACTTCAAGCTGTTACTACAATAGTAAAGGAAGCAATGTTTCTCAAGCTTGAGGGAGCAATCTGTCTCTAAAACACATCTTCATACCAGGCTCTTAGTGGCTCCAAAATCACATCCCTTCCATTTAATTTTCCAAGGATCTCTGTGCACAGACCAGGCAGGTAAACTGTAACGAATCAGGCAGTGAAAGAGAGTTACACTGTGGTGTTTTTTCAAGAGCATAGTGCTTTTTGTTGTAACTCTGAGACGTCCTAGAAGTGAAGATTTTATTGTTGTTGCTCTGAAAGGTGGTTTCACCAGCTGATTGCTCACCATTCCTATGCAGATGGGCAGGGAGCAGGAGCTCTCAGTGGACATTCTGCATCCACACAAGGCTACCTCTAACTTAGTCACTTGTGGTCCTGCTACAGCCAACAGAGAAAACCCTTAGGGAGTAATTCCTCTCACATTACTGAATTATTATAAGCTGAGTTTCTAAGTGGAGTGTGTTAGTGGAATTCTGCCATATCTCCCAGGTGTGCTATCTGGGATGGGATGAAATGCAGCCCAGCAGTTCCTTGGGCTGAGGGGGAACACACACAGATGCATCTGGCTGTGTCTGCACAGCTTCTCCAATCTCTCCTGCTCAACAGCCCTCTGATGGTCCAGGTTGATGTCATTTAATCTTTCTCACAAAAGAGCTTTTTGGTTATCTTTTAGTAAGAAAATGAACCCAAGACATCAGGATTGCCTGACAGCACATTGCTGTATCAGTGGAGGGAGTCTGTGATGTAACACTTAAAATCCCTCCAAGCCTTTCCCTAAATTTAATGACCTTCCAGTGAGTGAGCAAAATGAGAATGTTCATCTAAGACAACCCTTCTACAGATCATGCATTTTTTTTTTTTTTGTGGGCATATACACTTTTCTAACTGTGTATAAAGGGTTCAGATGGAAGTTATATTTTTTGTAATATATGAAGAGCCTGTTGATCTTGGAGAATAAGAACCCAATAAATTTTGCCAAGTATATTTGTTGACATGATTTTTTTTTGCATTAAAAATTTATTTTGTGTCTGTAATTTTTCCCCTGCTTGCTTTGGTAGGCAACTCAGGGGTAAAATTCCATTACATATATGAATTTGATAGCTAGCTACAAAAAGAAAAGCAGATGGCAGCCAAGCAGAAGTACCAGATGTACATTTCTGCATCTTTTGTACAGATCAAGACACCCAGGAACACAATTTTCTATTGTTTGCAGTACAGAAGTTAATTACCCATATTTTAAAATTCAGAACTTTTCCCTGATGCTTAAGGGTGCACTTACATATTCTTGTCAGTACATCAAAACATTGAACCCAGGTCCCTGGCAAACATGCCTACTGTGGGCAGTCACATTCCCAAATTGAGGTGGCCAGGCAAACTCCTGGAGCTACAAACGAATTTCAGGTAAGTGCCTTGAGTTGCAAATGCTTTTTCTTCAGTTGAGGATTCTGGCTTTATCTTCTGGGGAGACTGGGCAAATGTAGCTGGAATGAGGACTGCATAGGAGGAAGAGGATGTTTACATTTTCCCTTGCATTCTCTCTGAGCTTTCTACCAAGATATTTAGGCATGTGACTCTCCAACTACTTTATTTCAAGTCCAGCTTATTGAGGTTTGTTTAATATGCTTCATTTCTAGCTCAGTTGGAACTTCAGATCTTTTGTTCTGAAATCCCTTTCTTGAGCTGCTGTGGTTTTCTTTTTTAAACTCATCTGGGAGACAAGGACCTGGTGCACTCCTGTCATGTAGGTTTTCTCTGCATGGAGAGGTCAGCTTTTGCATTGAAAAATGTAAACAAGAGATAAATGCATTATAAAATAAAGGGTTTGTTTTTTTTTTTCTTGCAGACTGAGATACATGGTCTGAAACATTAAAATCAGAAGATCTAAAAGTCTCAATTGTGTATCTGATGTACACAAAATTTCTAGGGTTGTTCTAGAATTGCTGGAATTTTGGCAAGATTCTACAATCTCCATTTCAGACTCCTAACCTTGGCCTCATGTTTTCCAAAGATGGATTGACCTGTGGGGTTTTTGGGTTTTTATGGGGGGCTTAGATACCATTTTGAGGTTTGGAAGGAGGACATAACTAGGAATTGATATAACTGAGATAACCTGGCTAGGGGTGCCCAAAAGCTAGTAACACCCTGGAAACAACACTCTACAGCTGAGTTTCCTATATTTTGTGAAATGCCCTGGATTGAAACAAAAAGGCTCCTTCTGAGCCATTTTTTTTGTACAAAGATGCAGTACCTGCAAGGTGGATTTTTATGTAATAATTGTGAAGATACACTCTTCTTTCAATGGCACATATGCTACAGAAGGAACAACAACACTACTGCAAGTAAGGAATCAGCATTTCTAATTGCTTTCTAACCTTCTCCAGCCTGAAAATTTAAGTATTAGGTCCCTGCCTGAGTTCTGGAATTTGGATGCAAGAAAATAATTTTTGTGGAGTGAATTAGTATCATTTACTTCCCAGTGACTGACTGATTCTTGAGGTATTTTGGCCTTTTCACAGCATTCAGGAAAAAAACTTTGTCAGTGCTTGGATATACATGAGAAATTTCTGGCTCTGTCACCAATAGGAGCATTCCAGAGAGCCTAAATTTTCAGTTAGAGAGTAAATTTAAAATAGATAGCAGCAATTTTAAGCTAAACTGTGCTGTAAAGCTTGACACCAGTGTTCTGGGTTTAGCTTTATAAATTGTCCATGAAATGTAGAAATCCAGGGACTCGCATTTTAAGTGGACTGCTACAGTGGATGTTTCTCATGGGGTAACTTTCTCTTGCTCAGCAACCTTCTCCTTGGCCCTGCTTTTTGAACAAATGTTATAAATCAGAAGTAATGCTCATGAAGCCTATGAAATACAGCAGAAGATAAATATCAAATCTTTGCCTTCATGTTGTCAACTTGGTTTGTCTTTTCCTTTCTTTTTTAGGAGGGTACTTCTGGAGAGTATGCAAATGCACTGGTTGTACCTCATCAAAATCAAACTGGTTTGATTTCACTGGGGCCAGTGCAGTGTAGCAAACATGGGTTTGCCTCTGTGTTGATCTGTTGTAAACAAACTTGCTTCTTTCTGGAAGAAGTCTCTTTCTGGGAGTTAACCTGCATCCACCTCCTCTTTCCACTGCTCTCCTTTTCTCCACAGTTCCCTGGTCTCTAGTTACTCCCTGCGTGCAGGAAGCACATGACACTGAGTGTGCAGAGCCATGGGGTGGATAGGGAAGACAGATGATGCTCAGTGGGCACGGCAGCGGTGAAACACAAGATGTGCCAGCCATTCTCAGCACGGGATGAATTTGCTCCGCCTCCTGTAAGCAGGCAAGGGGGGCAACAGTAGGGAAAGGAAGAATGGGAGAACAAAGCCTACTTTCCTCTGGTTTTAAGGAGTAAATGTTATCTTTGGACGGACTTGAGATCATCCAGATTTCGAGGGCAAAAAATGTTAAATGAAGTCAGCTGCAGATCAGTGTTTGTACCGTCTTCGAAAAGAGCAGTAATTTAGGATGCTAAAGCTACATCTCTTCTACCCAGCCAAAGTGTCACAGTCCTTTCCCTGACCCCAAGGGCAACCCACAGCCTGTGCCAGAGATCATGAAGGGACACTGCTGCAAGTACTGGCACAGACCAGTCTCAGTTGTGTTTTCAGCATACGATGTTGAATGTTTAGGATATTCCTAAAGTGAAAGCCAGCTGTTCAGTTGCTTTCATAATGTTTGTTTCAGTTCCCACTATACTTCCTCCTGAGGCCCTGTTTTTAAAAAAGCCTCCATTGCTACAGTACTTAGAGCAAGTCAGGCAGAGGAACCAGGAGAAATGTACCAAGCATCTGATCTTACAGAGGGAAACTAAAAATAAATCAGGCTTTCTTTGGCATGAATGAGAGAGGCAAGAAGGGCCTGAATCTGACATAGGTAACTTTATTTTTAAAGAGCAGATTTCTGGCACATACCTCTTATCTGCAAATTCAGGACTACTTGTAGTGGTCTCTAAAATTCCATGGTGCCTGCAATCATCACTACCGTTGTTCAGTTAAGTGCTCAGGGAAAGCAGACATAGCCAAATTAATAGTTTGAAGCATATGTCCATTTATTATCCATACTGTAAATAAGATCAGGAACTGTGGATTACATAGGACAACTGGTCTTGAGTAAAATACCAACTTCTAATTAGTGAGGGTACTTAAGACTGGTGGCTAAGTGTACCCACAGCCCAGACAGATCTGATTAGGGTCTGACATACCCATGAACAATGTGCAGTGTGTTATTTGCTGAACACATTCCAAATGATTTCCCACAGAAACCAGTAAAATACTATTAACATCGTTAGCAAACTTAAATATTTCTGTGTTTTCTTATTATGCTTTGGAGAACAATCTGTCTCTTTATTAGGGGACACTGCCTGCAGCAGCAGAATTACAAACTGTGACAGGGGCTGCCAGACTGGTCCTGTGCAGACACGAACCAGGCAGGGTTTGGGGGAAGATTGCTTACTGAAAGGATATCTGCCCACCTCTGCACATGAGCCAGACGGCCAGTTTTCTGGGGTATGTGTCAAATCAAATTCCAGAGGTTGAGTGGAAACAAGGAATGCTTTGCCTGCGGCTCTGGAGGCAATGAAGGACTGGGGTGGATGCACACGCCCTGATAATGCACTGTACTGGCCACCCTCTACTGCAAATTGGGCCTCTGTCTCTGCCCATCCATCTCTTATCACTTCAGTACATTTCTCTGCATCACCACCACAAAGAGACAAATCGTATTACGGCAGGGGAAGGCCCTGGATTTTCCCAGAATGTGCTGGAAGTGGGGTGTCCTATGTGTCCCTGGCACAGATGGTGCAGCAGCCAAGGTGCACTGCCCTGTGCCCAGGAAGAGGCATGAGGGATGAGCCACAAAGCATCAGTCTGTGCCCACCCAGCCTTGCCTGGGCCAGACACACCAGATGCCAAAGTGGTTACAAGGAAGGAGGTGACACTGCTCCTTCCTTGGAGATGTTGTGGGGATTTATTTACATCATTACCATCGCCCTGTTGTTCTCATGCAGCCACCAGAAGTCCTTACACAACCCTTGTAAGGTCAGTTTAAAAGATCTGAAGAAGTGTGAGTTTCTATGTGTGTGTGTACGTGTGTGCGCACAAGTATCGCTCAGATGTTGGGATGTGGGAGTGAAGTGGAGCAGGACAGGAGCAGAGGTGCAGCGATTGTGCAGACAAGGAACCCCGAGAAAGATGGACAAAGAAAACGGGAGCAGAGGTGTGAATAAAACACCCATCTCTGTCTCTGTGTATATCCACATGCACGCACTCCCAACACTTCCCAGCAGCCCGGGCTG
>VYXD01015595.1:1132370-1155998 GCA_013397195.1 Hylia prasina
CGGCGGCTGGCGGTGCTGGCTGTTTTCAGCTGCTACTCCCTGGTGAACGCCTTCCAGTGGATCCAGTACAGCATCCTCAGCAACGTTTTCGCCGGCTTCTACGGCGTCACCTTCCCGCAGATCGACTGGCTGTCCATGGTGTACATGGTGGCCTACGTGCCGCTGATCCTGCCGGCCACCTGGCTGCTGGATGCCCGCGGGCTGCGCCTCACGGCGCTGCTGGGCGCGGGGCTCAACGCGCTGGGCGCATGGCTCAAGTGCGGCAGCCTGGCCCCGCAGCGCTACCCGCTCACCCTGGCCGCGCAGGCCGTCTGCGCCGTCGCACAGGTCTTCATCCTGGGGCTGCCCTCCCGCATCGCCTCCGTCTGGTTTGGCCCCACCGAGGTCTCCACCGCCTGCTCCGTGGCTGTGCTGGGCAACCAGGTAGGGCCGCCGGGGAGCGAGGGGGGCTTCGGAGAGGTGGGCTTCCTTGGAGCTCGGCATCGAGTTAAAAACAAGATGCTTAAGTGGGAAAAGGCTTTTTTCTCCGAGATATGGTGATGGGAGAGTGGACAGGTGAGGAAGCGGGGCCGAGCGTAAGGTGATGCTGTGACCCGCGCTGCCCGGCCCGCCGGGCTGTGCCGGAGCCGGGCCACGTAGCAGCGTGTGGCAGCTCACAGCCTTCCATCAGCTGCCGGCAGTACATCAGTCGAGACCCTTTTCAGAAGTCGTCCTGCTCCACTTCCTCTTTCTCATTCATTTTGGCACTTGAGTTGATTTGACTGAATCCACCCCCGGTTGGAGGGGTGCGAACTATGTGAAAACTTTCATGAAGCCCCAGCGACAAAGTATATTGGTTTCTGCTTTTTAAACTATGGCCTCTAATTGCCAGGTGCCAGTAGTCAATACCCTGGTGATTCGAGAAGTTTTGTGTAACGCTGTGATAGTTCCAACATCACTGTTGGGAGCTGATAACTGAGTCACGGATTTCCTCAAGCTCCCTGGTCCTGGCCGGTTTCAGAGAGCTGGAACAGGTGCATCTGAAAACACAGGTGCAAGTATGATAGTTTTTTCTCCTGTAGCTTCAATCTCACCTCCTGCCACTGTCCCAGCTTTTTTTTTCTTTTCTTTTTTTTTTTTTTTTTTTTTTTTTTTTTTTTTTGTCCCGTGGCAAAAAAAAATTGTTAAGATTCTGATCAGCATCACTGGTGCAGGCTGAGGTCATAAGTAGAGCTTGGTTAAGATAATGGGGGAAGTTTTTTTTTGTCATGTGAGTCTAATGATTTTATATTTTTGCACTTTGGATTATGACAGCAATGGCATTACATATTCACAGTTAGGGTGGTAACCTAGCTCATTCCTTATGAGCTGACATCTGGCTGTTAGCAGTTTTTCCAAAACTTTTTTTTTTGTGTGTAAGTTTTCCAGTGGATAAGCCAACGGTCAGTTTTGGACTGAAGATTTCAGAAATTGTTGGTTGTTTCAGGAGTGAGGCAAAAATTTTGGATCTTCATCCTGGTATCAGGTTAAAGGTTTCTTTGGCAGCTATATTTCCACTCTTCTTGACATGCACCAGTCCTCCCAGTAGCAAGGAGTTACCGGGTTTTCGGTTCTGCAGTAGAGTGTCAAGTGTCCAGCTTGGAGCCTGAAACTAATGCTTCCCTTGAATGCTGAGATGTGGGGTTGAAGTGGTGCAGGACAGGAGCGGGAGAGCAGGGATTGTGTGGATGGGAACCATGAGAAAGATGCATAAGGGAAACAGGATCAGGATGTGAACAAAATAAGCCATGGTTATTTCTGGAGTGTATTCCCCTCCAGAAGCTAGGACTGATCTCAGTGTGCCTGCTGAAATGCTTGCTGGTACTCTGTCAATAGAGCAACAGAATTTCTCTATTCTCAGGTTTTGCTTCCTTAAAAAAGCCCCTAAAAACTCTCAAAAGCTCGATTGAAAGAGTAGCAAGATGAGGAGTTAGGCACTTGGAAGTTGGAAGCAATGTTGTCTGTGTATCCCATCGCGGTTCCCTCCTGCCTCTCCCACATATGCATTCCCGTTGGGTCTCACTGTATTAGATAATTGCACAAGGTGAACAGTGTAACAGGGCAGGTTGCTATAACCCACTCAGCTGTTGGCCATCGGATTGCTTATCAGATACTGTGTGTAACTTCACAGCTACAGCAAACACTGACCGCAGGCAGGGGAGGAACAGAGCAGTTATCAAAAATCAGATCTCATCTCTTTGAGACGCTGATCGTTTGCAATTGGAGCACAAATCACTGGGAATGCAGTGACTGTACCTGTCAAGGGTTGTTAGGAGTGCCAGATCTCCACAAGTATTTAGCATCTTAAATAAGGCTCACCAAACTCATTGGAACACTTCCTTCTGGCCTTAACCTCTCTAGATGTAAATGATGGATAATGGAAACTCGATTTTGTTGGAACAGTGTGGGTACTGTATTGGCTCCTATTGGGGGACGAAAAAATATACCTGAAGAAAAAAAGTAACTATGTGCTCAGCTCATGTTTGTGGGATTCATATAAAAGCGTGAGGACAAAAGGAGACAAATTCTTCCTGTGACCACTGGATACTGTGTCAATCTGATGGCCTGGAGGAAAAAAAGGTAGCAAAATCCTCATCAGGTTATGCACAAAGGGTGCTTTGTAAGCACAGTGGCACATCTCTAATGTGCATGCATTCTGATTGTCGGACTTGTTACTCTGACAGTCTTTGGTGCTCTTTATAAATTTGATTTTACCTAAAATAAATGTTCCAATGCTCTAAAATGAAAAAAAAAAAAAAAAAGTTTTGGGGGAGCAGAAGAGAGAAATTGGAGAATGGTCCAGGGCTTGTTCCTTTATGTTTTAAAATGCTTTATATATACCCAAAATTTCAGTCCCTGTGTTATGTCTCTTTAATGCAAAATCAGTTGTTATGTTGGAATTTACTCCACATACAAACCTACTACTACTTAATTTTGTGATTTATTTCCTTAGCAATAATTGTTTGGTCTTAATAAGGTTATTCTTTTTCACTTGCTTTTCTCTGCTCTGTCTGTTGTGCAGTAAACCTTGCAGTCAGGCTTTGCCACTGTAGTGGCAAAAGTGTGACATCAAATGAAGAACATTCCTACAAGAGTAGCTGGAACCTCGTGTCATCTCTGGCCCTTCAGTTGCAGGATTATTGATACAAGTTTATGTTCATGTGTGTTACTTTTTCTTTCCTGTGAAAGATTCTTGTATAAGTACAAAGGTTCTTGTATAAGTATTATGTGTAGTGTAAATATATACACTAAAGTGTGGTACTGTAGTTCAGTTGAGAAAGGAAAAGGTTAAAACCCGAGTTATGGAAGACCTGGTTGTAAAACAACTTTGAGAGCAAGTGGCTCAGAGGTGTGACACTAAAATTTTATAAATGCTTATTATGATAACAATTCTGAATTCTACCTGGTAAGATTTTTCACTTCTGTTAATTTTTATGTTCAGAGGGAAATGATTTTTGGTTTTGTTTTCTTGCTTTACAGCTTGGTACTGCAATTGGCTTTTTGTTGCCACCTGTTTTGGTCCCAAATACACCGAATGATGTTGATCTTATGGCACATAACATTGGCATCATGTTCTATGGAACAGCGATAGTGTCCACACTTTTGTTCTTCTTAACAGGAGTTGGTAAGTGTTTAAATTGCTGGAATTTACATGCTGGCCATCGCGAGTGTTTACAGTGTCTCACTTGAAGCAGCTGACTGCTCTAAGTAGTTGAGGTTACAATTTTTCCAGTTTGCATTAACTTACCTGTTGTGCCAGGGTTAAGCAACAACCATTTCACTCTATGTGGTGCTTCACATGGGGTGATTTCTTTCCAAATATTTAGTTCTCTTAGTTACTTTGCTGCAGGGACTTATGATATAAAGTGAATTCACTCTGTTCTTCTTACAATTTATATACAAAGGTCTTGACGTATTGAAGTCTTTCTTTGACCATAATTTGGTAGCAATCAGATGTGACCAAATAACACATTCTTTGTGCATTCTTTGTGGATGTGACTTAGTTCTGCCATGAGAAAATCTAGAATTTTTTTTCATGGAGTTGTTAAAACTACAAGTCAATCTTGTGAAATTCATCAAGCTGAAACACTTCTAGAGGAAAAAAAAAACCCATTAGTTTGGTAGAGATGAATTAAAAATTGTTCCTTCTTCTTTTTCCCCAGTGTTTGAAGAAAAGCCCAAATACCCTCCCAGTTACTCTCAAGCAGTCCTGGAAACTAAACCTCCTGAGGATTACTCCTACAAGCAATCCATTATTAACTTGTTCAAAAATATCCCATTTATACTTTTGCTCATCAGTTATGGTAAGTGGTGCTATCTGCTTGTAATCTGGCAGAAAGGTTCAAATGCAGGCCAGAAGCGCACAGAATTTTAATTGTGGGGTTTTTTTGTGGAGGAGGGAGTGTCAAACTTTTATTTACTCAGGTGCCAGTGCTGGCAAATCTGTAAGGATGCAAAATACTGCTTATAGGTCCAGTGAAGAGATTTTACCTGGTACACAAAAGGTTTTGTGTTAGAGGATGAACTCTTAAGGGTAACAAATCTGCATGGCTGCACCTGGAATGACTGAAGCTTTTTTCTTGGTACTGCAGGTATTATGACTGGGGCATTTTATTCTGTCTCCACATTATTAAACCAGATGATAGTAACTCATTATGAGGTAAGTTTCTTGGGTCTTATCTTTCTCTTTTTCACTGTACATTTGCAGAGGTGATATTTATTTTTAGGAGCTATGTGTGCTCAGACATCTGGTTTCTTTTTAACCTCTGTACAGTTTCTTGTACCATACACCTGTGGGAGTCGTAGGAATGTTTGTTTGCACCTATGACTGCCAAGAGGTCTGAACTTGACTCTGAGTGGAAGCAAGTTATTAATGAGCACCATATAAATATTTGTTGAAAGGGAGAAGAAGTGAACGCTGGGAGAATTGGCTTGACACTGGTGGTGGCAGGAATGGTGGGTTCGATTATTTGTGGTTTGTGGCTGGATTACACTAAAACATACAAGTAAGTGTCGGTAGGCATGTGTGGGGCTAGGGGTAAGAGAGTGGTGCAATTGTATTAGGAAAATACTCCAACATAAGGGCTGAAATGAGCTGCTGATGAAATGCAGTTTGTCCCTGATCTTTTAGTGGCCTTGATGGAGACAAGTTTCTGAGGCTACAGCAAAAGCTTGAGACTCTTACTGGCCAAAAGAAATTAAAATGAGGGAGGAGAATGCAAAGATGGAAGGGATTTGTCATCTACTCCTGTCTCTTCAGGAGTGTAAGGCTAACAAGGAAAGCACTGCAGGTCCTACATACAGTGGCCAGGTGGCCCAGTGGGCTTCTTCTAGGAGAGCATAAAGTCTCAAAGCCTACCCTGCATCGTTTTGTAAAATGGCCAGTTGATGGATTCTCAATATTTTATGCTACTCCTGATCCTATTAGTAAGTGTAACATTTGCTTTACTTGAGGGGATGACCGTGGAGCAGAGCTCTGTTCTGGGGTAGGAGCTCCTGGGTACATTGTCCATGGTGTGGTGCCCCAAGGAGCAAGCATTGTCCTGGAGCACTGTTTGTGATGGAGTAGTTTTGCCCTGTGTCTCAGTACATTATGTGCCTCTACAGGCCTCAGAGGTGTTAATGCTGTAGATTAGGTTTGTTTCTGCATGTGTTTTGACTTATAAATATGTACTTTAAGAATTTGGAAGACGTCCCTTCTTCCAGACTCAAAATAAATAGAACATTTTAATGAGATTTGTTTGACTTGCCTCTTGGTAGGCTGACTTTTATTGCTGATAGTGTTGGACTCAGCTGCTTCTGTGTTCATGTATTGTGTAATGGGCAGCACTGCAGAACGGCCAAGGGGTACAACATAGCAGAGAACTAAAATATTCTTAAGGTAGTAGTATGTGCTGTGATTATCCATTCTTTGAGAGTCTGAGTAAGTGTCCTGAGCCTTGAGTGAAGAGCCTGATGACCAAGACAATGAAGAGTTCAGGAAGGGATATGTGCTCGCTGCATGCTAAGTTTGAGGCACAATTACAGGAGGCAAATTTTATAGTTTTAGAATGGCTTATGTAATGTTCATGTTATTCTTCCATGCTTCAGCAGTGTGCTATGGCCTTCTATTAACAATGTTAATTTGTTGTTGTTGTTGGGTTGCAGGCAAACTACTTTGATTGTTTACATTCTCTCTTTCATTGGGTTGCTGGTATTTACCTTCACCCTGGACCTCGGATACCTTATAGTAGTGTTCGTGACTGGAGGAGTGCTTGGGTGAGCAATTAAAGAGCACTACAAGACTTGCTGCAGTTCTGTTCTGAAACATATTTAAATGTTTTGCCTAGATAATTCTGCTGTGTGTTCTGTCACCATGATCTCAGCCTATGCCTTTAGCTTGTGGTACAGATAGGGTTTCACCTTCTGTTACATCAGAATAAATCTAAAGTAAGTCACTTTTCAGTAAGTTTCATTTACCATTTTTATGGACCCAAGAGAGGTCTCTAAGTGGTCAATTTGTTTGGTTCCAATTCAAAACGCTGTCTGTAGTGAAGCTGAAGCTTTCTCTTGATCAGTGTGTGGGTGATTAAAGTTTAACTGAGCAGATCTAGGAAGACTGGCTTCTCTGCAATTTCATTAATCCATACTTTGATAGCTCAAGCAACATGCTGGTTTCTTTGTTCACTGTGTTCATAGATACCTGACTCAGGGAATGTTGCTGTATTCAGACACAGAAGTCAAGATAAAACCAGAAATGTCTTGAGAGTTTCGGTTTAAAAACCAATCAACCAACCTCAGCTGCATTAAGCCCCTTTTCTTCCCATTCATTGGTCCCCTCAGCTTCTTCCAGAACAGCTTCCAGCAGGTGTTGCAGTGTACAGCTTCATTCCCTCTTCCTGGTCTCTTTTTGTCCTCCAGCATGGATATTTGGGCTGATCAAATGATGATGTTTGCGTATGCCTTTCATTTGAAAGTAATTGTCTTCCAGTATGGAGTGGCTTGTGGACTCATTAGAAAAGGTTGTTTCATATGTTTGGTGGTTATGGGAAATAGGACAAACATGTTTTAACAGCTTTGGCCTAAAGAGAAAGATGTGTAGCTAAAATTCTTGGATCATACTGAGGGAATGAAGCAGTCACTATAATTTGGAATTACTGAATTATGTTGAGTCATGAACACATGACAGTTCCGAATACCACCTAATTCATAATACCATGTGTGTATGTTTGGTTTTCTTGGCTGTAGTAACAGATGAAGGCCACACCTGTCATCCTCTTACTCTCCTCTTCAACAGGTTCTTCATGACTGGCTACCTTCCACTTGGGTTTGAATTTGCCGTGGAAATTACATATCCAGAGTCTGAAGGCACTTCCTCAGGTCTCCTTAATGCATCAGCACAGGTTAAAGCATTTTATTTCTTCAAGCTAAATAATGTTCACGAAGGCTGCCATGATCGAGTCTAGGAAGGCATTCTTAGACTTACTTAAGTCTCTGTTTTGTTGCTATAGTCCTGTGGTTTTTTTTTAAATTTGATTTCTGTAAGATGTGACCTAGAACTTTTAAAGGTAAAATGATGACTCTTTTCCGTGTGATCCTCATGAAGTTACTTGTTTGTTTATAGATATTTGGAATTGTCTTTACACTTGTTCAAGGAAAGCTCACAACAGACTACAGTCCTCGTGCAGGAAACATCTTTCTTTGTGCTTGGATTTTTGTGGGCATTATTTTAACAGGTAATTACAAGTGCAAGTAATGGTTTCTCTTTAATGTAAAAGCGCAGGTGCTTTTAGGATGATGTAGCAACATCATATATGTTGTTGTCCATAACACAATATATGGACAGCCTTCTGACCCCCATTTCTTGAGACATGTCTGGAATTTGAGACAGATGTCCGTCTCCAGAGTGGGGTGAGATCTTGTATGAATTGCACAAATGGAGGCAGTTCGCACTATTCCAAATACAGGAAATTGTTGATGCACTCTGGAACTGTGCCAGCATTTACACATGTTGACTCACAAATGTGCTGAAAGTGCTGAAACTATCCAGCTTTTCTTTAAGTTCTTTCTTAAGTTCTTCTAATACTTTATTGTCATTTCCTGCTTTGTGTGCTTGGTGAGGAGCAAGTTCAAACTGTCAGTGAGTTCAAATTGCAAAGAGTGAATATGAGTATTTTGAAAATGTGCTGAAAGCAGCTTCAGCGTGCTTCACCAGGGAAGTTTCACTTCCCTTGAAGTGTATGTCACTGCAAAGGTGTGAACCAGCTTTCCTTTTTCCTTCTTTTTCAGCCTTAATAAAATCAGATTTGCGAAGACACAATGTGAATTCAGGGATTATGAACTTGGACGTTAAAGCTGTAAGTGGTGACTCTTCTTCTTGTATGAATGCTTGACTTCTACTGGCATAACAATATCAGCTGCAAAAGAGTAATTGACAGAATCTTATGACTGATTCCATGCTGAATTTGAACAATAGAGCCACATGGGATGCTGTATCTGTTTTTCTCCTTAACTCCCCTAAAAAAACCTGGAAAAACTGCTCTCAGGTTTCCTTTTTTGATTTTTGAATTTTTTTAATCTTTGGATTTTAAGTGGTTAATAATATTATTTTATTGCTTGAATCTTACTTTTTCATAATAGCAGGGTGGCACTGTAAATTGTGAACCTTTTTGTTCCTTGGGTTATGAAGCCATCCTGTAGATTATGTATTTTATTTAAAATACTTGCAGTCCCTTCAGATGAAGTCAGTGTCTGATAAACAGAAGCCATGCTGGAGTTTCTGTACAGTGCTGCATAAGGAGCTGGGTTTGTTCTTCTGCTGGCACTCTCAATTTAAATGAAGAGTGAGCATAGCATTTTCTGATTATCATATGGTTCCATGTTCCAGTAGCTTTCCCAAACGACTACAGTTACTAGTAGAAATAAAGCTCTCAGTGGAAACTCTTTTTGAAAAAATTTTTTTTTTGCTGTGGGTTTTTGATTGTTTGGATCAAAATATGAGACAGCTTTTTGGAGTCAGACGTTGCAAGGTCCTCTGCCACGCTTCTTTTTGTGTAGGTGTCTTGTATGTCCAGCAGCTTTTGATCACCTGTGACCACCTGCATACTGTTAGTGCCTGTATGAGGTTCAGAAACTTCTGAGCTGATGCTTTCTGAGCTGACTTGAACCTGAAACCTGTGCAGCTGTGTGTGCTCAGTGTGGCATCCTGTGGGTTTCCCAGCGGCGTTGGGGCTCTCTGGGGGCTGTGCATGACTCATCTAGTCTCCATTATCACCTCATTAATTAGCCTAGATCGACACAAGGCTTCATATTAGGGTGTAAGGAAAGCTGCAGTCCTGCCCTGATGTTGCCATGCATGATTGAGACCTGCCTGTGTTAATAATGTTCAATATCACTTTGATACTGAACCTTCATCAAGATTCTACTGTGGTTAAATGTAATGGAGAAAAAAAATGGGAAGTTAATCTTCATGTGACAAATATTTATATGCAGTAATTTTATACTTTGGAGTTATACTAAGAAACTAAATTCCATGTTTGGTCTCTTTATTACAAAAATAAGGGAAAATAGGGTTTTGTATAATTGCTTAAATGGGCTAATGAACTACATATACTGTTGGAGTCTAACCTAATAATTACCCAAGAATACTGAGTTTGAGAACAATTCTGTTGAATAACAGCTAATTCCTGTTGTGTGTGTGTTTTGTTTTTTTTTTTATCTCCCTCTTCAGGTACCAGTTGACAGTCCTGTAGAACCTGAAAGCACTACACTGAAGATTCAGTCAGCTTTATAAAGCTGAAGGAAGGTGACTCAGAGACGCACAAGTTTGGTTAGATACAGAACAATATGAGCTAATGTAATCACTGGATTTGTGTGTATGAGTAGTAAAATGTGTTTGTTGATATTGGTGGTAGTTGTGTGTTGGAAGCTGTGAAGATGCTCAGTTCATTTTGCCCAAGGTGCAGACAATTCACTTTTGTATGGAATATTTATTTTAACGTTTTCAAGTTTTGCAGTTTCATTTGTAAAGAACAATGTGAACACTCTCCACAGCAGAGAGACGTGCATTCAGGATGCATACTTGAAAAAAATCAGGAATCTTGAAGTACAGTTGTCATGATCAGAAATATATAATCTTTTCTTGTTCAATCTTGCTGGTGCATTTGAAAAGTCAGAGAGGAGGGGGATGCACAGCAGGAGGACATTCGCGAGTTCGTTTTTTATTTTAAATGTGTCTGTATTTGAATATAAGCCAATGATTCTGTCTGGAAAAGTGATAGCACAATACTGAAAACAAGAGATGATGTGTGTGTTTCATACTGGCATCTGACATTTCTTTTGCCTTGAAACTTCTTCGTAGATATCAGAAGGCAGACAAGAGAGAACACTGTTCTTTCTATAACTTCATTGTAGCATTTCTGGGGAGATTTAAAAAGTTTCTCGCTAGATAAATTGGAGAAAAACCATTTCTTATTAAATACAGTAAAAAGGAGGAAAAAGGCCTTTGATATCTCTGTTGTGAAATATTTATAAGCAATGGAACACTACCACACAGGTTTCCTCCATGGATTATTTTGAGTGCTTTCTCAGTTAAAGAGAGAGGAGTGTGTGTTTACAAAGAGCCAGTGCCTTTACTTTGTAAAGAAGATCCCTGCCTCATCTTGAGTTTAATCAGTGCTGCTGAAGAAATTCCATTTTGTGTGTTAAACCTCTGGATATTTGTGGAGTATCAGAAAATGTGTTCTGTCATTTTTAATTAATTGTATCCCTTGTTGCATGTGAAATTCCTGTGCTTGTGTAACTTAAATCATGTCTTTTGCAGTTTGTCAAAAGTTGTAAGGATGACTGAAAGGAAAATAGTGATATTTTCACTTTCTCTGATCAAGTATTTTCTTTTATACCATCTTAGCTGCAAAATGGGCAGACTTCATTAACAGTAACTTTTTTGTTACTTCATTTATCTGTATTTGGGGTGGAGGTTTCTCACTGCAGCGCTTTTGAAAATCTTCTCCTTTGCCTTGTGCTCTATCTACACACCCACAGAACTGATAGCACTACAATAGTGGACTTTTTGGAAACATTTGATTTTTTAGCTCAGCAAACTGAGCACGCAAGTTCAGTGCCATCAATGATGCTGTGTCTTTGAGTTCCCACAGATGCAATGCCATCCAGAAGGTGGAATCATACTTGAAGTTTTGCCCAGATTGATACAGTTGAGGAGGGGGAAATATTTAAGTCTGTGCTGGTTTCAGCTGGGCTAGTTAATTTTCTTCACAATGGCTGGCATGG
Organism: Hylia prasina; assembly: GCA_013397195.1. Classification (NCBI taxonomy): domain Eukaryota; kingdom Metazoa; phylum Chordata; class Aves; order Passeriformes; family Sylviidae; genus Hylia; species Hylia prasina. Next base: position 1,143,657 of record VYXD01015595.1, read on the forward strand.
GGCTGTGTTTTGGATTTGTGCTGAACACAGGGTTGATAATACAGAGATGTTTTGATCATTCCTGAGCAGGGTTTATACAGAGCCAAGGCCTTTCCTGCTTTTCATACGTCAGAAACGGCGAGGAAGTTGGGAGTGCATGGTATGTTGGGAGGAGACACAACCAGGACAGGTGCCCTGACTGAGCAAAGGGACATTCCAGACCATACACTGGGAGGCAGAAGGAGGAAGGGAGGGATGTTTGGAGTGATGATGTTTTCTTCCCAAGTAGCCATTGCATTTCATGGAGATGGCTGAGCACCTGCCTGCCCAGGGGAGGCAGTGAATTAATTCCCTGTTTTTCTTTGCTTTTGTGTATGTGAGTTCTGCTTTCCCTATTAAACTGTCTTTATCTCAGCCCGTGAGTTTTCCAGCTTTTACCCTTCTGATTCCATCCTCAGTCCCATTGGTGGGGAAGGAAGGGAGCGAGCAGGTGGCTGCCTGGGCCTTGGTGGATGGCTAACTCCAAGATAGTCTCTAGGCACAATAAATATCATTAAAAGCTTTTCCCCCCCCCTTATTTCTCTGTAGACTCAGGAAAATCCTTTTGTATAAAAACTTATCTTTCTAGGCTTAGCCTCTAAATGTGATGCTCTTGATTTAAACATTTTGTATGATAAATGCTTTAGACACGGGAAGACCTTTCAGCATAAACTAAGCAGGCTGGGAACACTTGCCTTGCCAAAGAGGGTTCACGTCTCTTTGCCAGGTCCCGTGCTGGGGAGAAAATAAATGGCCAGGCCTTGCTGCTCCTGGAGAGGTGAGCTCTCAAAGAGTCTGCTGCTGAACTAACTGGATATAGGAAAAGCAACTCTTGGCAATTCAAATGGCAGGCAAGGATATAGGAGTGAAAGTAGAGGTGCTTTCACTATGTCAGTCCTTTATATGGAAGCTGCCCCGTCAAGGGATGTACACGTTTTCAGTACTACAGTTTACAGTGAGAAAAGTGAAAGTTTCTGCCTTGGGACATATGTGGGTGGCTTTTCCCTTTGGAAAAATGATAATAACATGTGCCAAAAAATATATCTTTTTCAGCAAGATACAGATACAGAAAGTATTTATGTTCATGGCCCATGGTTGCTTTGACTTTTGGTGTTGAAAAATCTTAACAAGATAATGTTTTTGTAGTTGTGGGGAATTGTTTGCAAATGTCCAGTAGAAAGTCTTTGTCAGTGTCCAGGATGTTTGCTGACCTGTTCAGTACACACTGTTCAAAGTCAAAGATTGAGTATTTTTCTTTCTTTCTTAAAATGTATTTTTCAATTCCTTTCTTCACTGCTAGTTTCTAGTTTCTTTAGTTATGTTCAGCTGATTATTGAAAAAATATTATAGTTCTGGCTCCTTGTGTTTTTTATCTTCTGCCAAATTTCTTGGCTACCTTCTGAAAAGGTTGAAACAAGACTTTGGCTTGTTGGAAACCCTGCTGGGTCCCTGAAAAGATAATATTCCTAATAATGAAGGCTTAATTACATCCTGGATTTAATATTCCCCTTCTAAAAGGAGCTTGAAAGTTGGAAACCTGTGAGCTATTTTCAGGCAATGATAAAGTATTTAAATGAAAGGCTCAGCAGCAGAATAAAGAGCAAATAAAGAGCACATCAGCATTTTTTATGCAATAGCCTTATCATCTGCCAAGAAATTGAGGTTCTAGCTCATGGCAGAAATAAATTTGGCGTAGTTGAGGCTTTGTGGCTTTTGCTTTTAATTTTTGGGTTTTAGCAGACCACATCCACTCAAACATGGAATCATAGAATGTTAAGAGGTTGGAAGGGACCTTAAAAATCATCTGGTCCCAACCCACCTGCCACAGGTAGGCTCCCACTAGACCAGAGGATGCTCAAGGCTCCGCCCAGCATAGCCTTGAACACTTACAGGGATGGGGTGTCCACAGCCTGCCTGGGCAACCTATTCCAGTGTCTTACCATCCTCACAGTAAAAAATTTATTCCTGATATCTAAATTAAATTTCCTCTCTTTCAGTCTGTACCCCTTCCTTCTTGTCCTATCACTACAATTCCTGACAAAGGGTCCCACCAACCTCCCTGTAGTCCCACTTCAGATACTGCAAGGTTGCTATGAGTTCTCCATGCAGTCTTCTTAGCCTGGAAATCCCACATGCATGTGGAATTGGAAATAGGGTTTCTGACTCTTAACCTTGAGATCCTGGTTCAGCCCCCCAGCAAGAGTAGAGCTGGGGTCTAAAAACCCTAACTGCTTAAAGAGGTAATTGTATCATGAATGGAATTGCACATCAACTAGGAGAGGATGGTGCAAGAAACCAAGTGAGGAGAAGCATCCCAATCCCATGCATCAGCTTTTGCTTTTCAATTTGCTTTTTTCCCAAGTGTTTCAGGAGAGCTCTAGAGGATGTAAGAGAACACACAGTGGGGAGCAAGGGAACTGCCCCCAAGTTCCCAGGAGCCCAGCAGGTTGTGCAATTGATAACTTTCAGCTACAAAATCCAGAGATTAGCCTTAAAATTAGTTCTTATCTTTGTGTTTCTTCCCAGCCACGTTAAACTTTTGGTAATTTCAGTGGAAAAGACTCAGAGAACATTGACACATTTTTATTTAGGATCCCTACCACGGTCTTAACCCCCTCGTTTCTATTTGCTGGGTGTGAAAATATCAGACCTGTAAGGCATAGTCTGGAGTTGCTGGTAGGTGAGTCCCTTAGAACTCACCTACCCTTAGTATTTGTAGAGGGGAAATTGTTTTTAGTAATGTCTCTTTCTGTTGCTAAATGCCCATGTTTTACAAGGAAGAAAGAACAAGGGAAGAAGTAGCAAAAATACATATGAATCATTTCAGATTAATAGAACTTTTCTAACTTCAGCCTCTTGCTCATCTCTTTTGTTCAAGGCAATCTGTTTTTTCAGAGACAATCAGTGGAGTGTGTATTAGAGCTGCCAGCCCAGGTTGCCTAATGAAAAAATGGTTTTTTTTTCTGAGAAATATTTGGACTACCTTGTACATCTACAAGTGAAATTGGGTTGAGCTGTAAACATTTATTGTTTTCCATTTTATGAACTCACTAGTTTTCCTGTGTGAATGGGAGTGTGTGACCTTTACACTTGTTGTCTTTCAGTACATGTATGTACCTCCTTCTCAAATGTTACAGGCTATTAATGTTTCATGGAGCACAAGCTGTCATTGTACACAATAATATGTGATTGCCCCAGTGCCACCATTCGGTCTGAAGTCTGAAGAGGGAGAAAGGATGTTAATGCAAGAACTAGAACGAATTAAGCAAAAAAAAAAAAAAATTCCTAAGAGAAATGTATTTCTGTGTAAGACCCATGTTATTTACTGCTCATGTCTTTGTTCTACTCATGAAGATAACAAATATGTTCTGCTGTAATATTTTGGTTTTGTTACTATGTAATTCTTTATTTCCAGAGAAAATTAAAAGTTCTTAATGAATATTCTCCGATTGCAATACTGTATGTATGTGTATATGTGGAGGGCATAATTCCTTACCATTATGTATTACTAATAAAGTGTATCATGCCTAAATTGATTGGAACCAAGAGTAACATTTTTGACAGCTGCTCATACAGCTGCTAATCTAAAAGTGATTTTTTTTTTCCTTAGAACCAGCCTTTTAATGTAGGAAAATGTATAAGTGTATGACTTACTGTGTCATTAATAAACATACATGTACATGCAGAGTGCACATATGCAGGGTATAGAAATTTATTCTACAACAAGAGTATTGGCATCCAGAGAAACTTTCCTGGGGGATGGAATTAAAGTACTAGCATTGGTAGTCAAGTTGTACTGCTCCAGCACAGAGATTTCTCCTTTGCTTTGGAAAAGGTCTGTGAGGAAAAGAAAGGGCAAGTTAACCCCTGAAGCAGGGTGGTCCAAAGGCAGCTTCTTGAGGGTGGTGCAGATATTATTTTAATAAAGCACTTGGTTGCAGAGAGATTATCTGGGGACACAGGGTAGGTTAACTTCTGAGACAGGATAAAAGTGAGACATTACATTCAGTTATGCTAAAATCAGAGTTGTCTTCAGTGGGAGCACAGCAGAACCCTTGTGAACACACTGCAAGGCTTCTGCCACTGACTCTCAGGCATTTAGCCCAGGTGTGAGCCTGGCAAATTTGAGGAACCTGCTTCAAAGTAAGTAGAGTCGTGGTAAGAAAATATTTTTTTATCTCCTTTCTCCACAAAGCTGGGATTCTTTCTCAGCTGTTTTGGTATAGGAGATGCTTCGCAGAAGGAGGTTGCACAATGCTGCAGAACAGAGCAAAAACAAGTCTTGTGTCATAAAGCAATGCTAATATGCAGTTCAACACTGGGTTGAGCTTTCAGGTGGGTTCTTCGTTTTACAGCCAGGACCACAGGGTCGTGTTCCTCTTATGGTACCTCTATGAAAGCTGTAGGCAATATCCCCATTTAGCACTATAATTTAAACATTCCCACAGCTAGGAAGGAGCAATACCAGAAAATTATTATTGCCTTAAAGTTTCTTTGGCATTGGAGTTTTGGTGGGTTTTTTCTTTTTTTTCTCATTAGATTCTCAGTCCTTCAAAGAAAACACTAGAAACCTCATCAGGTAAATGGGAGATGTGAAACCATCCTGACTGTGATTAATCAGATAATCATTTCTGTAGCTGGGAGGAGGCTCTGTGATCCAAAGCTAACAAGTATTACCCCTTCCAGAAAGTGATGTGGTTTGTATATGGATAAAATAGGCAGATGCCTAACAGTCCAGCTGCTTCCTGGGCTGGAACGGTTTCTTAGAAGTCTGCTGGATTTCCTTCTGTCTGTGCTTCACAGTGAACTAACCCTATCTGACCATGTTCTAAATCAATATTTACAGCTCTATTAAAAAACAACTTTTCAGAAAACAAAGTAATAATATCCTGGACTTTGTAGAAAGGACTTCAGCAGATATGTCACAAAAGCTAAGTGTTGGCAATGGTTAGGCGTAATTACTGATTTGTGAGTAATTATGTATTTGTGAGTAACGAGCTAATATCTGCTTAATATCAGGGATCAAAATTCAGCCACTGGATCCTAATTTCCAGTTTTTCCTCAGTAAACTGCTTCTGCTTGTAACAGTGTTTAGACCACTAAAAAGGCAGTAAATAGTATCTAAAGGGCATTGTCAGTATTGTGGCCTTGTGTTATGAATTTCCAGAAACAGACACAAGATTGTACAAAAGCTATAAACTCCATGCAGATGGAAAAAGCCCAGGGAAGTATTGAAGGCTTCAGAAGTTTTTCTAGCCTGCATTAGGCTGAACCAGAGAGTTCCCACTGTTTTTTTCAGAATGGGGCAGTCCTAAGGATTTTTAGATGTTGATCTCTAGTTTGGTTAAGGTAGTAGGGAGACTGCAGATGACTGCAGAGTCAGTTATTCTTCAAAAAATCAAATTGTCCAGCTTGATACCAAGAGAAAAAGAAATTAAAATATAAGATAAATAAATAACATATAAAATATAACAGCGCAGTTTCCAAGGCTGTGCATGGGGTTTTCTCCATTAAATACTGGAAGGCAACTTGATTTTCTCAGAATAATTCATCAGCTGGTTCTGAACAACCCTGCAGGCATTAGACAGAATGTACATCCTGTGTGGAATGAGGAGGCACTGTCCCACAGGGGTGAGAATGACTCACCCAGGGATCATTAACTGGCTCCAGGGGACTTGAATTTGTGTTACCTTCTGCTCCCAATGAACAGCTGAATTTTCTTCAGGCCCTCATGCTAAAAGCCCGAAATTCACTTAGAGGCTAATGCCTAAAGCCTAGAAATACCATGATTTCTCATCTTGTCACTGCTCCACTGAAGCTTCTAAAGGGTAGAGAAGCCCTCAAAGGCTCAGAAGTTTGAGAAGTTGTCCAAACCAGACTGTCGCCAGGGGAGATACAGAGGTCCCCCAGATTTTGGGGAACAGAATGCCCAAGGTCGGTGTGATTTTTCTCTGACCTACTCCATCTGCTCAGAATGTGAGAATCTCATGAGTGTTGAAATGTCTGTGTGCACCGAGAGCACTAGGGAGGCTCCTCGAAGTCTGCAGCTTGCATGATTACACAGCTTTTCTGGGTTTGATTCCAAAGCCAGAAGGTGCTCTTTAGGCTTCAGTTTGCTCTGAAAATTACTATCATTCATGTCATGGCAAATAATGAAGATGGCTGAAAAAAAGTATTTTTGCTCCAGATTACTGTATTTCCTTTAAGAGATTTATTTTTAAAATGACCACGGCATTTGAATTTTACTGTCACCTTCAGGCGCTTCTGCAGCATTTTGATTACTCTTCCATCATTCTCTGGAAAGGGAGACTCTTAATCTGCAGAGCACTGTCTCCCAGGGATGCTTGAAGTGATGCTTCAGATCAAAAGTGTTTGATGAAATCATCAGTGTCCTGATGACACCTTGTAGCACCACGGCATTGAGAACAGTAAATCACACATTACTCTTTGCAGGTTTCACACAGCATCTCAATTCAAAGGCTTTTGGTGTTTGGGCTTGTAAAACATTCTATTGCTAGGCTTAATAACTTTTCCAGTCTACTTTTCTTTCTTCCTGGAAAGAAAATGCATTTGAGGAACTTTAATACATAAGGATGACATTTGGTCAGTGTTTCCTAACCACCATCATATTCTTCCTAGAGGGCACAGGTTGTCCCATAGCAGAACTAGACTGCTTAATTTATTTCTGATCAGCAACAACAATTGTGCTTCTAACCTCAATCAGGCAGAGGTTTATTGCAGTACATTCCTCTCTCCACGCAGGCAGGGATGACTCAGGTGCTCCCTTGGCAATGGAAGTAAGTCCTGACTCTCACCTTTGGTGCCACCACTGGCAGCTCCCTTGTGACAAGGCCTGTGGGTGCTGACAATTGCTGAAAAAGAAATCTCATTTCTAGATAGCAGATTTTTTTCAGCCACTGCCTTTCTGTACTACCTGTATTTTTTTTGTGCAGCTCCCCTGAAAAAAAAAAAAAAAGTGATTGTGCTGGGTAGTTTACCCTCTGACTAAAGGTTAGAGAAATAATTAGTAAAAAAAAAAAAAAAGCCAATACTTATGGAAGGTTACATTAGTGTTTTCTTGTTTTTGTAAGCAGAGCTTGCTGCAGAGAACAAACATGATACAGTGTCAAGTAAGACCTTCACAGCAAACTGTATTGATGTAATTACTTTCCCGAGCTATTGCAATGTTTGAGACTGCAGTCTCAAACAAGACAGGAGTAAGGCAGGCTAATTGGGATGCTGATGTTGTACTACTCAGGAACAACAGTACCACCTGTATGTGATGCCATCAGTTGTAGACCAGAGTGAGGTGACTGTAGGAAGTATGGAAAAGTCTATTTCACCATCAGCAAAGGCTCAGTCAGGTTACTAGGACATGCTGACCTGCAATGGAGAGTGGAAAGTGAAAATTTCCAAACCACTTTTGGGGAAGGTCTGATTTACAGGCTTTTCATGACACTTTGGTGGGGGTTTTTTGTTATTTTTGGTTTTATGCTTTTAAAAGCATTTTTAAATGCAAGAAAATCTTGCCTGTTGGAATAGTCTGAGAACAGCTGGAGTCCATCTAGTCCCATCTAAAATAAACACCATAATGATTTGTTGCAGTAGAATTATTGCAGGAGTTCCAGGACCTGCTCAGGCAGAAATAAAAACATGCTGATGAAGTTCTTCATTGGTGCAGCCAAAGCAGCTGATGGCTGTTTTTTCTGCAAGACCATTGCAAAATAAAGTGTGTTAAGAGTGCTCAGAAAGGGCTACTTTGGGGAGAGCTCCAAGGAAGCACACCCTCAAGCATTTCTTTTATAGCTTGTTTTTTTTTAAAGCCTGCATTGCATATTTATTTTCCCAGTGATCACAGGGAAGTTTTATGAATACAGAAAGTTGTTCTTATTGGTTATGAAAATTGCTCCTGCAAACTTGCACCAATGGCCATGACCATATTGCCATGGTTACATCCTTATCACAGTCTGACCTTTAATTTCATTACTAAAAAAATCCCATTCCAGCATAATGTTCAATTTAGGAAAAATCCCCAAACAAACAAATTTTATATTCCTTTCAAAAGGATCAAATGAGGTCACTATGGTCTTTTCAGGAAATGAGCCAATATTTGCATTGCAATAATGCAATTTACTTACGGCAGCCAAACTTTCTTGACCTGTGTTTTTCTGCTGCCTCTGCAAAGCTGAAGCACCTCTATAGGATTAACCATTTTGGACTGCAGTCCCTCTGCAGGCTCCTAAATGCAGAAAAGGCCATTAAGATCACTTGGCACTTAGCCGAACAGTGTGCTCAAGCTGGTATCAGGAAAATCCACAAACAGAGGTTTAAGTCCAAAAATGAGACAGAGGAGTCCTACAACTTTATTCACATAAAGGGAGAGTCCACCGGGGCACACACCTGCAAACTTTTCTCTCTCAAGGTTTTGGGATGCACAGCCTCCTTTTATCCTAAACTCCCAGCCACACCTTGCCCTCTTCCTTTCCCCATTGGCTGAGGTACTAGGAAGGTACAGCCTTTCCAAGCTGCCTACCACGTATTTCCCCCTTGAACCCGCTATTTTACCCCACAGCTCAGAAACTCAGGCTTGTGCAGACCCCCACTTGTTTGTTTCAGGAGCTGAGCTGTCTGGGCTCTGCAATGAACCTGCCCCCCAATAGAGACATGAAGCCCCTTTCAAAGATGTTAACACCCACAGCTTCACACATCAAATTGTAAAGACAGTTTTCCTCTCACTGGGAACGTACCCAGGCTTCAGGTTTTTGCACTGAGTGCTGTCAGCTGGAGCTACTGGGCACATTTGCTGCACCTGTAGCTGATACTGGTACAGGGACCTTCAGTGAGTGCAGAGCACTTAGTGTCCACATTTACTTACCTGGGAAACAACCCAGGTCCAGATCTGTCCTGTTACCATGTGATGGAAGGAAAGAGGAAAAGATAAACAAGCTTTTGCTTCCCAGCACTGTCTTGGATGGCAGCAGATTTGAACACCCCCTTCTTGCACAAAAGAAAACTTCCTAGGAGGGTTGAAACAAAACTCCTGCCCCTGCTGGCTGGGCTGCTGGAGCACCTCCCCTTAGCCGGCCTGCAGAGACATCAAAGCAAAGGCACCAGGGCCAGCTCTGTGGCGTGGCTGTGTCTGTGGCTCTGAGAAGGGCGCTATTGTGGACTAGGACCTGGGACCACGTGGCCTGGCTTGGAGGGGTCCAAGGTTGCAGAGCCAGGACTGGCCAGGCAGGGCAGGGGCAAGAGCAGTGTGCTGACCAGCCCACCTTTTGCTGCAGTGTTGCTGCTGGTCTTGTTTCACTTCTGGGTTTGTTGCCCCCGTTGTGGCCCTGGTAGTGCAAAGTGGCATTCCTGTTCACAGTGAGAAGTATTTTCACATGGCAAGGTTTGTTGATAGCAGTGTCTGGACAAGGCCTTACAAAGGTTTTACGAAAGGCTGGAGCTGTGCTGGCAAAAGATCTGCAGAGCAGAAAACCACAGAATTTCAAAGCAGCAAAGCAGGAGCGTGAGACCTCGCAGGCCGTGAGACCCCCTAGGGTGAAGGACAGCAAATGACATCAGTCGTCCATTCCCCAGCCTGGCTGCAGCTCCCTCTCCTGAGGCCAGGTCAGGCTGGAGCTGCTGCCCAGGAAAGCCTTCTCCTGCTGGCTCCTTGCCCCAGAAGGGCTGTTTGGAAACAATGGGTAATAGAGGAAGTGTTTTCCCAGACAAGCCCAAATAAATACATGAATGAACTTCCTCTGCTCAGTATCACAGGGCAGTGAGGGTTGGCTGTGTGGCTGGGCTGAATTCATTGCTGTTTGCAAGGGGATGCTTTCAGAGGAAGAGGACAGTGGGACTCCTTGTGGGGGCGTGGGGGTCGCACTTTGGAGAAGGAGCCTGCTTGGGAAAAGTGCCGATGCTGATATCACCTTGCTGCCATGGTGCAAATTAAGAGCTATTAATTTTCCTGCACTTGGTTGTGTAATTGCACTGCAGGGCCTTTTGAATGCTGCATTTAAATGAGTCTGCAATTGGAAATAATGAAGGTTAAAACCCTCTTTTATGATGATTGTATGATCAAATTAGTTCTTTTGACCCAGAAAGCAGCTGTGGTAGCAATGAGTTCTGCATTAGGAATAAGACTGTAGATTTGAGGTGCTGTTCAGAGCTAGGTTTGGAAAGGTACATCCATACTAAGTGACTGAATTTCAAAGTTAAACAGGTCTGGCACACCGGGACAGAGGCTGGACAGGAACCTGCTGTGAGAGGAAGACCTGCAAACAGAGCAGGGAGCAAGGCAGCTCTGCTGAGAGTCATGGTATCAAAATTAGGTGACCCCACAAAGTGAAAGCAATTGGATACTGGGGACATGATGCATATCCCATCCTGCTTTTAGTCATCTTGAATGTCTGTTCATAACTAATACCAGGGAGGGGGCTTTGGCTAGTCCAAAGCAGCATTATTCTCTTTTTACACTTAAATTGTAGCTGTTGAGAGGGTTATTAAGACTTTCCCTTAGTTGTAGGGACTTAGGGACTCTTATTTCCTTAGGCTGTTGTTTTAAAGTTGCCTTTAGCTCCAGGACCTCAGCTAACTTCTGCCCTGCCTGTCCAGCCCACAGCTGGTCTTGGACACACAGGCTGACCTCTGGGAGTTCAATTTGTCACTCTTCTGCCTGAGCATCAGGGAGGAACTGGCAAGAATTTTCTTTCTTGCAGTGCTGATTGGAAGCAGTCTGAACGCTGCAGACTGCTATGAACAGAAATGTGGTGTCCCAACCTTGCCATGCCCCTTACCTGTCTGGCCAGGGAGAGTCCTTCCCTCTGGCATGGAGCACACCCTGACACAGTGGATGCAGGAGGCTTTGAACTGCAAAGCACATAGCATCACTCTAATCTTCAGCCTTCCTGAAGGGAAGGCTAAGAAATGGATGGATGTAGGCAAACACAATCTGAAGGTTCTTGGCTGCTCTGGGCAGTGAAGCAGCACTGAGCAAGGATGTGACAGCCTCAACATGGTTTCCCGTTCCAACAGGGAACAAGGCTCTGGGATATACGTGACTGTCAGTTTGTGTATCAGCATCCTTGAGGATGGCATTCTGCTATGTAATCCCAGCACTCCAGGCTCCTGTCACATGCAGTGTGCCCCTCAGCTACCCAGACATGGATGCCACGACCTGCACAGTCCCATTAGTTCTAAGATCCAGGTCTGAATGATTTTTAGGCTTTCCCCTGGCTCTGCTCCAGTGAACTCACAGATTTTCTTGGCCTTCCCTTTCTTCCACTGTCTTGCCTGAGCCTCCCTTGGCTCCTTGAGAGCCCTCTCCTTTGAGTCTGCAGCCATCTCCAGCCTCTCTGGGTCTCTGTGTTTCATCATTTCCCATCGGGAACTCTTCTTGGTGCTCTCACATCTTGCTGATGTTCAGCATCATCTGCACTCCAGCAGGGGAGATTGTGCTTCCCCTGGGATCCTGCTCCTGCTTCCAAACACAGCAGGGGGTGCGTGCTATGTGCCTGTGGTTGTGTGTGTGGTCTCTGCCCAGGAGGGATGCACATTTTCCCTCCAACTGCAGCGTTCGCTTGATGATTGGGAAAATGCAGGACATAACGGAGAGGGTGAAGACATCACATCAGCTCTAAATCCACTCTGACCTTTACCCCTTTTCCACGGACTGTGTTGCCATTTACACACAGAGCTCCCACATTCACCTCGGGGTGTTTCCTACACCAAAGTCTCTTGGGCTGAAAGCTGACACTGGGCAAGTCATGTAAGCTGGAGCCCTTGATTTGCTTTAGCTGATGGAACAGCTTTTCGCTGTCGTCTCTCCTATTAAACCCCCTGATGAGATTCTGGCATACCATGTGGCCAGGAGACAGCGGGGAGGATTACCGGTAGGACTCACAGAGACATCGGCTCCTGTGGAGAGTGATTAGCAACTCAACACACACTCCTGGCTCCTGAGAGCCTTCGGGAAGCTGATTAGGGCACCGCAGAAATTTATTCCTGTCTGGGAGCAGGGGAGATCAGAGAGGCAGCACTGCCATCTGAGCGCATGGGCAAGGGACGGGAGCAAGGTTTTTCAGACTATTTGTATCTGATGGGGGGCACTCAGAGCTATACTAGATGCATTACGCTGAGGCTGTTGTGCTTGTTATGAAGAGCAGAAAATTCCCGTCCGAGCGCGGCCGTAGCCATCAGGGCACAGTGGGCGCTGGCGAGGGCAGCACCGCCGGTTCTCTGCCCGGGCCTGGGGCGCTCCTCCGCCCACCCCTCACAAGCGCCTGGTGCCTGTCTCGCCGCGCTTTGCCTTCAGGCCGGGATCTCACTGCCACCGCT
>VYXD01015595.1:1156493-1206428 GCA_013397195.1 Hylia prasina
GGAGGAGCAGGAGCAGCAGCGGGACGGCGGCTCGCTCTTCCTGGTGAACAAGAGCGGCTTCCCCATGGACGGGCAGACCTGGGAACGGATGTGGGGGCACGTGGAGCGGGTGCATCCCGACGGCGGTGCCGTGGCGGCGGCCATCCGGAGCGCCACCCGCCTGGCTCGGGTAAGCCGAAGCCCCCGAGTGTCCCCTCGTGCGCGAGGAGCGGGTGACACGGAGCCCGAGGTCGGCGGTCCGGCGGCGGCCGCGTTCTGTGCGCCTCGAGCGGCTGAGGAGGCTCCAGGGCCGGGCGGGAGGGTGTGACACCGCAGCCCGGAAGATGCTCTCGGGCCCTAGGGTGAAGGATGGGGTATCTGCTGTCCCCAGAACGGGGTACGGGCGCTGCGGGGTGCTTAGGGGCTGCAGCTGGTGTCCTGGGGAATAAGCAGGAAGAAAATTACTCCTTTTAGCTTGGGGAGAAAAAAGCAGAAAAAAAGAGTTAAAAGAAATCTTCAGGGACTGAGTGAAGCACTTTGTGCAATTTAAAGCAGGTTTTTCTTTTCCTTTTGGAACACAGGCATTTCCTTAAACACATGTAACAAAACTCAGACATTTCATTTCCAGTATTTGGGAAGATTCCAAATGCTTTTGTCTGGTATGTTCCTCAGTACAAGCCCCAAACAGCTCTGCCTCACCCAAGTCTTTTTCCTTCAGCCAGCAAATAAAATGTTGATGTCTGCTTCTTGACACTGTGCTCCATTACTAATCACAATGTCTTTAACACCCTCTGCTTTGGCCGACTTTGAGCTTGATTTGGTCCTCGCATCAAGCAGCATTAATGTGAGCTGACCGCTGAAGTCTGGGTTGATTCATAGCCCTCTGAGTGCTGGGGTGAAATGGTTGGGCTGCTGTTGTCATGGTCCAAGCTGTCAGTGATGCTGACATGAACCATATGCCTGTTCTTTTCTTGGAATAGAAAGGAAATTCTGTGCACAGGGAAGTTGAAAGCTTATTGTGTAGGGCTGTATTGAGAAGGTGCTTGTCAAATAAGATGCCGGCTGAAAAGGTCTTTCATCTCTCTTCTGCAATGTTTAGTCCAGTGCAGGTGCAAAAGGGATGATCTCTCTCCACTCTGCTCTCCTTGTGCTGGAATCAGCCTTTGTTTGGATGGGGGAGCATATCCACCTAAAGAGTAATCAGATTATGCTGAGTTTTTGGTTCCTTGGTGTGGTTCATCTTGTACTTACACAAGCACTTGAGGTGGAAATGAAAGAGCAGGGAGGGGGCAGAACTTCTTGTTTCAGCAGCCTGACCAGCTTATGCCAGTCTAGATGGCCTGCAAGCCCATTCGGTGTTAAGAGATGGCAAAGCATGTGCTAGACTTGACTTACATCCTTTACTTCCCAGCTCCAGAGCATGTAACTTTTACTGGTGACACCCGTGGTGACTGACGAAGCATCTGCTGCGAGACGTGCCAGTGGCTCCAGTGTGCTGGCCTGCACACTGTATTCCTGTGGGAATGTCCCAGAGAGCGTTGCCAATGGCTTTTCCATTTTTCCAGCTCTGGGCTGACTCTGTGTAGCATGTCTGTAAGTTGGGCAGAATAAAGTATGTTTTGAAATCTGCCTGGCCAAACCATTTGATGGTGATGATCAGCGCCTTGTGCTGTAGGAGTTGTACTCCTCCAGCACTGCCTGGAAGCAAAATCTGAGACAGTGATTAATTTCTTCAGGGGCAGAGGACATGGTGCCCTCTGTGACTAAGTAGCTCTTGCTGGCTAAGTATGGGACCTCTGGGGTCAGAGAATAGTTTGAGAACTACCTGGTCCTTACTAGGGCCAACACAGCTCAGGTGAGCAAATGAAGTTTAGGAGCAGGGTTTTTTTGGCACAAAGTGATAGTGGATTACCAAAGTTGTGATCGTAATTTCTGGGTCAGAGTAGGAATGTGAGTTGTTTAAGGAGACTTGTTCCTTAAATGGTGGTACAAATTTTCTTAATTGGCTTGTGCTGCTGGGTACGTATCACCCTGCAAAAGACCAGGTACTGCTGTTTGGGAGTGATGACGGAGTGATCTCCCTTGTGCCTGTGAGATGATGTGTAATCTGCTTGCATTGATAGTTGGTTCAGGCTGAGTGAGTGGCGTGTGCAAACTGCTCCATTTCTGCATCTGATCTGTTCTTAATCCCTAGTGATGGGAGAGAGTTTTCATCCCTTCTCCAAGAAGCTCCACTTGATTGCTCTAATCATCTCAGCATTAGTCCCAGCAATCATACACGCAGGGTGGTAAGTAGCTTCTGACTGTGTCGGTGAAGTTGTCCTCCCTGGAACAAATGCAAACTACAGAGGTGCAGGGCTGCGTCTCCCTCGGGAGGCAGTCCTTACAAAAAGCTGGCTTGTCTGCAAGGGCAGTCCCCACCTCTGACTGTTGGCTTGAGCTCTGGGAATAGTGCAGGCTCACAGTTTGGAAGGTCTGTGCAGTCCTTTACCTGTACTGTGATCTTGGAGGTACTTGGAGATGGTAATAAATTAAACCTCTGAGCAGCTTTGAGAACTCTTGCCTGTCAGCCTCATCTGTGCTGAGTAACAGTGTGCTTGCAGGGGGAGCTAGTAGAAAATTACTTTCTGGTCATTGAGTGAGACAGTGGAATCGGGAAAAATGAGTTTCACACAGGATGTCTGTGGTGAACTTGAGACTACAGCATTTCCAGCCATGGGAAGCATCTCCAGCTCTGCCACGTGGTCTTGCACTGCAGCAGCTCCACTGTCTGGAGCTGCTATTCCTTGGAAAGACTGATATAAGGTCAAGGCTTTTCACCTGACTTGTCTCTGAATTTCACTTGCTTTACAAATTCATGGTCTGCAGTGCTGTGTCTGCATTTCCTCTTGCCATCCATAACCTCCTGCTACAAACCCTTGCCTGCTCCTTGCTGCTGTGGGTGCATACCAGGAGATGGGGAGCTGCATGATGGTCACAACAAAGAAACAACAAAGCTGTGCTTTCCTTCACTTGTATTGTGCAGCCCTGGCTTCTGCTCCATGCTGGGTGGGTGCCCAGGATAAGTTCTCCTGCAGCTGGGGCAGGAATCAGGAAGGGAAAAATGTTTGGAAGGAGTGGGAATGGCATGTGGCTCCCCACTGCCTTGCCTGGCTGGCAGCATGGTGTGTGCACTGCCTGCCCTGCGCTGGAGAGGGGAGAGCAGTGCTGCCCTGTGTGGGCTCAGGCTTATGGACACTCCTCCCTTCTTGCCTGAGATCTGGAGGGGCTTGGGCCTCCTGGCTCAGCACTCCTGCTGTGGTTACTGGAATATGTTCTAGCCAGTAGGAAAACCCCGGTTCTCTTTCCTAGGCTATGCTCTGGTATCTGACACGATCATCCTCCTTGGATAATGTGATCACCTACCTTGCAGATGAGGAGCAGCTCACTTGGAGGTCTGAACCTGTCCCCTCTGGTGAGGGTGGCCACTGTAGGTTTCAGGAAGGGCTGTGTCCATTCACATTGGTGCTGTTCCTATGGGGTGCCGTCCTGGGTCCCACAGCAGGGTGATGGCTGGGAAAAGGATGAAATCCCCACCTCTGCTGCAGCCAGGTCCCTCACTGGTTGGGGCTCCCATTGCCTCAGTGTGTTGTCTAAGTGCAGTGAATGCACCTAGAGCTTCTGTGTCTTTGAAGCAAAGGACTGAGTATATTGCAGCAGAAATGGCCACCCCAGGAAGGTGTGACAGCCCTGACAAAATTCCCTTTGTCAGCTCCTTGCTGCTTCTGAAACTTGAGCCTTGTCTGGTGTGTTGAGTCCAGGTCTGCCTTCATGGTGGAAGGGACAGGTGAATAATTCATCCAGCCCAAAGGGGCTGCCTGAGAAAGGAACCTGTGGAACCAAAAAAATGCCTCTAATGAAGATCTTAGGCATGAAAATCATGGGTAAGAAGCGCTAATGAGTCTTGCTCATAACTCCCAGTGGTGAGAGGGGAAAGCCCATGTGTGCAGGCGTGCCGGCGCCCCTGTAGCACTGGGATGGCGGGGGCGAGCTGGAAGCCTTGCCATCTGCTTGGCACTTACAGTATGGCTCTGTGTGCCAGTAGTGTAGGAGTCTCTGGTTTGGTGTTTTCCCCCCTCTTCTCCACGGTGTATTTACTGTTTGACTGTAATAGCTTGCTGTGTGTAGTAAATGCTGGGCTTTGTCGTCTTGGGATTGCTGGTGCTTGTTCTCTGAAAGCAAACACACAATCTTAACAGAGGTAGGAACTGGAGAGGAAAGTCTGTGTGGCAGAGATGACCCCCTACCACCTGAACTTTAATATTCAGATAAACTGCTTCCTCCACTGTGAGAATTATGCTAACTTCTTTTTAGCCATGCTGCCCACTTCAATATCTGCTGACCCCACATTTTGCATTCTCACCCCTGAAATAAGTGGACTTGGAACAAGGCTGTGCCCATTTCCTGCATGGCTGTAGGCTCAGGAGCCAAATAGCTGTGGGGATTAAACATGGATTGAGGGCCTGCCTTCTTAAAATGCTTAGGCACAAGCAGATGTCTTATGAGATTTTGGAAAAATCCCATTATGTTGCCAGTCTATATCTTTAAGTGTCTTAATGTCATTAAATATTTGGGTCCCAGGTGGTCTTCTAGGTACTGTGCTCTCCCTCCCCAGCAAGTGTGCTGCAGACACATGGCAGATGGGAAATTCTGCAGCCCAGGATCCTTGTCCCCTTTTATCTTTCTCTTGTGATAAAGGAAATATTTTTCTTGTCTAAAAACTAGACTTGAAATGGCTTCCTAGGGGAAGGAGAACAGCAGTCAGTAGTGGGACTCTGCTCATCCAAACTGCCCTGTGCTGGGGAGGAAATGGGAAGCATAGGCTTTCTGTGCTGGACCACCTGCCTGCATAGGGTGGTGTTTGAGGGATGCTGGCAGCTCTGATGATCAGCCTGCCACGGCCTCTCTGTGCAGGGACGGGGCTGGCTCTGCTGCTGGGCAGCCCCTGTGGTCAGCAGGATGATTTTGCCTGATGCTGGAGTTCATGTGGGGTTGAAGCCATCTGTGCTGCCACACTGTGTTGCACTAAGCACATGCCGCTGCTCGGGTAAATCACTTATCTGCTCTGAGGGCAGCCGTGGCTGTCTAACCTCTTTATCTTTTTTCTTGTGTCCAGCCCTCAGTGCCACCAGTACCAAACTACAAGCTCTCCATGTCAATTCCAGAATGGCTGCAGACAATACAGACCTACATGAAGATGCTGCAGTATCCTTCTTGAGTGTGTGGTCTCTGGAAAGAAGGCTGACTTGTTCCTGGTGTGAATTAACAGGGCTTTACTGAAGCTTTAGTTGGTTGCAAGGGCTTGGGATCATTTGGGGGTAAAAGGATGCCTCCAGGGATTTGTGATAGGAGCAGCAGCACTGAGCTTGTCATAGCAATCCTCTGGGAGATGTAATTAACTTTAAATTATACTGAAAAATTTAACTGAAGTGTCATTGGTAGGAATAGAAGTGCTTATTTTGAAGTTGATTTATGAGGATATTATGATAGGATCATAATGTCTGGAGAAATAATATGCCATCTCATCATAAAGTGACGAAGAGAGCCAGTTTTGTGGCAAACCCTTTCTCCCTCTGCCTTGACAGCCCCTGTGGATTCCCTGAATGCCTTTGTGCTCAGCCTGCAGGGAGTGCTTGTCACAGGAGTGGGGGCACAAGCAGCTGTCCTGACCCCAAGGTGGGCAGGCTTGCCTGTGACACAGGAACTGACCAAAGGAATCTGCCTTCCAGATGTCCCACCTTGCTTGGGGGATTCATCAGGGATCTACACATCTGTCTGGCCTCTCTGCCACTGCCCCATGCCCAATTCCTGACTTTCCATTGCTGACAGATAATTTCAGAGAAGGTTGCTGGCCCAGATGCTGCTCTTCTGCTTCCCTTTTTTCCTAAACTCTGCCTTTTTGTGTGTGTGGGGGGAAACTGTGGGGGTGAGGAATGAGTGTAAAGTTCTGGTAAGTATTAAGAAAGGATATGGGTGGCAGCTGGAAGAACATCCAGAAGTAGCAGGCGTGGTTGGCTTGGTGGGGAGTTGTGGTTGGGATCAAGGCGGCAGCTGGGCCTGGAGCTGCAGCAGCTGCTGTGGGGAGGGAGGCTGGGGCCTGCCTGCTCTGCAGGGGGACCGTGCATTTCTTTTCCTTGTGGCACTCATTTGGCCAGAACAAGATTGCTCGCTGAGATTGTGCCAGAGAGGATACCATGTCATACAGAGCTCCAGAAATTACATTGTCCCCTGCTTCACCCCATAGTGGTTTTGAAATCCTGTGTTCTGCTAGGTAGCAGGAGCAGGCCTTAGGCACAGGGTTTGGATCTGTGTTCAGAAAAGCTTCAGAATGGGCTGGGGAGCAGCGTCTGAGCTTCCTTTGAGGGCAGAAAGAGGATGTATGCTTTGTGCAGAGCACCCTGAAAGGGCCTCATGAGTTAGGTTTTGAAGGCAGGAGGGAAGTAAAGCCTTGTTTGTGGAGCACTCTGAACTCTAATTGAAGCCAGTTCAGAGCATCCTGGTGAGAGCTGGAGTTTTTATTTAGACTGGAGTTTTTGTTTAGGCTGTGGCACATCCAGCAGCTGTGCTATTTATGCCTTGCAAGCAGCTCTTTGCTTCCATAGGGTCACCTGCTTGTGCCTTGGTATCACCAGTTTTACTGGCATGAGCATTCTGATGGAAATAGAATTTGGGTACTAGGTTAGGAAAGATTCAACTGGAAAAGTAGCCTAGCAAAAGTAAGGGCTGTGTAATTTTTTTTTTTTTTACAAAACTTTATTGGGTTTTTTGTTTTGTTTTTGTTTTTACTGAACAGATTGTTTTCCTGGTCTGATTTATTGCATTGCTGCTTGAACAGTAATGCTCAAGGAGCAGGGAAGATGCTGCTTTTGGTGATGCTGCTGTGTGGCAGCCTGTGCTTCTAGGCAAGTGGTGCTGAGATTTGGTTGACTGCTGGCATCATTGGTGATGAACTTTTCTACTGTTAGTGTTAGCTGATGACCTTGCCTTGCACCTAGCTGGTTGTTTTCATTTCAAGAGCATTGTATTTTTTAGAGAATGGTTTCTATTTTCTAAGTGTGAATGGATGCACCTGCAGTGGTGTTGGTTGACAGTCAGAGGTGAGCCATATGGCTGATGGAATTAAAAGACTTCTGAAGGAAATAAGTTTTTTCAGTCCATAGGTTATGTTGATTGGTTCGGGTAGGCATGAAAACTTTCTCTTGCCCAGTGAAAGTTTTCTCTTGCCCAAGTGGGAGACGTTTTTTCAAACTTGCAACTTAGTAGTGGGTGGGACCTAGTATCATTTTAAATGGTCAACCTTAATACCCGACTCTGCATCTAGTGCTGTTAATAGGTCATACAAGAAGACAAGTGAAAAGTTTTTCTTTATTTCACATGCCAAATGTTTCATATCTGAGAGTCAATGGCTTTTACTGCCCGTTTTGTGTTTCAACAGGAACTCAGAACTGAAATTCACTTTTTGAGCAGTGTTATTTTATTGCCTGACTGTTCAAGTTACTTTCCTTTAACAGACAAAATACAGATACAATCACACAGGAACACAGTTCTTCGAGATCAGAAAAACCAGACCTCTAAGTGGGTAAGTGTCACTGGAATTGGTCTAGTGCCCTTGTCCCTGATCACCTGATATTTAAGCATTGCAGCACGGTGGCATGGGAGGGCTGGCTGTCTCCTCTGTGCCACAGCTCCTTTGGCAGGGCCAAAGGTGCCTCTGCAGCTGCCTTTGTGAGGAGTGTCCCAGCTTGCTGCTGGTGGCAAATGGACCATCAAGACCAACGAGTGGAAGGGCTGTTCTTGCTCAGCAGCTGCGTGGGAGCTGCTTGGCTGCAGGCCAAAGCTGCATGCACAGGGGATGGGAAAACTCTCTGCTTATTGGTGTTGGGTTGGGAGGGCTGGGCTGTTTTTCTGAAAACTAAATAAGTCCTGATATTCTGGTTGTGCTGAAGTGCCCTTTGTGGGTGGTAGGAAGGGATTAGCTGTGCAAAATGCAGCAGGAGTTTTGACATCTTGGGCACAGTGGTTTTCCCTGGAGCCCTCAATGCACTGTTTAAGATGTATCTGTGCTTCTGCCTTGCTGCTTATCTTGCTGTTCCGTCCATGTGGTGGGCTTGTGGTGATGAGTTGTGCAGTGCAGGTGTGAACATGTGCCCAGGGAGCCTGGCAGCACAGAACTGGGGTCTCTTGCATGTTAGAACTGCATCATACTTGGGACAGCTCTTTAACAGAACCTAATAAATCAGCAGGTTAGGGCAGGAAGGGAGTTGGCAACATTATGCTTTTATTTTAGGGTGAAATTTAGATAAGCAGAATATGACTATTCCCATAGACTGGTCTGTCTCTAGCTTTTCCCAGCTCTCTGTCATTAAACTAATGATCCCTCACTCTAAAATTCCAGTTCCCATCTCAGCTTTGTGCTTCAGGTTTTCATCTTGCTGACAGCAATCTTTCTCACCTCCTTTATCTAATGTTCACTGCTCTGGTGGATCTAGTTTAAAACAAATCTTGTGCTTTGAATGATAGATGGGTTTACAGAAGCTTAAACCAATTTTCAAGCTGCTCTCTCATTTTTAAATTTGTCCCATTACTTTTTTTCAAAGAATGAAAATGAATTATGCTCAGCACTTACCACTTAAAAGGTCATTTCCTTCTTGGGCTGGATAAAAGCCTGGCTTACAAGGATGGTGCTCTTTCCTAGAAGGGAACAGATACTGTGCTTGCAGCTGGGTATGTGCTTGTGGCTTTGAATCATCTCCCAAGGGGAGCCCTTTCCTCTGTATATCTGCCTTAGTGTTTGCTTGGGGTCTGACTCCTTTTTGCTGCTTGTAACTTCTTGGAATGGGGTGGCAGGACTTCTGTGCAGTTAAGGATGGTGCCCCTGGAAATGGTCCAACCCCTCAGGGGCTGCCAGCTTTCCAGGCACAATTGCCTGAATGTGGTGTATGCTGGACTTAAACAGTGTAAAGTCCTAAGACTTGTGCTGCTTTGCTCCTGGATTGGGTGGATGGGAGTGCGAGGAGGAGTGGAGCTGTCAGGAGCACGTGTTGCTGCCCAGCTCCTGTTGTACTGCTGTAGGCTCTAACACTTGCCTGGCCTTGGTTTCTCCAATTTTGAGAAGAATGCGTGCAAGGCTGTCTGAAGTTCTGTCATTTTTATGAAACTAACATTCCAGTTTGTTTTTATGAAACTTACAGTTTCTGGTTTAGATTTCAGATCTTTTAAAATTTACCTCCCATCCTCTGGACTTTACCTGGCCAAGTCAGGAGGATGGGGACCAGACCCTATTTTCAGTGGTCCCCGTGACAGGACAAGGAGCAATGGGCAGAAACTTGAAATTCCATCTAATTATGAGGAAAAAAATATTTACTTTAAGGCTGGCATAGCACTGGAACAGGCTGCCCATAGAGGTTATGGAGTCTCCTTCTGTAGAGATATTCAAAACCTACCTGTGCAGCTTGCTCTAAATGAACCTGCTTTAGCAGGAGGGTTGGGCAGATAGTCTCCAGAAGTTCCTTCCAACCCCAGCTTTGGTGATTCTGTGTGAACAATGTGTTGATTTCCCTGTAATGTTGAGGTGTGCACAAAAGCTTCCCTTTCCTTCATTGATGTGCAGGCCTGTTTTCATCAAAGCTGAAAAATCCCTACACCTCCAAGTTTTTTTTCTTGGAGGTGTGTTCTACTTTGCAAGAAATCTGCTCCCAGCATGGCAATGACAGGTGTCTTGTGCTAAAGCAACAGGAGCTGCTCTGGGAAATTTCTGTGGTGTGAAAGACCTCACTTGCTGCAACACAGCATTTGCAAGTTGGTTGGGCAAGATGCTGAAAGCCTCCAATTGCCACTGGCTCTTGAAAAATGAGGCTGTTCCCAGAGCTTTATTGACACTAAACATATTGCTGATTTCATAATGCGAGGGCTCAAAGCTAATGAAAGCATTACAAGATCTTTGGTAGCCTCTCTTCAAGACAGCAGTGGCTGGACACAAAGAAGCTGAGTACTAGATGGAATTTGAATATTCATAAATTCATGTGAAAGTGTCCTAAAGCAGCTGAAGCATATTAATGAGGTTTTCTATTATGGAGAGAGGACTAGATATTGTAGAGATTTACTGCCTGCATCAGTGTGATTTATGAGAAAATAAAAATGCGTTGCTGAGTGTAGGAAGAAAAGCATAAATTATCTGTTGGAACTCATTAAGGGATATAGTCTTGCTACAACTCAGTATTTACAATCTCTTTAAGAAAAAGTCACTCTTATTATCAACTTAACTTTTAGAGTGCCAGACACCACGTGGATTTGTCTAGACTACAGACAGCACTTTTGGAAATGCTAGATTTCTGTTGGCGTAGCTGTGCGAGTCAGGGTGGCAGAGCTGTGAACCTGTAAACTTTGTGTGCTGTTCTTGTTGTGCTGGCAAACTGTGTCTGAAAATGTGCCTGGGTTTCACCTCTCCTGAGTTAGCTGTATTTGCACAAAATCCAAATTTACAGCTACATCCACTGAAGGAGTGCTTTGCTAATACAGGTATCCTGGGACAGTGCCCTTCACAGGCTTCATGATGTGCCTTTTTGTACTAAATAGATAAAGGGCACTCTGAAGTTCAGCTCTGCTGATCCATGTGTGTATGACTGTGATATGAATGTTTCAGACACCAGCAGGGCTGGTTTTCCTTTTCCCATGCAGGGTTATGCTGGCTAAAACTATATTAGACTTTTGTTGGTACAAGCAGTCTGATAAAAACCAGTACTTTTGACTGACATAGCCATTCTTTTTAAAACTTCCAGGCTTAGATCATGTACGAGTTTTAGGAAAAAAGCATATGTCTGAATATCTAGTAATATCTGTAACTATGAATTCAATGTCAACAAGCTGTTACTACTGAGTTTACAAGGAGAGATAAGCCCTCTGGGAGCTTCTGTTCTAGGGTGCAGGCATGAGGCACAATGAGAAACAAATCTCTTTGTCCTCCACAGAGGATTTGGGGAGGTACTGTTCCCTCCAGTTAAGTGCAAGCTGAACAGGGGGACCTTCAACTGAAGCAGAAACTGATGTTTGGGTGGGTTCTATGAGAAATCAGAGCCCAGAAGCTGCTCTGTGAGGAGGGAGAGACATTCAGTGGCTGCAGATATAATGTTAATCGATTGCAGTGAGGGAGTGCGATAGGAGCCGTCACATGGCAACGATGCAACCAAATAACAGGGAAGGGGAGATGGGGAATAATAGTGTTTCCACACACCATGTTATTAAGGAACACTGATGGGGCTGTAAAGAAAAATGGGCTCATACCATTTCCAGACAATAGACTGCAGAAGGCATTTGTACATCTGCTTCTCTCTCGCACAAAGAGGGAATGTTACAGATACGGTGTGGTGTTCAGCACGTGGTAGAAGTGCTTTTGCTGTTGAAACACTGTTTTTGAGAAGATTCACAAGATCCCTATCTGCTCTGCTGTTTTATCTCCTTTTACTCCTGCTGGTGCCTTTTGCTTCTCTCTTGGCTTCATTATCATGAATGAAACTATCAGGAGCCTTAGAAAAACTTAGGAGAGGGAGATTTTATGGACCTCATGCAAAATACATGCGTCAGTACAAGGAGAATTTTGTGGAAAAATGTGCTGAGGATCTCAATACTAATGAAAAAATCAGTCTTGTAGGAGTCTTTCTGAAGAAGGTAATGCAGAGCCTCTCTTGAGCATGGTCATCCCCAAAGGGACTTCAGTGTGGTCGGTGCCAGCTGGTGAGATCCTCCTGAAAACACTGAAAGAAATTTGAATCAATTAACAAGGAAATATCACTGTCTGCCAAGGACTAGGTCTTGAGGGAGGAACAAGCAGCCTGTTCCTGTTGGCTACATTTGTTAGAGGCAGAAGTGTTCACTGTGGTCTGGAATAGAGATCTGCCTGGCAGATGTCAGATAGTGGTGGAAATGCCACAAACAGGGGAGCTGCAAGGCGCTTGTCTTTGACTGTAGCAGTCTCCCCTGAGTTTCTGGAAGAGATGGGCTGCCCCCAGTGCTCACTGGAGTGTGCAGAGAGGTGGACTGTGGGCTAATTCCCAGCTGTCTGAGATAAGACTGTAAAGAATAGCTATATATGTGGACTTAAAGAATAGCTATATATGTGGACTCTGGTAACTGTCAAGATTTAAAGAAAATCCCAGAAGCAAACCCTGCTAAGGCAGAGAACTGAAATGGTTGATGCTGGGTTTTAATTATTTCCGCCTTCTTTAAATCTCCTTTCACAAGTTTAACTGCAGACTTTCTGTTCACTATTAATGTCTGAGACAGTGTGATAAGAATTTAGGAGTGAGGGAAAAGAGGGAAGGACAAATCAAAGAGCACCTATAATGAGCTGTTTTCAGATGAGCTGAATGCTCTGTCATTTGCCATAGGTCATTTGCCATAGATCCCTTAGAGAACTGACAAGCAGCCTTCAATCGTTAATATTTGTGTTAGAAAACATGGGGAGGATGGGTACTGGGGAAGGCAAAGATAGCAGCCTTTAAAATGAGTAAGGGAAAAGATAAGTCTAAGAACTTTGAGTTTTTCTGCAGTTCAAGGGAAAGGAGAGGCAACATTAATATTACTGGGCACGATTTGTTTCTAAGAATTTCCTTCTATGAGTGTATAAGAGCTTTTGTCAACGAGGGAGAAGACGTAGATGTAATAACTCCTTGTATTAATGTGGCTTTTGATAAGGCCACATTTTATCTCTGCAGATAAGGCAGGGACCTTGAGTCTAAATAAAACTATTTAATGTAAGAACCCAACCTGGTGAAAAGCAGCACGTGGAAAGTGGTACTTTACCCATCTTGCCTAGCAGAGATTGTCAGAATTGTCAGTTGAGCCGTGCAGTGTCTGTCCCAGCTCGGTTTTTCCTTAATGGTTGGGTAAGACTAGTTCTTTGCCGATGGGGGATTTGCAGTCCAGGCTGGACAAGGTGACAAGGCTTTGAAAATGACACTGGGATATTCAGAGTGATCTCTTGGGCTGGAGCAAACAGGAGATAATTTAGTGAGTGCAAATGCGTAGGAGGGTTTGGGAATAGCCAGCTGTGGAGAGCAAAAGGCTAGTTTTGCAAAGAGGAAGCTGAGCTTAAAAAAATAAAAGAAACCAAACAAAATTCACCAAAGAAGCCCAGCCAAAAAATTCCCACCTTTAACAAAAAAACTTCCCAACCAACCCACAAAAAAAACCCCACCAAAAACACCAACAAAAAACCACCAGAACCCGATTCAGTGTGGGCCAACAAGGAAAAGCCAACAGCACACTGGCTTGGTTGCAAATATGCACTGAAAGATGGATTCAGAAGGAAATTGGTCTGTTTGTACTGTTGTGGGCTTAGCCAAAGGACTGTAAGAAGTGAGTTGGTTGAAGGGATTCCAAAATTGAAAGAAACAAACATCCTAAAATCATAACCTAAGGGGGAAGCTTTCAGGGGGAGTGAGGGAAGAATCAAGTAAAAATTGGTGTCTGTTTGCTTATTTTTACAGAGGAGAGGGTCGATTGTAGTCTTTTGCATATACAAATGTCTGTAGCAAGAGGAGAGATGATAAGTGGTCTCTATGCCCACTGTGGAGAGCAGAAATAGCTCCTGCTTTAATTTGCAAAAAGGGGAGGATTTAGTTTAAACATTAGGGGACCTTCTTAGATGCAAGGTTAAGTATAGGATAGATTAGCTGGTGGGTTCCCAGGCTTTTGAAAAGCCAATTGAAAGTAGACTGAAAAATAATCTGTGAGGAGAGATTTAGATTTGGCTTGTGCTACCTTGGGCAGAGCAGTGGCTTGGGGATTCTCCAGGGGCTCTGCTTCCAATACAAACACAGGGTTTAAGGCCATGCTTCGACTCGAGCTTGTTAAAGGTGGAAGAAGAACGCTCAGTGGCCCTTGAACAGGGTCATGCACATAATCCCTGCAGTTCGTGCTGTAAATGCAGAGAGAAAGCAAACAGTTTGCAGAGTACTCCCCAGGATTCCAGGGTGGATGTGTGTGAGGGCACAGCCTGCCCCAGAAGTGCAAGTGGGTGCTGGTTGCTGGCCATTGGTGGTGCCTCCTGAGCGATGCTGCCCTCGCACAGACCCTCGTCACTGTCCCGTTCCATTGGTACCTCTGAGTGCCAGGTCCCGCTGCAGCTCCTGGATCCAGGTGCAGGCTGCTGTGTGTGCCTGAGGAGGAAATGCTGCCCCTGCCCCTCAGGTGTGTTAACCAGGCATAGGTCAGCCACATGGCTTGCAGATAAATGATTTTACAACTCGACATTTTTCCTCATGATGCACATTCATAATCAGCCTTTTTTTTCTTTTCTTTTTTTTTGTCACTCCTGTGTAGTTAGAAGATGGGAAATTCAATGGATTATCTTGTTTATGAATATCTCCCATGCCTCATCTGCACATAACACTTCTGAGACAGAGACAGGGCTTTGCAGTGGCCACTGCAGTGACCAGCGGGGAGCCTCTGTGGGGGATGAAGGAGCCCCATTGTGTGCCCTCCCCGGGGCTGCTCTGTCCTTCCAGCAGCTCTCTGGGCTTCTGTGGCTGATTGTGAGTGTGGAGGAGGCAGGCAAACTCTAATTAGTCTTCTGTACTGCAGGCAGAGTGTAAGGGGTGGTTGTTTACAAATGAAAAGATAATTTCTAACTTGGATAAATGGGACACAAAATGGCTGTGACAGGCTGTAATAGCAGTGGAAGCTCAGCTGTCACTTGCATTCAACACAAGGTTTAAAATGCATGAGGTGGGTGAATCAGAAAGTGGGGGAAACACACTTGACGGTTTCAGATGCATCTTTTCATCGTCTTCTCTAATACAAATATTCTTGTAATTTAATGTTGTATTTCCTTAGAGTAGAGATCTTCCCAGAGGAAGGATATGGATAGAGAACACTGCAAAATAAAAGTTATCCTTTGGCTTAGTTTTCAGCTGCACTTTTTTGGGGGGATGGTTTTTTGGTGTGGTGTTGGATGTGATTCTTCTGGCCTTTTTTAGGCTGCTTCCAGTATTTTTTTTTTTTTTTCCCAAACTGTCCAGGATTTCAGGATCTGTTTGTGGAAGGGGGTAGGTTACCTACTAGGTTAACAGTGCCAGTCTGGCACAACAACTTTCTCAGCTGACCTGAGGTTGCTTGTTGCTTGTCACAGTGTTGTCTCCATCCAATAATTGTCCTCCAGAGATAGTGTAACTAGGCAGAGATAGATTGTAACTAAACCTTGGGAACTTGCAAAATCCTGGGCCTGCCTGGTTTCCTGCACTCCTGCAGGAAATTGTGTGGATTTTGTCACTTTTCCTGTCCACAGGAGATGTGCAGCAGCAGCAAGACAATAACTCAGTTTGCAGGTGTGTGAAGTGTCTGTGTTGGTAGAGCTTTCTGCAGAGCAGGCTTTAATAAAAAGGCAATAAATTCCGATCTGCAGATGTAGCTGTGGGATTGTGGAGGCATTTGTGGCTTTTAGGGGGCCATATAACCATCCTCTCTCTCTTGGTTTGTTTGTTTGTTTTTCCTCCAGAGGAGGACCAGGGTTATTTTGAAAATAAACTAAACTCAGTTCTGCTCTGGGATTTCTGTAATTGCCAGTTCATGCAGTTTAGTGGGGCTTTGTGTTACAGTCTGAAGTGATGCTCAGGGAGTTGCTGTGAGAGGCAGAGAGGACTGCATTCCTCCCATCCACTTTCAGAGGCTGGAAGGCACTGGGATGGCAGATTTTTTTTTTTTTTTCCCTCTTCCTTTATTTTTTTTGCCCCAGTCATCTTCCAGAAGTTAACAGGACTCTGACAGGTCTCTGAAGGCGAGAATCAAGTTCACCAGCTCTTGCTGAGATAAGAACTGGAGGTGCCTGGCTCTTGGTGTATGAGAGGACCTTTTGATTCATGTCAATTGCTCTTGCTGGAAGGACTGAAAACTTCTGTTTCTGTTCTAGGTTAATGGAGACAGCAAAAGAAATGACCAGGGAGTCCTTACCTATCAAATGCCTTGAAGCAGTTATCCTGGGGATGTATCCTTTCACATGCCTGTGACTTTTTTTCTACTGCAGCTCTGTTTAACACGTTGCCCCTCATGGATGGTGTTTGAGAGGGCTGCAGCCAAAGGTGAGTGCCAGCAGCTTGGGGAGCTGCCCCTGGTATTCATCACCAAGTTGCTGAATTGCCTGGGCTTGTAGATAGGGATGCTGTGTTCCAGTTCACAAGTGTTCTGGTTTGGCCATGCAGACTTTGCCTCCTGCCCTGGTAATCTGCCTAATGTCAGGATCTGACCCAAAGTGCCCAGATAAGTACCTGTCTACACAATCCCTGTTTTCTTTGTTAACATTTTTCTGTTGGTTGTTGTTGGAGCTTGGTAACAGCCAAGAAGCATGAGTTCTGTTCTGTGTTTGATGTTCACATGGCCAAGTCATGTTAGCTTTTGTCTCTGAACCCACAGCTGTGCTTTGTGCAGAAACGTGTGTGTTACATTTAAACATTTGGGCTTCCCCATAACATAATGCTTGCTTCCTACTCAGTCTTCAGTCATTTAGACATTGATTTGCTTCTCCACCCTCTGGTGCTGTCACTGATAAATCAACCTGCTCCATCCTAAAACACTGGAGGAGGGCAAGGCAGGGCTGCAGGAACAGGTTGCCAGACATACCTTGTCAGAAATGATCAAGTTTCATTTGAAACAAATCCCAACTAAAAATAAGCCCCGAAGCAAACCATCTCCAGGGCTGTCTCTGCAGCGTTTTGCTGGCTGCTGCTGCCCCCTCCCGTGGGAGAAGGAGCTGGCAGAGCCTGGCAGGTAGTGCCTGTGAGAACCCATGGCTGCTGGGGGGTGGGAAGGGGATGGGCTGAGCAATGTGTGCCAGGGATAGGTCTCAGATTGGAGTCTAAGAGGTGGCTCTGGCTGACAGGGTGTCCCCTGGGAATGCTGACAGGCTCTGCATGCAGCTGGGGAGGTTGGGGTCTTGGGAGCTTGATGAGAGACAAGAGACTCAAATCCCCTTCAAAGCCCTTCCCAGAAGGAGAAATCTTAGAATCATTGTTCTACGATTCAACTTCCTGAATTGGAAGGAACTCACAAGAACCATTGAAGTTCAGGCCCTGTGTTGTCCAAATGCTTCTTGAGCTCTGTCAGGCTGCCTGGTGCTGTGACCACTTCCCTGGGGAGCCTGTTCCAGTGCCCAACCATCCTCTTGGGTGAAGAACCCTTTCCTAATATCCAGCCTAAACCTTCCTGACACAGCTTCAGGCCATTCCCTTGGATCCTGTCACTGGGCACCACAGAGATGAGATCAATGTCTGCCCCTCCTCTTCCCTTCATGAGGAAGTTGTAACTGCAGTGAGGTCTTCCCTCAGTCTCCTCCAAGCTGAACAAGCCTGGTGACCTCAGCCACTCCTTGTATGGCTTCCCCTCAAGGACCATCCTCATTGCCCTCTTTTGGATGCTCTCTAATAAATTTATACCCTTTTTATATTGTGAATCCCAGAACTGCCCCCAGCACTTGAGGTGAGACCGCCCCAGTGCAGGGCAGCAGGGACAACCCCTCCCTTGTCCAGCTGGGCAGGCTGTGCCTGATGCACCCCAGGACAGGGTTGGCCCTCTTGGCTGCCAGGGCACTGCTGGCTTGTGTTCCCTCTCTGTGGTGGTGCTCTCCAGCCTCTCACTCCTGAGTCTGTCCACACAACAGGGTGTGCCCTGTCCCAGGTGCAGAATCTGGCACTCCCTTGTTAAACTTCATAGGTTGGTGACTGCCCAACTTTCCAATTTGTCCAGGTCTGTCTGCAGGACCTCTCTGCCCTTGAGGGTGTCAGCAGGTCCTCCCAAATTTGTGTCATCAGCAAACTTACTAAGCATACTTTTGAGTCTTGCATCCAAGTAATTTGTGAAGACGTTGAATCAGCCTCAAAATGGGGTCCTGTGGAACCCCACTAGTGAGTGGTTGCCAGCCTGATGTAACCCCATTTGCTGTAACCCCTTGTCTCTGACCCTTGAGCCTGTTGCTCACTCATTGTGTTATGTATTTCTCTAGCTGTATGCTGGATATTTTGTTCAGGAGAATACTTGGACTAACAGTGTTGAAAGCTTTCCTGAAGCTCAAAAACTTTACATTAACCGATTTCCCTTTAAGTGATGTCAGTGGATCTGTTATGCCTGCCCTTGTGTCAGGGTTGTGTCCCAAACTATTTGAGGATGAAAGTAATAGGGAAAATAATCCCCAGGTGGAGTTGATGCTGCTCTGCCGTGTCAGTGTGGCTTGCAGTGCCGTATTTCTAGCAGTGAACTGATTATTCCACATATCATGAGAGCAAAGGATGATTAGTGGCCTACAGATAACCAAGATAACCTAAAAGTGTTGTTGCTGGTTTTTCACTTGCCTCAAACCTGACTTGTGGGTTCAGTTTGGTGTTTTTTTTTTTTTTCTGTTTTGTTTTTTTTTTTTTTTTTTTTTTTTTTTTAAATTAAGAGAGAAAAAAANTTTTAGAAATGAAGGAAGCAAAATAGTCAAAAGACGTATTTTATACTATTTTTTGTCATTTGAAGTTAAGATGTGTACAAATTTTTCTGTCTCTAGATGCTAATTAAAAAACCCCAAACTTAGGGTAAACTTTTTTTTTTAATTGAGAAGGTTCAGCCAGGGTTGAGTATGGGACAGGCTTGTCTTTCTAGGACTTCTGTTTCCTATCTTGGAAGTCTCTGTCTGAGAGCAGGGACTGTCTGCTGGCTGGTGGTCCAGTAACAGATGCATTTAAATTTACAAGATCCATGCACTATAAACCTCAGGTATTTTGCTTGAGGTGTGGGTACACGAAGAGTGTAGCACTGGTGAGTGGATGGGCCACCAGAATTTGTGTGTCTGGGAAGTGGCTGGTACGGAGCCTGTGCCCGTATGGAACCTCGTAGTGCTGTGATATGTGTGCAGCATGAGGGTTTTGGGGAGGTATCTTTGGCATGGCATGTGGGGAAGTTTACTGGTTTTTGTCAGCCATGAGATTCTGATCTTCAGCATTGCCCTCTGGATGCAGACACGGTGAGGCCAGCAGCGTTCCAAGGTCAGGTGCTTTCCAGAGAAGATGTGCTTACCCTCTCCTGAGTTTCCAGCCAGTGCCTTCACACAGGCCAGAGCTGAGCAGCCCTGTGTGTGTGTTAACCTCTGGTTCCATTCCATGTATCTGGAAATAAGGTATTGCTGTGATTTGTGTGCTGGCAGGCCTTGGGTGTTGCTTGGATACTGAAAAAGCACAGCCTGCTCCAGCGGACCCTCGGTGTGAGCAAAGGCCGCCTTGAGCAGAGCGGCTTAGTGAGATGTCACTTTAATTGAGCTGCTCGTTGGCTTGTGCAATTGCCTTTTACTGTGTGATTTCTTATAAAATGCTTCTATAATCCCTCTTGGTGCAGAATTAAGTTTTGCATAATTGCCTATGCACGTGATCTTGAAGTGTTTTTATAGGGCAGTGAGGTAAAGCACTGAGCTACCCTGTCTGCAGACACCAAGGAGGCAGCTGCTCTGAGATGACTGAAAGCTCCAACAGATCTTCTAATATTATTTTGCAGCAGTCTGCACAGCTCTTTTTCTCTGTGTAGCTGTCTGAACTGGCTTCATATCGCTCTGCTTACATGATCTGCTTGTCAGTGCCTAACCAGAAGCATTCCTCCTACTGTCTTCCCCAGGGCATTTCTCAGTTCAGTTGTAAATCAGCTGAGTAATGGTGCGTTCAGCCCACTCTTTCTGAGCAAAGATCCAATTGATTTGAGCTCATGAAAGGGAATAGTAAACCAAAAAGTGCCAAGGGAATTTTATCTGTGCTGCATTCACTTTATTAAAACGTGGAGAGCAAAATATCAGAAGAGGAGAGGGAAGCTGCACACTGCATCCCTCCTTGGGGAGTCTTGCAGAACCGTCCACACTGGCTGAGCATAAATCCCTCCTGTTGCCTTCAGCATCCCTCTCCCAGTTCATGTGAGGTAATGCTTGGACCTACACAGGGTATTAGAGCCCCTGGCCAATAATATCATTAAACAAGGAAGAGAAGAGCAAAGGTGTCTCAGGAGTGAGAAATTATTCAGTAGCTTCTGCACTGTTCCTCCTGTGGATGCATTCAGTGGATGATGTTTATCACCACTGGAGACCTGGGTCCCTCTATCTCCTCCCAGGCCAGCAGGTACATCCCTGGGCAGGGAGTGAGTGTTTTCAGTAATGGGGGGAGTTTCTTGCAGTTATTGCAAGATATTGGTGTCCATGTAGTGCTCCTCTTTGCCTCCTGCATGCTTATCTACAGCTTGACCCACTTGCTAACTAAAATATGTGAAGAGAAGATTATGCTGAATATCTACAGCCCCTGTGGGCTGTAGATATAAAGAGCTGGAAGAGAGTTGAGAATTGCTTACATTGTCATGATCTAGTCTTTAGATAGTCACCTCTCACTGTAGCCAAGCACTGGACAGTAGGTTTCTCAATCTAAGGGAGTCATCACCCTGGCAGTCCTGATTTGGGAAGCTGAACCAGCTGCTTGAGCCTTTCCTACGTGGACCCTGGAGCTGCTAGGGGGAACTCTGGGCCCTGTGTGTAGACATCATCCAGATGTGGGCTCAGTAGCTCTCTGCCTCACAGCAAGCAATCCCAAGCCCATTGGAAATGCTGCCTGTCTCCAGCTGGAAACCTCTCTGAGTGTTCATTGCTGGTGTTTGGGGGCCCTATGAACAGCTGTTTAGAAAAACAACTCTTCTGGTTTTACTGAAGCCTTATTAATGGTTTTGAAGTGTGAGATATATTTTCCTCCTGTTCCATGTGCTGCTCTGTGCTAGCAGCTTCAGCATTGCTTTATTTAACTAGAGCTGCTTCCTTGCTCCCCAGCCTGCTGCCATCCCTCCCACTTGGTGCTGCCCAGTGGCATTTGCTCATGGCCCCAGCCCATGGGAGTGGCAGGAGAGGGGAGAACCAGACACCCTGTAGTTTTCTGTGCTCATCTTGACCAGATTCAAGAGCCCAACTTGCTGGGCTCTTAAGACACGAAGCACTGCCTCTTTTCAGGTATAGATTCCAGCACTTGTTCTTGTTAAACTTTGTGTGGTTGGTGGTTGCCCATCTCTCCAGTTTGTTGAGATCTGTCTGCAGTGCCTCTCTGCCCTTGAAGGAGTCAACAGTTCTTCTCAGTTTGGTGCTGTCTCCAGACTTACTTATTCCTTTTGAGTTCTGTGTCCACGTTGTTAATGAAGATGTTGAAGAGACCTGGGCTGAGATGGGGCCCTGCAGAACCCCTCTCGTGACTGGACTCTGGGCTGATGTCACCAATTCACTAGGACTCTTCTGTGCCTGACCTGTGAGCTTCTTGTGCTTCAGTTTCTGCCTGTTGTCTCTTGTCTTGTTGGTTGGCACCACTGAAAAGAGCCTGGCTCCATCATCTTGATTGTCATGAAGACCCAGGATTAGGAGGCCACTGAGCTTTGCTGCAGCTTCTTTTGCCCTCTCCTGCTCCGCACTGCTTCTCTATTGTGACATCTAATTCACTCCCTGACTCTCCATCCTGCAGTTACAGTCCCAGCTCAGAAGTGTGATTACAGCTGCAGCATTGCTGTGTGCTTGCCTTTTGTTTGCCACAATACAGCTCTCCTTGGGCAGAGCAGAAAGGAAAAGCTATAATAATGATGCATGGGCAGAGGGGAAGATCTGATGTGCCTTTCCAGCCCATTTGCTGTGTATTTCATCTCGGGTGGGAACTCTCATTAACAGTCCCTCAGCAGAAGCAACCTGTACCTAAAGGTTAATTTCCACAGCGGTTGTTGCTGGGTTATTTGATGGTGGGTAATTTCTGCCCTCAAAAGATTCTTTTACTCCTACGAAGTATTTAATGAGATTAAATTGCAACTTCTCTGAGCCCTCGTGGCAGAAGTGTGTATGTGTGGCGGGTGGCCACCAAAGCTTTGTATGGACTTAACAGAAAGGCACCTGGGGAGCCGAGTGAAAACCCTTTTCATAATGAGGGGGAAAAATAGTGGCGATGTTTGAAAGCTTCATAGGTGTTAATAAAAGATAGTGCTTTTTCAGTTACACAGAGTGATAAATACAATGGGCTTTTGCAAGAATCGGTCTGTAGGACACAAATTATTGTAACATGACTTTGATGAACGCAGGATGCACCTTTTAAGGCCTAAAGCAAGGTGACCTTTTAAACGAGGTGAGTGTGTGCTGAGTTGTCCAGTTGACATAATGGTGCTGGGCCTCATTCTGTCCTGGCAGTATATTTATAATCTTTAATTATAAATAATCTACTGGTGGTGGGGTGAAGGTATTTTTCTTGGAGAAGCTAGTCCTAAGGCAGCAGTGATCCAGTGAGACCACCTAAAGCAAACAGAGCTGTTTCTGTTCTGTGTAGCTGATGTTGGGTTGGGCTTTGCCAGTCTGTGTTTGATGGCAGTGGGGCAGAAGGTGGGAGCACCTGGCCTTGGCTGGGTGACAGATGTGTGTGCTCTGCTGGGCAGAGTCTTCCAGACTCATGGTCATACAGCCAGTGAAGTACATTGTGAGCTGAGCCCTCCAACACATTTTCTCCAGGCTGCTAAAGCTGATGACATCTAGCACTGAATGCAGTTAAACATGTTTGACATGGAACTGAAAAGCTTCCCTGTGGCTGTTCTGAAAGTTCTGTGCCAATGTGTTTTTCTTTCCTGGTTTTTTTTGTTGTTTGTTTGTGAAACTCCTTGCTCTTGACCTCAGATTCTGTGCAGTTCATGAATCTCTTATTAGTTGGTTTCTGCATCTACCCAGAAGCCTGTTGGAGTCCAGGACACCCCTCTGGGCGCCCTGAAGGGTTTGGATTTGTGAAATTCAACAAACACTGGGTGAAATAGCCCCCTGAGAAAATGGTTTAGAGAGAGATGAGAGCCACTGAATGCTTTTCATGCCTCCCTATAAAACAAGGAGGTGAAATGTGGGGTGCAGGCAGGGGTCAGCATCCCAGGGAGTCACACTGGTGGTGAGGTGGTGGCATGTCAAACTGGGCAGAACCAGGACTGAGCCCAAACTGTGTTTTACAGTCTTGATACAAAGGCTTTTTTGTGCTCTCATTTTCCCAGCAGCTGTCAGGCAGCCGTGCTATGCAAGCAGGGGAGGAAGGCTGGTCACAGTAACATACCAGGATATCTCAGCTGTGCGGTGCCTCTTCACTGCTGTTAAATACCTTCTTTTTGAGAATGAGCTAGGGAGAGGAGGGTATGCTGGTGATTTCCGTAGCAGAATCCTGGACAGAGCAGGTTCCTGCAGCTTCAGTGAGAGCTGAGCCCACTCTTCCATCTGTCAGGATGCCCCGACACTATCCTGGCAGTGCTGCCTTTTGGGCTGGTATATCTTGTAGTGGCAGCACCATGACCAACTGACCCAAGGGATGGCTCCGAGGTTACAGCAGGTGCCTCTGGCTGGAGTAACCCCAGGCTGGAGCGTTTTGTTGCAGCCTTTTCTGGTCATCCCTCCTCCACCCCAGGGCATGTGTGGGGCCTCAGCTGCAGAGGGGAAGGGCACCTGCTGTCCCAGGGGCCAGGTGCCAGCATGTGGAGCCAGGGTGAGTTTCAGCTGTCCCAGGATTAGCAGCAGGGAGCTGTGTGCCACGTAGGTGCTGACGCAAAGCTGCTTGTGTGAGGGATTCTCAGCCTGTCCTTTCCCTGGCACGGGCCAGCAGCCTCCCAGGGAGGTGACCTGCACGTAGTTCCCCTCTGAGATCACACACTACACTGCATGGAGCTTGGTCCTGGCCTCTGCACGTGGTGCCTTTGAAATGGCCAGGGACAGGGTTTGCTTGTTAAGAGTGTTGTTTCTGACTATGCCTCTGTGCTTATCTAATTAGTTTTTCATCTTGGACCTTTCCTTTGGTTCCTCTCAGCAATGTCTTACAAGGGTAACATGCTAAAACATTCTGTATGAGGAGTGGCAATGTTGAGGCCAGTTTACAGAAGGAAAGGCAGACTGTTAGCTTGGAGAAGAATAAATCCAAATTTCGTGGTACTATTTGAAGACATGAGAAAATAAGGCTCAATAAACTAAGTTGTATCAAACCCTCAGGAAAAGGAGGTAAACACTTTTCCCTTTGGAAGCGTGGGAGTTTGATGTTGGTATCAAACAGGGAGCTTCCACAGATCGAGGGAAGATGGTCTCTCTTTGGCTGTGCTGACCTGAAGAGTGTGGTAGTTTTTATCTTTCCCCTAAGCGTGATTAAGAGTCATGCCCTTCCCCGTCTGAACCATTGCATCTTATTTGCCAAGCAGTGAAATGGGCTCTGGCAGCACTGGCTGTATCTGGGCACAGTGAGAACAAGTTTGTGTTTACAAGAAAGCCCTGGCGGTTAAAAACCCCAAACCTGCTGAAGATGTCTTACAGGTGTAATTGTACCTGCTGCTTTCCCAGCACCGTTGTTGCCTTAATGCAGTGCACCCCAGCTACTTAACAAATGGGCAGCCCTCCGTGGAACGATTCCCCATCAGCTTTAAAACCCACTTCTCAGGGAACTATTTTCATCATGTGGTGCTTGGGATTTACTGCAACGGCCGCTACGGCTCGCTGGGCATGAGCAGGCGATCGGATCTGATGGACAAACCTCTCACTTACCGAACTCTGAGCGACCTCATCTTCGACTTCGAAGACTCCTATAAAAAGTACTTGCATTCAGTCAAAAAAGTCAAAATTGGATTGTATGTCCCGCACGAGCCGCACAGCTTCCAGCCCATCGAGTGGAAACAGCTGGTCCTCAATGTGTCCAAAATGATGCGCACAGAAGTCAGAAAGGAGCTGGAGAAGTTTGCCAGGGATATGAGGATGAAGGTAGGTCTGTGCATGTGGGTGTTGGGCTCAGGAGGCAGCTGTTCCTTGCCCAGTCCTGCAGAGATGGATCTTGCTCTGTGTCAGCCTGAGATTGTGCAGGTATCAGGTGTGCTGGGGGGGGGGTGCTTGCATCTGTCTCAGTGCTGCTTCCCCAGGATTTGGTGTGCTTTCCACCCCTTACAGCTGTTTAGGTGAAGGATCTCCCCTTTAGCCTGGGAAACACTTGAACCCGTACTTGTCCCTGGCTGTCAGGGAGCTGTTGCCCAGTTTACTTTCCTCAATGACTCCAGAAGAAGGTGGTTGGGAAGAATCAGCAAGGCTGGGGCTGGAACTGCTGGGAAGAGTGGCATGGTCACAGGCAGGGGCGTCTGCGTTTTCTACCTGACCTACAGGAGGTGCCATGGCACATCTGTGCCAGTGGTTGCCTCTCCTTGCAGGACATGCCAGGGGGATGATGTCCACCACCCTCAGCTAAATCACAGAGCACGTTATGTGGGAAAGGCGAGTAAAGCAACTCCCTGACAGGCTGGTGCTTCCCTGCTGGCCGGTTGGACTGAAGAGCTCATTGGGAAACAACAGAGAGACAGGGCAGGCTGCCAGGGGCCTGGAGGGTTTGGCTGCCCTTGGGCACGAGGGGTGTCCCTGACCGTGCCTCTGAGCCTGGCATGGGCAGGAGCTGTTTGTGGTCATGGTGGAAGCAGATTTGGTGCCTGTCCAGCTGGCTGCCAGCAGTGAGAGCAGAGCAGGTGTGTTGCTAAGTATGGGTCTGGCTCTTGTGGAGAGGTATGTGGCATCGTGTCCAAGTTATTCTGGGTTCTCGTCCCCTTCCCTGCTAAAGAACGGCTCCTACGTAGCAGCCACGTGCCCTTTTGGCTGAGGCACCTGCCCCCTTGCCCTGACCTTGGGGTGAGCCTTGCCAGGGGCATTGTAGCCCCTGTGTTCTGCTGCCATCTCTCCTGCCCTGCCAAGGAGTTTTGAGGGCCACCTTGTACCATGTTATCACCTTAAACATATGGGCTTGATTACTGATGTAATTAAGTTTGGGTTTTTTTCCTTCTTCCCTATTCATATGCTTTGAATGCTATCCAGAGAGCAAACAGCTGAAGCAGGCTCGAGTTGAAGAAGTCCATGTGGGTGGATGACTTACTGAGTTTTCTACTTGCTTTTGATAGAGGGACCAGCTCTCTGTGTGCACTGAGCTGTGACACAGGGTCTAGTCTTGGTGAGTGCCTCAGGGCCAGGACCACAGCCCTGAACCCTTGAAGGCTGAAGGCCCTGCATCTGATCTTTCCCTCGAGTTACTACAGAATTCAGAGGGCTTCCATTGTGTGTGGGCTGAGTTTAGAGGATCAGGTCTTCAAAGCAGTCCCAGAGTGTGAGCGTAATGCTGATGGCCCTGTGATGCTGGAGGGCCTGGAGGATGGGGGCAGGCTGGAGACCTACTGGAAAGCCTCACTATCAGAGTTCAGCTGCCAGCCTGAGAGATGGTCACCTCTGCTGAGAGAAAAGCTGGAGAGGGTGATTTGGCTGCCTGAGTTTCTTTCAGCTGAGTCTCAAAGCCATTTTTCTTATCTCTTGCTGTTGCCAGCTCTGAAGAAAGCCATGGATATTCATCTGGGAACTGAACTGGTGACACCAACTAGTTTTTGCAGGGGGCCCCTGAACATCTATCACATGATAACAGCTTTGAGTTCCTCTTAACCTGGGCAGGGTTTGAATAAGCCACCAAGGGACTGAGGGCTCTTTGTGTGCTATCGCTGCTGCTGTACGAGACCCTTTATTTTAAATTTTTATTTGCAGTGAATCATTGCCTTTACTGAAGGCCACTTCCTTCCCTCCCCCCTCTCACAGATTCTGAAACCCTCAAGTGCCCATTCTCCAATGAAGGAGAGACCCCGGGGTAAGTCGCTGTCCCCTCGGCGGAGGCAAGGCAGCCCTCAGAGACGGGCCTGCAGGAGAGATAAATCGTGAGTATTCCTGCCACTGGCCCTTGCTGGGGCAGAAGGGGAGGGCGGTGATGTTACTTTGCTGTACAAAACTTCTGTGCTCACTGGCACATACAGGAAAACTGCACCAGGTGCCTTAGTTACCAGAGAGGCTCTAGAAGCTTCTGGCACTGCTGATGTCCTGGCATTGCTGTGTTTCCTGCTGCCTGATGGCCCCTCCTTGCAGGATCCTTGGACTGTGCAGCTTAAAGACACAGTGGAAAAGCAAACTTGTCTTTCCAAAGTGACATCACTTGAATTGTATTCTTTGATTTTAATCAGCTTAAAAAAGATGCAGGCCACTTTCCATGTGTGTCATAGCTAAGAGTTGTAGCTGTGTGGGGAAGGATCGATGCAATACCTCTAAATAGATAAAACTGTGCTTCCAGATCCACAGGCCTTTTACAGCCACTGGTAATTCCAACTCCCCTACCTTAGATGTGGAAGAGCTGAGTTATAGCTGTAGTGCTCCATGCCAGGAAGCTGACAACTGTGAAAGCCTATACGTAACCCAGATGAGTCACATATTTATGATCATTGCTTTTTAAATAGGCTCCCAGACTACTGTCTCAACACTTATTTATTTTAAAGCAACTAACAAAGACATTAGACTAACCTTCTAAAGATAACTTCAATTAGCAGCAGATGATTTCGCAGCAAGCTTTTGTTTTTACATGTTCATTCACACTCAGTCCATCATGCTGTACCTTGGGCTTCGTCACTGAGAGCTCCTTGTTTAGTGCATAGGTAATTATAGTTGTAGTGGGCTCAGCTGCTTCAGGCTTCCTCATCTCCTTGATTCTCTTTGAGGAGCAGTGTAATTTTTGAGTTTCTGATACTGCTTCTGCAGTTGCTGGGTATTTCTGGAGAGAAGTGAGTGTCACTGGGCTTGGAGACTCTCCAGTTGAGGTGGTTTCCTGAAAGAGCTACTGGGCAGGTGGCTGCTCTGCAGTGACTGATCTCTCCTTGGCAGCTTTGTTTTTCCAGGACAGAAAGACAGGGAGTGTACAGGTGGCCTTGCAGTGGCTTCAGCACCTGTTACCTGCTCAGTGGTTCTGCTCTGTTGCTCTGTATCAAGAGCAGATTATATGTAACTCTAAAATAAACCCTGGCTCACCACGATAGAAGATGCAGGACCAGACACAGTGTGATGAGCTGTGAGCCCTGGAGAATGGCATCCTCTGCTCAGGGATGAGCTGAATGACACATCTCAGCACATGCAGAGGTTGACATAAGGCAAGAAACACAACAGGAGAAATGGGGTATTCTCCATATTGATGGATCTCTGAGAACCTGATGGAGCGAGAGGCCTTTGTGTCACACACAGAATAGGAGAGAGTCAGGTTTGCTAGGCTTTAGGCTGGAATCCTAGCTAAAGAATGGCTGTGCTTATCAACATTGTGTTTTGTTTCTTTGTGGATCTCTTACTCACTTGCTGTAATTACAGCTTTCTTGAGCTTGCGGAGGGGGGACACCAAAGTATTTTGTTCCAGCGTGAGCTGGCAGGGGCTGAATAACACATTCATTTGAAAGGCTTCACCTGCTGATGGCAAGCTGTTATTACAGCCTGGGTTTTGTCAACAGTAAAATTATATGGGCCTGCTGGGTGAAATCTCCCACTGAAGAATAAGTGGAGTGGTAAACTAGAGTGTCTTGGCTGGATTGTTTCTGGAGGACAAAGGCTGAAACTGTGCTTAAGGATGGAAGAGGATTTCACAGCCACAAACACTTAACTTCTCATCCTTGTTCCTTCAAGTTTATTAGGTAAATGTTAGTGGTGGCTGCCAGCAAGCCCACAATAGCCTTTTAGCCTGGAAATGCAGCTGCAAGGCAGGTGGGACACATTGCAGGACAGGTGGCACTGCAATACCCAGTACATGCCTGCCTAGGAAGCTGGTGTGTAGTCAAATCACAGCTTGTTAACTGAGCTATGCAGCAGTCCATGTGCTCTTAGCCCACAGCTGGTGTGATCCTGCATGAATACAGAGGATATAGATAGGGTAGTGTGAATCTGTGGCAAGTCTGAAGCTTTACTGTGTCCATTTGCCCATCCTCTGAAGTCCCAAAGCAGAAGGGTGCAGTAAATTGCAGACCTGTGCTGGAACAGGCAGTGCAGTGTTTCATCCTCACCAGGAGTGCTTGGAGCTGGAGGGGTTTGGGAGAGTTGCTATGAGTTTGGAAGGGAGGGTCATGCAGTTGCCTGGAGAATCTCTGCTCCTAAATGTCAGCTCACCAGATCTATTTCCTTTCAATTTCATGTTGAGGTTTAACATGCATGCTCTGTGAGTGGCATGGCAACACAGTCTTGTGTGCTTCTAGCCCAGTGTAGCTGCTGAAAGGGAAATTCTGCTAGTCTGTTTTATCAGGATGTGCAGTGGGGTAGGATTACATTAGGATGTGTAAAATCAGGCAGCTCCAGTGCAGACAGTTCATGAATACTGTGCCCAGGAACTGGACACAGCTTGCTCACCTGATCGTGGTCAGGGTGCTTTGGACAGGAGGTGTGATCTGATGGGCCAGTAAAGCAGAGGCCACTTGCCTCCGAGGGCACGTTTCGTGTAAGGTCATTTGCCAGCCAAGGAGGGTGGTGCCTCTGCTCCAAGTCTTGTCTTTTCCTGAAACTTAGGGAGGACAGTCTGTAGCTAAAAGCTACAGACAATTGTGGATGGGTGGAAAT
Organism: Hylia prasina; assembly: GCA_013397195.1. Taxonomy (NCBI): domain Eukaryota; kingdom Metazoa; phylum Chordata; class Aves; order Passeriformes; family Sylviidae; genus Hylia; species Hylia prasina. Next base: position 1,185,940 of record VYXD01015595.1, read on the forward strand.
GGGCATGTCACTATGGGTGTACAGTGACTGCCCATCTCTCTTGGATAATCAAGAGAAGGTACTACCATCCAGGCATGCTTTAATTAAAACCATACTGTGACCTTAATTAAAGGGAGGGAGAAAAAGGTGTGAAGAGGATCCCTAAATTGGAGAGAGGGAGGAATGAAGGACACTGGAAATTTCATACAGTGCCTTTCTTGCTGGTCTCTGACTCATATGCAAGCTCTGAGGGATGCAGCTTGTAGCTTTATTGGTTAGTCAAATCCCATCTGCTCTGAAGGAATAATGTGGAAAAATGTGAACTATCTTACAGTGATTTCTTTAAGTGTGATCCCTTCCTGCAAGTGAGAGAGACCAATGAAGACTCCTTCACTTCTGTGAAGTACTTAAACTGAGACAAACGTGAGGCATGGTGCAGGGCAGTACTGCAGTGAGGATGGTGGGGTTACTATGAGAGGTGCTTAGATAAGTGGCAGACCAACAGGTTTCATTCAATGTGCTGCTAGGCAGAAGAGCATTAGCTGTTCATAGCAATGTCCCCAGTTCTCAAATGCTGTGTAGATTCTCAGCAGGGATCAGGTGTTAGCAGTTCTGCTCTTAAAAAGAAAAAATAAAAAAATCCTTATTGAATCAAAGAATTAAAAAATATTTCAGAGGCTCTGTTGCACATGTGTATGTGTGAGCTATACACCCCCAGTTCTTGGGGCTGCAGCAGTACAGCTATTCCCTGGTGTGTGCCACAGGCAGGGCTGGATTTTCCCTGTTTTCCAGCCTGCCTGTGGCACTGCTGCCTGCCTTGAGCCGCTCCAGCGGGAACGGGCTGGCAGCCTGCAGCGGGGAGATAAGCGCCCTGCAAACTTAGGGGTCACATCTGCTGCAGAGTGAGCAAAGAGTAAGCACACAGAGCTGGAAACCAGGGCTGAGCAGCTGAAAGCACTGGGGCCATGATCAGCCTCCCATTGTACTACTGGGGCTTTAGCTGTGCTTCTGCAGGGAAGCAGACGTGCTATAGAGTACTAGAGAAATGTGTGCTTTAAACAGTGTCTGTCTTTAGAAAAGCAAACAGACGGCTTAGTGTGAAAACAACCAAGAGCCTGCAATAAGCCCTCAGATTAGATACTTCCAGAGGCTATAAATCAGCTGGATAGTTTTGGTTTGACAACTTTGTTGCAGGAGCTTTCTCCTTTGCTTGCTAAAAAGAGAGAGACTGATAGCTCAAGATTTTCTTTGGTTCAGGCTGTTGGAATACTTATATGGCTTAACATCATCCATGTGTGTGTGATTACTGAGGTGAATGGTGTCAGAATGTTGGATGTCAGGAGACTGAAGGGAGTCCACCCTGTGTTTTCTCTTTGGTGGGCTGCAGCCCTTCACACAGACCCAGCCTGGAGAAAGGGGCAGGCTGGGAGAGCCAACATGCCGTGGCCATGTGAGAGGCCCTCCCTGTTTGCTCTCAGCTGTTTCAGCTTTATTCCAAAAGCTGGAGTCCTGCTCCAGGGTAGATGACAGGTGGGGTGTGTCTAGTCTTAGCTACTCATTTAGACCCTCAAGTCAGGAGGAGGGGGCGCTTCAGGCTCACATCCTGGATCTCAGCAGGGCACTGCTTGTCTTTCACTGGTGCATGGCTTCAGAGGCAACACACAGATAGCTCTATCACAGCAGTTCCTGCAGCAGCTTTACCAGGACTGCGTTTAAGATGACAACATTAGTTCTATCCAGCCCTCCTGAGGCAAGCTTTTCCCCGTGTGACTGCTGTGCTCTCCACGGCCGTGCGGGATCGCGGGTCAGCAGCGCCCTCTTCCCTCCCCTGTGCGCAGGCCGGCGGTGCGGGACAAGAAAGGAGACCTGGCTACACTCAACGAGGTGGGCTACCAGCTCCGCATCTGACACAGCCATACCACGGACTCCAGAGGGCTTCCCGCTGCTGCCGCTGCACTTTACCTGCACTCCCTTGGAAGGACAAAGGAATGGGACTGTTTATTAACTTTTATACTCTCACAATAAAAGTCTGACCTAGAAAATAGGAGGTAATTTTTTTGGTGGCGTTATTTATTTCAATTTATAGAAAAAGAGAACCTAAAATTAGATTTGCCAGGATAGAGATTTTTCTCTCCCATCATGTAGCAGGTGACTCCAGTGGTGTGAATTTCTTCAAATACAATTTCCCTGTACAAGTGTTAATTGCTTGTGCTAGGTGGTAGCATTGGAATGACTAATGAATCATATTCTTAGTATTAAGATGTGCTAAGGTGCAGTGCAATTAAAAGAAATAATATTCACTAATAATCTTTAATTCAGCAATAAAAGCAAGCAGTGCAGAAGTGGCATAAGTTTTTAAAATATCAATATTACCTCACTAGACTTAAAAGATATGCAAAACTGTCAGTATTATTGTTTTCTAACTAATTTATACTGTTTCCCAGCATTACTGGGAGTATTAAAACAGCACTGGATGTTTTACTGCCACCTGTATTATTATTTTCTGCATGTTGCCGAAAGATGTTAAGTAATAGTAATATGCAAGTGTATTCTTAACACTGACATCTTGTTAGGCAAGATATGAGGTTTGAGGTTTTTTAAATGATGATAATTGATGAATAATGAATTTTTAAACTTTCATAATTTTTTAATACTTTTGTCACAAGCTTTTAGTCTTTCTGAACTACACCGCTGAAGCACAAAACATAGAGACTGCTGTTTTGTAGAGACAAGTCAGCTTTTTTCTCATATTTGTAGTACCTGGAATAATGGAAAAACTGTGGGAATTGCTAACCTGAGTCTATGTGCTTTTCTCTCCACATTTATGTGCAAATTTGAACCTCGTCTTTGAAAGGCTGAGCAGTCTCTGACGGTGATGCCTTGACACCTTGTATTAAACCAGGCATGGCAGGCTGAAGTTCTGCCATGCTGTGAGGGGTGTTTTCCTACATGTGTTGTAGTAACAACTGCTTAGTCAGCCTTGAATAAGGAAGTATGGCTGAAACAGATGAAAATCGAGCTTGTCTGCTTCCTCCCTGCTCAGTTGTTTTGTTGTAAGACTTGGCTAAGGCCCTGTGATGGACAGCAGTGTTCTCAAGTGACGTGGTAAGACTCGCTGGGGTCCATCAATTGACTTAGTGAAGTTCTCTGGAAGCAGTTGAGTGCTGCATTCCTGGAAATGTTTCATTAGGTGCCTAAACATAAACTGGATTATTGTGCATGTCCAGCCTCTACCCTTTGTGCTGTGCTCATAGATGATGCTGCCACGGGCCTGGTGTACCTCCCCTCTTGGGCACTTACTTTTTTGGGATTTTGACGAAGATGGATGCTGTTACAGATGGACAGTAATGCTTATTCAAATGGCATGATTTAAGCTCCTAGAATGCTTCTATCAGCCAGAAAATTAATGCATACAGAAGGAAAGAATTGTACACAGACCTCATTGCTACAAAACTGAATTTCACCTGCCTATGACTGGAAGAAAAAGCCAAGACACAGCAACCTTCTACAGCAAGTGAAAGGCTTTCTACTAATTAAGACTTCAGAAGCTCTAGAAAAACTTTTGAAAAGTGTGACGCTTCTTTATCTAAGTTTACCATATCAATAACAGGAAGGCCTTTCCCATCCCTCTTTCTCTAAAACTTTTCCACTCCTGTATTCATAGTAAGTTTTTTTGGTTAAGGAGTGAAGCTGAAGAGATGGAAATACTCTTTTGGTAAAAATTTTGTGTAATTTGACATCAGCTGCAGTTTCGGTTTCTAACTGTGCTGCCCAGTGTCTTGTGACCTAAACAATTTTTTAATGACTTCTCATGGATAAAATTATGTGGAAAACCTTTTGCTCAGCTGTATCCTATAGCACAATGTTATCTGAAATGTTGCAAGTTTTTTTCTATGAAACCATGGTTTACTTCAGCTCAAATAATGGTTGTATATAGTTTCTACCCTTGTCCAGCACAATTTATTTTCTCTTAACTGATACTGCAGCTTTTTAATGCTGTAGAGCTGTGTTGACAAATTGCTTTTGGGTCTTGTTTAAAGTTCTGCTGAAATATTCTCTTGAAACTTGCTTATGATGGCGTTTGTCTTAAGTGTGGTTCAAGTGACAGCAAAGTGGTCAAATAGTATAGAAAAACATGCATGACTTTTTGGGCTTTTCATCACTTGTATATGCACAGCATGAAATGTCAATAAACGTATCATGGTAGTCTTTTTTTTATGACTTTCTTGTTTTTTTGTCCTTGCTCTTAACAAGGGTTGCTACAACTGAACAATATTTTTAGCTGTAACCTGGATGGACTCAAATCTGTTGCCTCTATCTAAGTATGCTGGCATCTATGAGATTACTCAGATGCTTGAAACCAGACAGCGTCCAGGATCAAATAGGTTGTCATCTGTAGCATCAACCTGAGTGTTGACAGGTAGAAGAAAGATCTTTTGTTACAACTATCTGTGACAAAAGTAGCCCCCTCCAAATTCTCAAACTGAATGTTTTGGCAGGTGGTCATAGTTGCTAATGGAACACTGAGGAACTTCTTTGATTCAAGGGGTTCTATGGTTACTACCACTGTACTTCCTGTATTATTCTCCAAGAACGAAGTAAGTGCAGTTGTCTTCAGTCAGGGAAAGGGAACACAGATGAAAATTCCACAGCTGCTTCTGGGACACAAATGTGTCTGAATAGCTGCAGGTTTTCCAGCACTGCACTGAAAGACAATTCTGTTACTTCAACATTGGTTCTACAGCCACATCGAGATGTAGTTTGACCAAGTTACAAGGCTTGTTTCCTGCCCCTCTATGTTCCCTATTCAGGCAGTCTGATGGTTTTTTAATTACTTTGTAAACCACATTTTACACAGGATGTCTATGAGTGCATAGTGAGAGTAAATACACAATCTTAATCATTTAATACCTCAGGATCTGGCATTTTTAATAATGAAATTGAAAAAACCTACCCTGGCACCAGTTGTTCAATATGTATAAAACCTCAAGATGTCAAGGGCTAATATTGTTTCCTCCTATAACAGATCAGTCAAGTTTCCTGTGATGTGCTCATTAAGCTTAGCTTTGTTTCAGATACTTTTAAAAATACTTCAATGAATGCTACCTCTATTTAAGCCCTTAGAATTTTAAGCAGCATATTCTTAAAGCATAAATATTTGCCTATATGCCTTGCTTCCTTTGAAAGTTCTATCTTGCAGCCTCTGAACTGAGAATACTGAGTAAATTCCTTTGTAGAAATGTTAAGATGGAAGTGGCCACAGAGTACATTTGTAGTAAAAAATTATTTTCAACTCATAAAATGCTGCAAGCACATAAACACAATCCCCTTTGCTTGAAGAAACACACAGTTCTCAGAATAGTCCTTTTTACTGTGATTTACAATAAAAATGATTTAGAACATATCCATGAAAAATAATGCTATTTTGAGTCTGGTACAGATGTTTTCCTTTATCAAAGAGGAAGCTAATGTAAAATCTTATCTTTTTCTCCCTAAAAGACTTCATAAAGTAAATGAAACGGGATTTTTTTAAAAAAAGGAAAGTCCCTTTAGAAAGTCTACACAACACTAACAAATCAGCATGCAGGTAAGCTTATTTAAACTGGACCAGCAGTGCTTGAATTAACTTTTAAAAAAATAATAATAATCATCCCATGAAGACAGAAGGTAATGGGAACTTTACCTACACCAAAAGTCCTTTGGATATTACCGTTCAATAAGCCTGAACTCTGCTAACAGTGGCAGGTGGTCAGAAGAGTTATTTTCATTGGGAAGACCATTAACAGTCCAAAGATCTTTCTCTGTTAGAAGTGCCAGCCTGCCAAGAAGTTTCAGACCTCCAGAAAAGGAATCCTCTGCTCCTGTTAGAATAAACAAACCAAAAAGAAATCATCAGTGTGAGCTAAGTATCACACGTTCATACAGATGCAGGAGGAGGAAAACAGTATGGCAGCAATAATCCAAAGTTGCTACTGTTCCACGCCAAATCACCAGTAAGACAATTCAGAAATTCTTTGATGACTCTCAGAGTAGAGTTTCAGCTGTAGAGCTCAAGTATTCAGAATGACACTATTTTGTGGAGGAGTAAATAGACATAAAAAGGAAAATTCATTTATTTGTTTATTGTAACTTCCCTGAAAAAGCCTCATATAATCCAGTCCATTTATAATCCAGCATTGCTAAACAGAGCTGACACTTGTGAAGCTAAGTATCTTTTTAGAGTTACTGGTTCACATAATATTGTATTTCTGTATGCTCAAGCACACAGTTCTCCAGCAGGCAGGTCATACAGACACTTTTGCTCATGAGGATGAAGGTAGTGTAGCTTTCTATTCCCTTTCTAACTGTTCACCATAAGAAAGGGATCTCCATTATCTTCTGCTACACCTATTCCTGTAACTACCTAAGAAACCCATCCCCACCTCCTTCCCCAGATGAAACACCACACTGCTCATGCAAGAGTGGAACACGACTCAAGCCTTACAATTACCACACAATTACAAATAATGGTTTGGGTTGGAAGGGATCTTAGGGATCATCTAGTTCCAACCCCCTTGCCATGGGCAAGGAACATTTTCCACTAGACCAGGTTGCTCAGAGGTCCATTCAGTCTGACCTTGGACGCTTCCAGGGATGGGGCAGCGTTGGTCCCAGTACTGATCCCTGAGGGATGCCACTTGTCTCCACCTAGACACTGAGCCATTGATGGCAACTGTTTGTTTCCAGCCAATTCATGGAGTGGTGCAGCCACCAAATCCATCTCTCCAGCTGTTGGGCAGGACTGTGTCAAATGCCTTGCACAAGTCCAGGTAGTGGCATCAGTTGTTCTTCCCTTTTGCACAGTTGCTGTCACCCTGCCACTAAAGGCCACTAGATGCGTCAGGCACAATGTGCCCATCGTCACAGAGCAACCAGCTTTTTCAACTCAGGTGGAGAAACTTCACTGAGATCCTTCCATGATGTGTAAAATTTACATTTCCTGAGCTATGTATTCAAGTTAGACAACTACTCAGCAACCCCACCTCTTGCTTGCTGAGTGCAGAGATGATACTGGGCAAGTTGAGTACTTTCAGGACCAGCACAAACTGCAGCTGTAACTTTTGACAGAAATACTTTCTGTGTGAAAGTTCTCAGCAAATTCAGAACTTCCTGGCTGAACCTGGTACTGGCTTCCCAAGAGATACTTTAAAGGACTATCCAGCAACTGCTGAACTCCTCAGAGAGTTCAACAGCTTCATCCTTTGCCATCTGCCAGCTTTCCAGCCCTTTAACAACCCAGCAGATGTTTGCTGCTCTAAAGAAAAGGTTTTTTACTGCAAAGATCTCTTGGCAGCTCTAGAGCACATGTCCACCAGGTCTTGAGACAAATTTATCATTTGGGACAGCACCTGCATATCTACAAAGGAAGAGTCTGTTGTCACAGAGAGCTTGGGCTGCATGCAGTGATTAGTGTCCCTCAGAACACTCAGCAAAATTGTGCCCTGCAGGACTCAGGTACTGAACCCTGATTACAGGAAATCCTGAATACCAAACAAAATATTTGGCTAAACATGACAGAATAAAACATGAATATTCTAAAATAAAATCCTTTAAATGGAAAAAAACCCAAAACAATCAGTGAGCCTAGACCACATTTAAAATTCACTTGTACAGACTGTGGCAAATTTAGATACAGAGGCCCAGGTCATTAGAAAATTGAAAATCCAAACCATGGCCTTATTTCTAAGAGTTCATTAATAAAAACTATACTAGTTTGAAGTAGTTGGAAAATTCAAGTTTGGTTCCATTCTGTGCTCTGATGTGGGAACAATGTATTTGAAAAACAAGTACAAAAAGAAAAAAGTTCTGTAACTCTGCTGGAGCATGATGGTGCAAAAAAATATCAACAGGTGAATTAGGATTAAATTTTGTGCCGGGACGCAATCTGCAATCACACAGTACTCTATTAAATCGCTTTCAGAAGTCATTTAAATACTTCCCATATTGTGTTTTTTCAGTCAAAGCTTTTCTATTTGCCATTTAAGGTAGCATTTCCTGTGCATGTTATGACAAATCAGAATTTTGTGAATTGACTCAATAAATGTTAACAACCTAGTCTCAAGTTACTAGAGATGAAGGTGGTGTTTTCATTCCACATACTGAAAACAATGTTAATTTCTAAAAATCAGTTGCACTCTACAGTGGGAGCAGGAATGGAATCCAGGTTTCTTTGCTCCAAGTTCTGCAGAGACATTTGTGTGCTAGCACTGCACTGATGTTTGTTGATGGCATAAAACACAGAACTCGTGAGGGCATGGAAAGCAAACTGCTCAGGGGCATGCATGGAATGAGTCCCAGAGCAGTAAAGCACGGACAAACACTGTGATACCCATCACAAAATTCCCACAGAGGTACCGCGACTTTCTTGCACCATCTGGTGACTTTTAGCTGCAACTGCAAAACTGAGAGTGACAGCTGGGCCTGCGCCAGTGACCGTGCTCTGAGAAAAGGCCAAGAGTCTGTTACTTGGCAGAGATTACTGCAAGACAAGCTGAGAAGTAAATTGCCAGGAAACGGTTCATTTCTCAGTTTTATCGCACATCATAAATGGCTGTTCCCCATTGTGTTGATCAGATGATGGGGAGTACTGCCTTGCTGTAGGTCTGGCCTGTGTCACTGACAACAGTATTTCTCATGTGCTACTACTTCCACTGCAGCTTTTCTGTACCTCCAGCTTGTCTCCATGCTGAGACAGGAGCTACAGAAATGTTCAGTCAGTGAAAAGGTTTGCTCTGTGTGGCACTACAAGTCCAGCTGTGGTGAGCTGACAAGGCCAGCTATGTTTCTCAGCTAACAGCTGACGTTCAAAGCTCTACCACGAACCTCTGAGGTACTTCACATGGATGAAATTATCACTACACTTCTCTTACATCAGACAACAACTGTTCTTGTTTAGCATTTGTGAAAATTAAAAGTTGTTTTCTTTACCTGGCTGGGCAGCAGTATCATCATTTGCTGCAGAATAGAAAATATAATCCACAGTGACAGCACTTCGGGAATGACAAGTTGTCACTTCTGGTATCCCAGTTTCAGGGAAGTAATGAGAATAGACTGAAGACAATTTAAAATGGTGCCGCAATTTCGAAGACAACCTAAAGAGACATCAAAGAAAAGAATTTTATTTTCTTGCATTACCAAGAAAGAATAAGCAATGAAGAAAACACCAAATAGTTCCTGGTTACAAACAAAATGAATTATCTGGATATGCAAACTAGTGGTTCTCTCCTGCAAGCCACCCCATAGCCTTTTGTGTGACAGGCCTAAAACTCTGAAGGCAATATGCAGGCAGCATTCTCAAGTAAAAGAGCTGACCAAAACTGGCTTAGCTGACACTTTAATTATAGATAGCTTTCAACTCCATATTCATTCTGTAAGCATTCACATGTCCTCACTCAGCAATCTCCCCCTGACACGCAGGCAGAAATGTCCATGAAAGCAGCTCATATGAAAGCAACAAAACAAACTCATCTAACCAGGCCCTTCAGCATAAAGAGAAATTCAGATTTTTAGAAGTTTCTTCCTCTTCCCAAGCTTCTCCCTCTCTCATAGAGGTATCAAGCTTCCAAGTTAGGCTATGCTTATGTCTTTCTTCCACTCAGACTCCCATTTTTTGTCTCTCCATCATTTGTTCATTCCTCTTCAGTTCAGCCCATCTCGTCTCACCTATCTTTTCAATCTTGAAAGCAAACTGCAAAACTGCACTTTTCAGCAAAAGAACTCCTGTCTCTCAGACATTTGCTTCCATCATCTCCGCAAATCATCAATGAGGCAGCTGAACCTGCCTCATCTTGCATTTTAAACCTGGGCTGCCATGTGTTCTAGTTGAAACCCAAGCAATTAAAAAAAAATCAGCATGTTACACTGTCTGATTCAGAGCAGAGACAAACATGCCAGTTGGTACAACACAGACAAGTAGTAATTTCTGCTTTTGTTACACGACATCCCTTTTAAGATGAGGGGAAAAAACCCTGCAAGAAGCATTCAGTATGCTATGGATTTAAACTGTAGCATAGGGCTTCCTGTTCGTTATCTAATTCTTCTCTCAGAAATGCCATGACACCTTTTTCATCACTAAGAATCACCAGGAGTTCTAATATGACTATCTGCAATCATACCAAGATCTCATTTCTGGTAAGAAATGGCTGACTTGGAGCCTGACATCCCATACATATCTTTATGGCAATTTCCTTCTATGCCTTACTTTATATGCCTTACCAATTTGATAAATGCAAATATAATCTGCTTTCAAAAAGCAGTTACATTTTTCTCCTCAGCATTCTAGCCATGGCTTCCTCCTTCTGAGTGAAAATTGTACTACCAAATGCATAATACACCCATTTCTCAGACTCAAAGAACTTGAATTCTCCCACAGAACTCATGACAAGGAAGATTTTATGACCTTTCCAGTTCCTTTCCCTCGTTCATCCCAGTTTCACACTGCATTATAGGATTTTACTACATCCATAAACCAGTGTATCAAAAACAATAAAAAGAGAGAAGTGCCAATACTTTAGCAGCTGGACAAAACTGATTTATTTTTTTCCTCTCCCTCTTTTAAAAACATGGCTTCTGCAATGGACTGAAGTTCATGTGTTTCTTGCAATATCCCTACAGAGGACGATGTTCTGTTTATGTCAAGAAGTGACAAAAAACCGCCAGAAACATTCTTTTAATAAGCAGACAGAAAGTACCCTCTAAGCAGCGCTGACACCTCAGCCCTGCATTCTGAAAAAATATCTGCAAGTTCCTGACACATTCCATTATTGCCGGTCATAGTCTTTTGCTGTCTGATCAGCCTTTTCATGTTCAAATGAAAAATGATGTTTTTGCCAAAAGGGCAGACTGGCTTGGATGAGCTTTGTAATTCAGATATCCACAGCTGGAATCAGATATAAATTTGGCCTAAAAACCAAAAGCAACCCCCAAGAAACCAGCCAAGGGCTTCCATATTTTTCCCCAATACATACTTTTCAGATGCTGTTACAATCTCCTGAGTGTTGTCTGGTTTTGCTGCTTCCAATTTTTCTCCTGCAGAATAAAAATAAATTCAATTTACGTTTAAAATAGGATATAAGTGAGACCACTACTGAAGAGCTACAGAAAAGCTACAGGAAAAAGTATCTTTAAGTACACTTAATTTTTGCAGCAGGCAAGATACAATTCACCAAGCTGGATTAAATTCTTCTGTTCCATTAGTAACATCCCCTCTAAAGACTCTTTTATATTATGTCCCATTCACTTAAAATTGTTTTTTCTGTCAAAGAAAAAAAATAATGCATGAAAGATTTAGCCATACTCAGCAAGGAATCATTTGCTTTTCCCAACTGTTCCATGAAGTGCCAACACTATAATTCATAAACACTGAGGCAGAATGCAGGTTCACACAATGTCCATGTGCTGCATTCCTTCACCTGCCTCTTCCCAGTCACAGCACAGCTGGCTTTCAGGATGCAAACACAGGAGTTTAAACATCACACACCAACTCTTGAAGGGAAATTTCTACCTATTACCTTGTAAACATCCAAATTTGCTAAGTTTATGTGAACAAATAACTTTACACTCTAATGAGCCCAAAAAGGAAGTTTTGTAAGCTCAAGACTCGGTTTTCCCCCCACTAAAAGAGAATGTATGGTTCAGTGCTAGCTGGATTATACTTTCAAAGGCTCATAAAAATTAGTTAATCCAAAAACTGACCTGCATTTTCTTCCTTTTGTTGCTGTTTTATTTCATATACACAGTTTTGTGAAATACCTAATTTTTTTGGCCAAATTGGAATAGATAAGATTCTTTGTCCCCTTGGAAACTGTTCTTGTCCAGAGACCTGAGAAAGACAACACAAGCTTTTTTCAGACAGAAATCTGAAAAAACTGAAAAAACCCCACCAAACCAACCTGAAATAAGTGAACATTTTTTTTAAAGTTTAAAGAAAAAGGCCCAGCCCTTTAGAATAACTCTTTTACAATGAGTCAAATCCCTGTAAAAATAACACCCTTTATGTACATCCACTCTGTTTATCCTTAGCAAGTTCTTTGCAGGTACCCAGTTTTTCCAGATGGTTCTTGTGACACTGAGACACTTCCAAGGACACTTTTAGCAATGTGACAGCACTGGCTCAGCATACAGAGCTACCCAGCACAGCTTCAGGATGCTGATCCTTCTGGGAGCAAGTCCAGTCAAATGGGGGTTTGAATCAAGTCCCCACTAGCAAAGAACACCCAAGCAGGGCTGTTTTGTTGTCATAGTTTCTCATTTTAGGTAGTTCAGTCGCTCCTATTACATAGCATGTGACACATCCAACAGCTGCATACAAGAGCTCACCACAAGACATCTTTTAACATGAAACAGTTGAGGTTCAGGATCTAATTGCAGCTTTGCTTTTACAATTATGTAGCCACCAAGTTTATCTACAATAGGAGTCATCTTCCCACAGAGCACACAGTAGGTTTTTGATTAAGTGGTTATTTTATCCTACTTAAAGGCTGGGACACTTAAACATAGTGATAAAATCATCCAAACACAGTGATGCAATCATCCTGTGGATTCACTACATTTCAGGAATGATTGTTGGTGAGTTTTTCCTTTCAGAATGCTGAGAGGGGAATCAATATTCCCTCAGGCACAGCTAATATATCCAAGCTTATTTAACTGCAGTAACTTTTGCTTTGCAGGCTGCAGAGAGGGCACTAAGAGTGGCACTGCAATGGAAACCATTCCAGCACCACTCAAATATTTATCTTTAATCAGCATTAACCATTTTTTTGGTGAGAAGTGAGAAGCACAGCCTACCTTTCCTATAGCAAGTCCTTCATAATTTAACTTTCCTTCTTTTATAAATCTGTACAATGGAGAGCCAGGAACAGAATTGAAGTCCCCACAGATGATAATTGGGCAGAAGGAGCCATCCTTCTGAGGGGCAACACTGGCAATCTCTGCCAGGAGCATAGCAAGCTGGGTCAGTTTGATGTCCCCTCTCCTTGGGTTGTACAGCAGGTGTGTATTGGCAATACAGATGGCAGCATTGGCTTTACAGTGAAATCTGGGCTGCAGCAGCAACACCAGTCCAACGTTGTCCCTGTCCAAGAGTGGGATATCACGGCGAAAAAATTCCACAGGGTTTGAGGAAATCAGGGTAAATTTGGAAGTTTTGAAGCAAATGGCACAGCCATCAGGTTTTCTGCCTGTCCTCATTTTATACTCACAGTGATACCCTGCAAGAAAGCCAATTAAGAACATAAAATACTATTGTATAAATAGAGATTTTAAAACAAGAAAAATCAGAAAAATCTCATGCTGTTTTTCTCACATGACAGTCAACCCCCAGTCTGAAAAACCAAAGTCTATATGAAGTTCACATAGACTTGTGTGCACTTTCCTTTCTGCCCTAATCTGAGCTGAAGTGAGGCAGGACAGGAAGCCTGGTCCAATACCTTTTGCAATGTGTAAATATCTACATGCTCTAAGATACCAGTCATGTTCTTATCTCCTCACCTGGAAAAAACCCCAAACCAAAACAATGAAGAAATCCCCATAAGGCACATAAAAATGGCCATGTGCATTGAAGTTTTTTCTGGATGTTACAAGAATGGTTTAGGAGTAATACCAGTGAAGCATTACCAATCAAAAGCCTTAATCACACTAAGTCATTAGTCAATGTCTAAAATGATTCATGGAACAAAGGTCGCAAACATATTTACATAATTATGCAATTATCCAGTGAGCAGCAAGTGGTAAGCTTTCACCAAGGAAACAGAGACACTTATCAAATGACAGCACTGGAGTTCAAACAAGTCCATCTAGAAACAGTGATTTGCCAATTTCTTCATTTTATGTGGAGGTGATTTATACAAGATTTAAACAAGACCTTATCTATGCAAGAAAAAAACCCAGATCTTGAAACAGCATCTTGTTTTTGCCATTTTAAAATGTTCTGTGCCCTGCCCAGACCATATGAATTCATGAAGTACAGCCTTAGTGAAGTATTGAGCTCACACCAGTGCTGGAACAGGGGATTCCCATTCCCCTCTCCCAGATTCAGGCCATGTTGCTCCTACCACTTGTTGTGGCACTTACTGCTAACTCAGTAAGCCAACAGAAAACTAACCCAGAAAAATAAAATTAGTCTGGATAGTATTCTGCTGAACTGGTGGATTTCATTAGTGAGTGCCAGAACTAGCTCAGGAAAAAGGGCAGGACATGCATCTGGGAGCTAGGGATGGGGGAAGGAAGAGCTAAAGCAAGCTCTGGATCCTCCTGTACAGTAGCTACAAGCTCACTTGCCCACAAGCGTGGCCTCACAGCGTTGTGTCACGTTTCAAGAGGATTTCAGTCAGTACTGCCATTACTCTCTTTTTTGCAAACACTCAGTTCTGGGACGTAGACTACCTCAACTAACCAAGAAAGAAAAAAGTATCAGTCCAGTGCTGCTCCTTTACCATGTCCTCCTGGCATCAGACAAGAACCAGTGCCAGGATGGAAGTGGGGCCCTAGGACTGGAAGGTGGTGCAGGGCACAAAAGATTTACATCAGTTTAAACCACCATGGAATTATGCCTCAGCAACACGTTCCTTCCATAAAATCATGAGGGATAGTGACAAGATAGTCTATTCAGACTGACTGACAGCACTTGTATAAAAACCTAATGAATATATACTGACCATGGATAACATTTAGTGCTGATATCTGGAAGGTTTTGAGGCAGAAAAAACATGCTCAACAGCAATACTGGTAAAAAAGATTAAGGTAGTTTGGAGAGATCACTTGATGAATTTATAAATGGGATACACAACATTGTTGCATGTGATGGCAAAGGACTTGATTCTATAATCTATGAGAGTTTTTTTGAGGAAACTAGTACTGAGTTCCCAAAGGATAAGAAGTTACCCTTGCAGGTAACAATGGATTGGTCCTAAGAGTTTCATCATACCCAAGGATTCCAAACTTGACTTGATCTCCTTTCTATAGTGGTCTTCTTGGACTTCTTGTAAGCAGAGCACCTAAGGCAAAGGTTTACAATTAAAATATATTCGTAAATACATCAAAATGTTACCACAGCAAATCTCTGTTGGCCAGTATGTACATTAAAAAAAAAACAACCTCAGAAGCTTTTTGACTCCATAATCCCACAGAAGAATTCATTCTTCTATAGAAAATGCTCCATAAGATTATGAAGAAGGCCCCAATTCCTCCCACCCTTTTTCAGATAGACATTTTCAGAGGTGAGATTAAATTCAATCAAAATAGTAACTTACTACTACATTCTCAGCAGTTCAGGGAGAAGGGATGAAGAGGCAAATGGCATACTACAGGGTGGAAAACAGGCTCCCATATTATAAGAACCTGAACCAAAGATCAAACTCAAAATATTCATTTAAGAGAGTTCACAGAATCACAGAATATTCTGAGTTGGAATAGAGCCACAAGGATCATTGAGTCCAGCTCTAGCTGTGAGCACCTCTGAGCTTTCCCCCAGCACATTGCAGTAACACAGATTTACAACCACCACTGGGATAAAGGACTGAGTTCCCAAAGGGGAACAAGTTACCCCTGCTTGCTGAACTGCAGCAACACATTCCACTTGCCCAGCTGACATTATCTCATTCAAGGTCTCAAGGGAGAGTCAAATCTCAAGCAACATTCTGAAATCTCTGCTTCACTTAAGGTTACAGTTCCAACCAATGAAACAGTTAAAAATCTGTCCTCCAGCAAGAAATTTTTCGGTGGAAAGGCCACCTGCATCTACCAGGTGTGACAGCAGCTGCTCCTCTCAGACAGCTATCCGAGGTATCTCATTGTAAAGATATATGCATACAGGATGTATAAATTTATTAGGAAGAAAGGAATAGTGTGAAGAGGACTTTAATTTCCAGATTCTTGGCTATGTACTAACATAACTGCATTTTTCAAATGGTTTAAAGGCTGTTTTTCTGTGGCTTCCCTAATACAACTACTTTTTTTCCGTACTGTTTTCTGACATAAACAGGATGGATTCTATCACTGAACTTCTGTTGGTCTGAATGACTGAAGCAAAATTTTATTGACTTCCTTAATTAAAATAAAATGTCCTCAAAAACAAACAATAAACTTGACAACCAACCAAAACCACAGCAGTGTTTTTTCAAACCCCAGTACAGAGTAGCAGAATTTGCTACTTCAGTTTATCATTAAGAAACATCCACATGCTCATTTTCTACTCACATCTGCATCCAGCTCTTTGATTTCTTGTAGGATGTTGGGAAATCTGTATGTCCAGAATAGCAATCGCTGCCTGCAGTGTTTGTACAGGTGAGAGTTGCCTTCCAACAAATTCTGTGAGAGAATATTGTAGGACATGACTGTAAAATCAAATTTTGCCTCACTTCCTGTACTGCTTTGGTCAGATCCTTTATTTTTAGCGATTTTCATTGTTTTACTCTCCTGACAGAAATATTCCCAGTGTCTTTTGATGGTTCCTGTTAAAAGCACATGAAATAGAAAAAAGTTATCTTATAGACCACATGACTTCTTACTTCTCTTAGAAATCATTCTACCGACAACTATTTGTCTTTCAAATCTCTTAAATACTTTTTAAAGCTTATTCGATTAGCAGTGATTCAGACCCTCTGTTAAGATGGATTTTACATAAAAATCAGTTAAAAAAAAATCAATCAAACAAAAAAACCCCAACCTCAAAAAACCATTATATGCCCCGGATTTCAACTGCTTTGAAACTGGGGAACTGGCATGTTCTAAGAAGATTGTTGCAATCAGACTACACCCCCTGCTCCTGTAGAAGGGCTGCCAAACTGGTGAGCCACATCCAGTCTGTTGAGAGTCTTACACTGACTGCCTTGTGCCACTGCCTCCTCAGCAGAGATGGTACATGCCAGTCTGGGCTGCACTCCTTAGGGCAGCATATGGGCACCTTGTTGATCTCTGTATCTATGACTACCAAAGGTTAGGAATCCATCAGTCGCCTCTAGCCTGTGTACAGTCTGTAAAACTCAGCCATAAGCTGCAATACGGTATACTACAGAACACATAAACAAACAAATAATGAACCCAATTTTCCTCGGTGAGTTGAGAAATCAAGAAATTATTAAGTCTCTGAATTACTGAAAACTTCTGAAAAGGCTTCCTTCACCTTTCTGCCATTTTTAATTTCACACTTACTATTAGCGGGAAAATTCATAATAACCTATCTGCCCATCATTAAGCATCCAATTACTTTTAAAGAAATGTATTTCTCCACTTAAAAACTCACAGAGATGCTTTTCACCCTTTGTATCTGACCTCATCTGAGAGCAAGCTGATGTCCAGTTACCTGTGCTAACAACCAGTGGCAGACTGCAGCTATAGCTGTTACCATCTGTCCTTTTTGGGTAGGAATTGCTGTGCTTAGATTATTCAGGACTTCACAGTGTTTGCAATGAATACAGCAAGGCTTTAAGTTCTGTTTCTATGGCGGGAGAGAAGCCACATTGCTCCTCAGCAGGTATCTTTAATTAGCATCACCTCACAAAGGCTGAGTGGAAGGACAACAATGCCAACCATGCTCTCAGATAAAAGGTATGTCAAGCAGGGTTAAGAGAGTGCTAGTAATTAAGGCACGAAGCAAAGTCCCTTCCTTTGGCTCCTGAAGATGAATGATGTTTCTAAGCCGTATTAGTATTTGTGTCCAAAAATCCCTTTGGGATGCTGATAACATCCATTGCCCTTTTTAGTCATAATAGAATTTCCAGTTTATTTTGCTAAGGAAGTGATTTATGCAAGAGGACAACTATTTTGACTGTGTCCCTCTCTTTGTCTCACGCTAGACAAAACTGTAAAAACACACAAGGCTCGGTAAAATATTTGGATACTATGTACAAGATTGTATCCGTATTAAGCTAACAGACACTTTGAAGTTTGGTGGAAGTTCGTTACTGAGCTCAGTAGACAACTCCACACTTCTTCCTGTATTTATCTGGGTAAGGCCACGTGCTGCTTGCTCTGTCAGCGGTGATCTGACACAAAACTTGCTAACATGCCAGTGGCAGAATACAGCTGTAAGAACAAAATCACACAATCACACTGGAAGCAAGCACCATTAAAACCTCAGTCCATTAATTTACAGTTTTCTAGGTCACAACTCAACTGGTCTGGATAGAAACCAGTTCAGGTCCAGTAGGGTTTATGAGTTCAGGCAGAGCACAAGGAATGAAGCTATACAGTTGCTAGCCCAGCTCAGCCCTTCAGCAAGTCAGCCAAATCTTTTTGCTTTTTAGAGCTTCCAGGTTAACAGACATGACCTGGTGACAGAGACATGAGAGAGTGTTGTCCCAGCCAAGCTCAGGACTCCCCCAGTTGGGCAATCCCTCACACAACTGACTGTGTTCTACTGCCAAGGGCAGTGAACCTAGTTCTGGTAGACTGTTTGACAGCACAAAATACAAGTTTGCAGACTCAACAGCATTACAAAACTGGACCATTTTTAAGACATGTTTTCCTGAGAGGAGTGCCAAGAAAAACAGTAACTCAAAAGGAGCAGGCACTACTGGTAACTCTAACTCATTTGGTATATTTAGGATTACAAATAAACATAGAAAATGAGCAAAGAGCATCTTCTACCTTTCTTGCTGCCATGTTTTTCTTCATTCTGTGCTACAGAAAGACAAGACACTTCCTTCTGATTAGACAAGTTTGTTTCTTGTTCCAGAGTTGAAGTATCATCCTGGCCACTGAGTCTTCTCTTCTTTGTCAATGGTTCTTCTCCCTCAGATTTCATACTGGGGTTGTGTAGGTGAAAGCAACAGCTTTGTGTGTAGTTATCAAGATGCCAATTAGAGTTCTGAAATTGTCTCCAAGGTCCAAAAAATGGAGGGAATCTCCAGTTTGCTGAAAAATCAGCTGAAATAGGGAGTGGAAACGAGGCCCAGGGAGGATAGTGTCCGGCCCATCTCATACAGCTGGAAACTGGGCTGTTGAAGGTGAGTATCTGAGAGCCATTCCAGTGGGTGATCCAGTCCCTGCCCAGCCTCTGTACATGGCGGGGCAGCATGGAGTGTCTACCAAAAAAGCACAGGTTTCATTACGGGCACACAACTACATCCGCCTGTAGAAAGCTTTGGAGGCAAAGTCATCCTGGTCAGGACTTACACAAGATACTTGTTCTCTACAAGTTAATGCATACAAGATGTTCAAACACTTATAAACAAGGTATTTAAACGTTTATCCAAATGATATGCAAAAATGGAACTTTAAAAAGCGATTTTGCATCCTCTTCCCCCCCTCAGACTTACAAGGGCCATTTAGTGTCCAAACCTTATCCATCTCAGTAACTATTCACAATTTATTTTCTGCCTTGTTCAATTCAAGTGTTAGATCTTTCAAGCGCTCAGAGGAAGGACCTTTACAAAAGGCCAGTTTTGCATGCTGCATTAACTTTATCAAAAGGCTATTTGTAAGGAAAGACCACTTTCCTGCAAGCAGTCAGAACTTTGTTTGGAAAGCCATGGATCTGGCTCAAAATCCAGTGCCAACATGACATGGAAATAAAGCTACTAAGTCTCAAGGTATCACTAGTACCAGCTCAAGACTAAATCTGTATCCTTATTTCTTTCCCAGAAAAGCAAACCACAGCTCAGCAACTAAAGCCATGGGAAAAAAAAGGTGGGTTTTTTCTTTTTTTCCTTTGGAAGAAGAAAGAAATCTGTCTCTCAGCAAAATCATGGGAAAGAAGGCTGAGTGACAATAATATCTCGGCTTCCTCACTGTTTAAATAAGGTGTATTTTGAGCTTGTAAACAAAATATAACAAATGATATGCCTGAAGTTGCACTGAAGTGAGAACCTCCCAGCTGCCACTCAGCCGAGCAAATAAGCCGAAATACAGAATCACCACATCAGAGAATACACTGAGCTGAAAGGGACCCACAAGGATCATGGAGTCCAACTCCTGACCCTGCACAGGTCACCCCAAGAGTCACACCATGTCCCTGAGAGCATTGTCCAAAGGCTTCCTGAACTGTCAGGCTGCCTGGTGCTGTGACCACTTCCCTGGGGAGCCTGTTCCAGGACTCAACCACCCTCTGGGGAAGTACGTTTTTCTAATATCCAGCCTAAACCTGTCCTGACACAACTTCAGAGCATTCCCTCCGGTCCTGTCAGTGGGGAACGCAAAGAGATCAGTGCCTGCCTGTCCTGTTCCCTTCGTAAGGAAGTTGTAGACTGCCATGAGGTCTTCCTCAGTCTCCTCCAGGCTGAAAATTACCTCGGCTGCTCCTCACATAGGTTCCCCTCGAGGCCCCTCACCATCTTCACTGCCCTCCTTATGGACACCCTCTAATCGCTAATACACGTTTAAGCAGAACTCGCTTGTCCTGAAATAACCCTTTTCCGCCACAGCGCACCAGATGTAGTCCGGCAGACACAAAAACAAAACACTCCCCCGGACACCACAGCCTTGCTACAGGAGCAAAAAGAGGCATCGCTCCTTTACAACCCTCCCCCCTGCCC
>VYXD01015595.1:1206504-1283948 GCA_013397195.1 Hylia prasina
TCGCTCCTGGGACTTGTAGTCCGAGGGCCGGGCCCGCGGCCATGTTTAGTCCGGGCAGCCGACGCCGAGGCCCGGCCGCCATCTCGGCCCGGGCGGGTGACGCCCCCGAGCCCGCGCTCCCCGCCGGGGCAGCGCCCGCTCCGGAGCGCGGCAGAGGCGGCACGTCGGGAGCCTGATTGCGGGCTTTTGAAGGGTTTAAATGGACGCAACACTTGCGCTAGTGCAGTCGTCGGGCAGTGGAAAAGGCTCCCCAGGAAAGTGGTCACAGCACCAAGCCTAGCAGAATTCAAGAGGCATTTTGGACAGCGCTCTCCGGCACATGGTGTGACCCTCGAGGATGTCCTGTGCTGGGCCAGGGGTTGGACTCTGATGATCCTTGTGGGTCCCTTCCAACTCAGCATGTTCTGTGCGTTTTCATACATGGTCTTCTCCCTGGGATCACGGTGTGTTCCTGCAGGGTCAAAGGGGCTGAGAAAGACCTGCCCTACATTTCAGGATGCCGTAGTATATTTCAAGGGCAGCAGCACCATGCTTTGTGTTTGCAGAAAAAAAACCTCAAACCCCACTCACCCAAGCGAGTATTCCAGCATTGTCAGGTTTTAAAATGCAGCTGAAGGTGCTCTGCTGAGGAGACCTGGCCTGAGAGCTGGGTGGGAGACCTGCCTGCCCTGCAGACCCCGCTGACAGACCTACCGCTGCTTACCAGCTGCATGAAGAATCCTCTGGCTCTGCCCATGTTGCTTGAATAAGCACTTAGAATGCTTTCTTCAGGTCTCCCGAGGACAGGGGGAATGCTGGTCCTGTTTACTGTAAGGAAACGTTGCACAATGCATATGAAAAATTATAGTGCTGAATAGTGCAGATGCTGTTCAGGAGCTGTAATCAAGTAAAACACTGTTTCTCTACACTCCTTCTATATCTGTCATAAAAATGACTTCAAATAACATTTGAAGTTTTCCCAGGTGTGGAAGGGAAGACTGGAATTGAAATAATGCAGTGATGAGCATGCTAGTTAGGCAATATGTCAGATCCACTTTGGATTTTCCTTTTCTTGGAAGCAAGTTACTGGTAAAAGGTAAAAATATGCATCCATTTTCTAAAGCTGCGATAATCCCAGCCCGGGACAGGGATCTCCCGTGGTAGCCGCGCTGGGAAAACAGTTCCTGTGGTTTGTCACACAAGGATACTTCCCTTAGCACTGAAGCAGTGAGGCGAGACCACTCAGACAAGTCCGGGTTTGCCCCGAGACTCCGCGTGGCGTCGGACCCGTCGGGTGCGGCGGCTCTGGCTGTAGCAGAGTAAATCCTGCGTGACCCTCTCATAAAGGCAGGACCAACGGGGAAGAAAATAAACCACTTCTGCTTGGAGCTTGGTCCAGAGGTTTATTCGTGGCGTCGGACCCGTCGGGTGCGGCGGCTCTGGCTGTAGCAGAGTAAATCCTGCGTGACCCTCTCAGAAAGGCAGGACCAATGGGGAAGAAAATAAACCATTTCTGCTGGGAGCTTGGTCCAGAGGTTTATTTCAGCCCAGGAGGGGCTCCTGAACGATGTTGCCTCCCCGGCAGAACCCGAACTCGCGGCCGCCGGCCCCTTTTAACCGGGGGAGGGGGAAAGGGAAGGGGCACTGACGCCACCGATCCAGGAGGGAGGGGAGTGACCCAAGGACAGAAAGGCAGCCTGAGGGTCAAATCCACTTTGGGGAGGCTCTTTCTGTTCTGGCCAATCCTTTCGACGCGTCTCCCTGGAATTCTTCCAGGGGTTCCTGAGAAGCCCCTTATATTAAAATCAAGTCCCTTGGGATTGGCAGAAGTAGTTCTGGGGTCGGGGAGGGGAAACTAATGGAAAGCCACCCTGGAAACCTTAAGATAACATGACTGAAAACGCAATGCAACATTTTTCTGTTAGTTTCTTCACCATATGAAAGTGAGACTACTAGCCCCATAACACATAGGTAGTAAAGGATCTCCCAACTGCATTTTCAAGACCATTTTGTTTTGGTGGTTTGTTCTTTTCTGAATTTTTGTATCCTTATCTTTTAGATGTATTTGTAGGATGGAAGACAGTAAGCCATAGCTATAGCAACAACAACTGCTGCTATTTCTAGAAGCAGGATCTACACATAGCATGCAGTTATTTTCTGTATTTTGACCTGCACAGAGACACCCAAATTGATCTGCCACTTCAAAGGTTTTTACATAGTAGTAATCTCAGTAGCAATGCTGGAAAAAAAGAAATCACAGAAGCTTTGGGTTTTAATGAAAATGAAGATGTGTTGAAAAGCATGGAAGTTGTGTAATAGACAAAACAGAAGAAAAAGAATAACCTGCAAATTGATGCAAATTGTTTCACATCTCAGTGTTGCTAGATTTTCCTGCCTTGACCTAGAGAAGTCTTAATAAGTGAGTTAACCGTTAATTGTGAATTTTTTTATTCCCATCTAATTACTATTTTGTGTTGGCTATACCATGTGAAAAGATATTCTGCAGACTAAGGTATCTCCAAATTCTGGTTTGCAAGTAGAAGCCAAATTATTTTATGAGTCATTTGAGCTTTTGAAACTCCCCAGTGAATGGAGGGTACTGACTCACTGAGGGATGCTTTGATTGATGGCACTGCACATAAGAACAGCCATGGTGGTTCAGATCAATGGTCCACTGAGCTCAGTTTCCTGCTTTCTAAACGTGGTTAGCAGCAGATGCCTAGAAATGTGCAGAGGCTGGGCAAACTTCAAATGAACACTGTCCCTGCCTCTGGCTGTTTTCAATTCCATGCGTTTCCTAAGCCTGATGTGTTTGTCTCTTTAGTTACTCACTGACTCTCTGCTCCAAGTACCTGAATGTGCAAACTTTTCATAACTTACAGAATTTCCATGAAGTTCTATGTACCAGCACAAGATGTAAAAGACATGTTCTTCCCCTCTCAGAAGATAAGTGAGAATGACAAGTGAGCTACTAACAACCAATGTCCTCTTTCTTCGCTCTTAGGAAAATGTTCCTCAAAGGCGAGGCATTTGCTAACTATGAACTTCAGTACAAGAGACTCTCATCTTTCACAAAGACATGCAATTAAGTATTGTTAAATACTTTATGTCAAAAACCTGCATGAGAGCAGAGATATTCATAACCTGGTAAGGAAAAGCTGTTTTTTTAACATCTGCAATTAACTGAATGAAAGCAAAGTGATTAAAAAAAAAAAAAAAGAAGAAACAATTTATATAATCTGAGGTATGAGATCTACATTGGTACAGACCCCACTATAGACGAGAAATTGAAGGTAATCTTACAAAAGGACAAGGTCCTATGGGACAGTTATGCTCCTTAGAACTGAGGCAATGCCCCTCAAACCCTGGAGGGTTTCCAGGTGTTCTGCAGAGCTGCATACGCACGAGAGCCCATCCGCAGGGAGAAGTCCAGGTGCAGCTTAAAGAACCTGGAGGAGATACAACACACAAAACATGGTGACTCGATAACCATCAAACTTGCCTTTCTGGCAGCATTCCTCTTTAAAATCTGTGAGTCATTTCTGCGTTACAGGCCTATGGATTTAGGGCAGCATAGCTTAAAATAGCCCACGGCAGACGCTGGGAGCGGCGTACCAGGGGCTCATTACAGATTTGTAGAGGCCACGGGCGCCCGTGTGAGCGAGGGGCTCGGCGGTCAGTCCCCGCCAGGTGTAAATCCCCCACGGCCGTGCCCTTGCAGAACGTCTGGAACAGGGCTGCCAGGTCTGGGCCGTGACACCTCGGCCTCATCCCTGCGGCGCGAACTTTCAGCCCCGGGGAAAGACGGCGAGCCGGGGATCTCCGCACCCGAGCATCCCGCGGCGGCCGGGCGGGGCTCCCCGGGCCGGGCCCCCGGTACCGCCCGGGCNGGGTGCGGAATAGCGCCCGCGGCCGTGCCAGGCCGCGACGTGGAAGCCCCTGTGAGGGACGCGGGTGGGAGGGAGGGTAGGTGGAACACGGCGGCCACTCCCGAGCCGAGCCCCGGTCGCCTCCTGCAAACTTGTAGGCTCTCAGCGTTGTAATGGCCTCAGACGCGCTTTGCAATTAACTCTCAGTTTCCTTGCTGTGCGTTCCTTGCAGGGCTCCTTCTCTTTCCCCCCGTTCTTCCGCCCCAGATCTTGTGGATAGGTTGCAGTGGGATCGGCCGGCGTTGCTGGCAGCGCGCTCGGGAGGAGCCGGGACGGAGCGGAGCGCGGGGGCTGTGCCCGCCCACGCCGCGCAGCGAGGCTGAGCCTGCCCAGGAGGGTCCAGCTCGGGCAGGCAGAGCGCTCTGGGGCAGTCAGGCCTAACGCGACAAGCGGGAAAGCTGCTGCAGATGTTGGCACAGCTGCTGTGGTGCTGGTTTTGATGAAAGCTCCGTCTGTTCTCCTAGGGAAATTCCTTGCTTTCTTTTCCACTTTCCTGTTAAACCAAAAAATGGAGGCAAATAAGTAAATATGTGGAGATAGGTTCAAGAAGAGTGGCAGTTTAGCTCACAGGTGTGGTGGGATATATTGAGAGCATCAGAAAGTGTCACAGAGAGATAGAGTTTCTTCAAATGACCCGTGATCTCGTAGTTACTACAGCTGTAGTTACCCTGCCTGTGAGAGCAAGGTATGCTTATAAGCACCCTCCTCTTAATTCAAAGAATACAGCATTCTGTATATGTATAGAGATTATAATATCAGGTTGTCAGCCTATGATCAGTTAGTATGACTTGTAAAACCAAACACAAATATGGGACGAATATATTTAAGCTGTTCTTTTTTGTCCAATACAATGTAGATTCGTGAAGAGGAAAAAAACAGTTGCTTTTTCCTATGATGTTGCAATTTAAAAAGCCTTCCCTGAAATAGATGCAGAGAGGAAAACAGTGCCGTCACATCTTTCTGCTGTTGCTCTTGATGGCCCAAGTGTGTGTGTGTACTGAAGAGCTGTGTCAGTGAAATAAGGACTAATAGGAATGAGCCAAGACCTCTGCTGCTTGTTTTGCTCTGGTGCTTTGTTCTTATTGGCTAAAGCCAGTTATATTTCTTTGTGATGTTTTAGTTTCTGTGGAATTGTTCAAAATCAAATTGTGGCTAACTAGTTGGGGACGTCGTTCCCTCTCCTTGTCCTATAAACTGTGGGTGCTGTGGTGCGTTTCCAAGCAAGACAGTGAAGAATCAGGTGGTGCCCTTGATTTAGCACAGAGCAAGGAGCTGATCAGTCTGTGAGCTGCCTAAATTCAACTGACCTCACCAGAAATTATTAGTTCTTTACAGTGTTTTGATACCTAAAATCCTCAAAGTGAAAAAATATTTCATTTTTTTGCAGTGAAATATTTCATTTATTTCATTTTTTTTTGGACTCACAAGAGCAGAAATATAAATAACTTTTGTTTCAGCAGGGCTCTGTCTGGTAATCTGTTATGCAGAAATTGAAGTGAGGATTTGGGAAATTGAATATAATGATTTAAATAGGATTCAGTGTACATATCAGGTACCCTTTCTGTTTCTTTCCTCCTATTCCACCCTCCTGCTCCTGTGGTGATCTGGCTTCATGGCTGATCTCACAGCACTCCAGCTGTATTTGCTGAGCATCAGCTCAGCAACTTTGGGGGACCGCCAGGAAAAAAGTGAGGTGGACCTTCCCTTGAGCTGAATAGCATTCTGGTTGAGATCTAGGGTAGTCAGTACATGTTAGTGGAGATTTGTGGATCCTTAGTGCGGTATCTGAGTGAATCCTTGGTGAAATGAAGTTAAAGGAACTTTCTGTTTCAATGTAATGTAGATAAATAATCATGGATAAGAAGGCACTTGTTTAGTGTGTCCTAAACATCTGGCCTGAGGCATAACTACCCAGGTAGTCTCTTCTGAGTGCTAAGGGGATCTATCATTATTGCAGCTTTTTTCTTAAAAGTTTTGTTCTTATAGCAGAGAATATATATTTTATTTACTTGTAAACTGTAACATAATTGTAAATGCAGACAAGATTAAATGAATATTGGCTTTTTAATACCCATTTCCAAGTGCTAAGGAACAGGTAGATATTAGCAAGTTGTGATATAAGGTGTGTTCTTTAACAATACCTGGAAATACAGGCCACTAATAAAAGTTTAAAGAATTTGGAAGATTACAGTTATTAATGGTAATTAATATTCTAATGAGTTATGTTGGCTATCTGCAGGTCAGATGAAGAATGGGATAATCTGAAATACTTTTCTCAATATTGAGGATCCATGTAGGATCTCTGTTTTCAGAGTCTAGTGCAGTAATTGCCCATTGCTTAGCTCATTGGTGGGTATCCCAATGATATTTTTGAAAATAGGTTAAAGTTGCTTGTGTTACAGTTGCAGAAGGAACTAACTGCATTGATCTTTGTGGAAGGATTAAAAAAAATACATGGAAAATTTACTTTGAGGTTGGGTCATCTTTGCTAAGTTTCTGGGTTGGCTGTAGGTTGGATGGAAGGGGCAGACCTCTTCTGAGATTGACCTTCAGAAAAGGATGTGAAGAACAAAGTAGGACAACACATAAATTATTACATACTGACTTAAAGTTGGCATGGCTGGGAGATATAGAAGGCAGTGTAACATAAGAACGAGTGTGAAACAGGGCCTCTGGGTTTTATTCCAGATTCTTACTAACTGGCTGGGTAATTACTCATCTCTCTGGGTCTCCTTCTGCCCATCTGGTAACTTACCTAGCTGCCAAAACTGTTGCAAGGCTTTAACTAAAGGTGAACTGCAAAGCAGAGCAGTTGGTGTCTGCCCTTTGGTGTTCTCTGTGATGTGTAGCCATGCCTGTGATATTTTCTTCCCCCAGCTCTACAGACTCCTTGCATCAAGTACGCCAGCTATTAGAAAAGGAGGTTAGAATTATTTCACCAATTGTACTTATAAACTGGTAGTGAATTAAGGAGGAACAGCCACCAAGGTTAACATTTGGTAAAGTTGCCAAATGTTAGATTACTTGAGAGTGAGGAAAAGTTGAGAAAGGTTTTATCAATGTAGACTACGCTGGAAGAAGAGGACTTTGGTGTGCAAGGTGAGAGAAAGAACATAGAGCTGTGAAGGAAAATGTTTCAGGTCTTTCGGGAGATTGCTAGAGAAGGAAACGCTTCTCTTTTCCATCTTGTCTCCTCCAAAATATGTGAGGGATGAGTGGCTGGGCTGTAGTAAATGGATGGTACAAAATCTGTGAGGCTTTGGCAAGGATTCTTGGAAGATGGAAGAAAGGAAGAGAGCTAAGTTTGTGGGAAGTATAAGAGGTATGCTGTTGTCACTTAGCAAGAGGAAAGTGTGGATTCGGTGGCTTCCATCTCAGAGCAGCAGCTGCATGGTGCTTGTGGTGCCGCGGGACGGTGTGTGTGTCTCTGGGGTGCAAAGTACTCTGGGCTCCCTGCGCTTCCTTACACGCATCACCTCTTCAGGGCATCAGTTATTCTGGGGTGTGTTGCTGAGGACAGTCCCAGTTGGATTAAGAATGTCCTGTTTTGCTCTAGGTAAAAATAGACTAATTATTTTGTTAAACAGCTTTGGCTTTTACGATGAAGGATATTCTGACTTGCACAAGATAATTGCAGTTATGAATTAAAGATGTGTCTATTTGGTTTGTGTGTTTGTGGGGATATGCTCTTACTGTTGTTTATAAGACCAGTACAAAACTTGGATTATGAAGGCTTTTGTGATCAATATTTATTTAAAGAATAAAAAAATGTTGATGAAATACAGGCTTCTTTATGGTGTGCAGCCAAGCCCGATTTTCACTGCAATTTTCCCCTGGAGAAAGTAATTTATAATTAATTAGGCCAAGAGTTTTTAAGGAGAAACAAATACACAAGGATAATCAGGTGTGTGTGCGCTCTGGTTATTGTAGTAAAGTGGAAGTACTGTCTTACTAAATACAAATCCTTGCATTGTCTGTGAGGTTGTGTGCAGTTTATACTAAGCCAAGTAGCCTTAGTGAGCTCCTCTTACTGGGAGTAATGTGGCCCTAATATGAATTAATAGGAAGAGACTGGAAAGCTGATAGATGTGCTCTATGTGTCTTTGTTTTGAGAGACGCCTTTTGTGCCATTCTGCCTAGAATGTACGTCTGTCTTTATGCATGATCACAACTGACTGCTGCTGAAATCCCTCACTGTGTTGTCTTTGGGTATTAGACTTCTCTAAAACTAAATGAAAACTTTAAGTGCCCAGGACCACGCATCTGTTTGCCTTTTCCCAGATTAACAAATCATTGTATGTTACTCTTTAACTTCTAAACTGAAAATCCAAGGACTTATGTGGTTTCATTTTTGTTTTGCTTTTCAGATTGTTTCAAGAAAAAATCCAGAGGATGTCCAGGAGGTAACAGTTTAAACTTGTACAAATGTCTTTATGTATCACGCTATGTCTTTTGAAGCATCTTTGATATAATTTAGCAGTTTCTGTGTTTTGTCCTTGTAATTGAGCTAACAATTTTCATATGTTTCCATTTGTCTTTACCTTTCATAGTTAAAAACAGTAGCTAGTGTAACATGACGCATTTCATCCCTCAGTGATGAATGGTGACTTGAAACAAAGTCTTAGGGAGTAAAGTGTCTTTTGATGACAAAACTGCTTTGATAACTTTACAAGCTCTTTTCTCAGGGCTGGAATTGGCAAATTGATGGTTACTTAACTCCTACTGGTAAAATTAGAGATCAGTCCACAATTCAAGTCTTAGGTCTCAGCTGTAGGTACTCTTTTCGTCTTTAACCAATACTTCACTGCAAAATCTACACCATTACTGTCAGTGAAGAGGGAGAATGGAGGAGTCTAGGAGTCGTTGAGAGAGATTAGACTGCAAGTCATATATATTATGCTTATCACTCCGAGGCTCCTTTAGTAATTTCCAGTGATATACTTTGACAAAACTTTAAAGTTGCTTATTCTTTGCCTCTTCTGACGAGTCCATGAATAAGGGTCTGCTCTATTCTTTTGCCTCTTAAATACCTCAAAAGTCTGTCACAGGAGTCATTTACTGAGAGAGAAAAAGATACCATGTGTACATGCATTGTGAATTTTTTTTTTCTTTTTAATTAAGAAATCTTTTTTTCTCCCCTCTTGATTTTTTTTTTTTCCTGGACTAATGACTTGACATGGTCTGCAAGTACCTGCAAAGTCTTTCCTCAAAAGCACAACCTTATGGCTTTTCAGACATAGTGTAACACATGCATATGTTCAGTTTCTGGCATAATCTCTTGCTACAGTTGAGGAGAACCTGCATAGTTGATGAAAGAAGAGCTCATAACTGAATTCATTGCATCTTTGTGTGGTCAAACATGAGCTTCTGATTAATGGCTTGGCAGAGGTGAGAATTGACTAATCCATCTAACACCCCTTTACTGCATCCTTCTTTGAAATCTTGAGAATCAGACAAGCATGATTCTTGGGTTCTTTGCTCTTTTGGCAAGGTGTTTGCATTTTTTTTTTAGTCTCTAGGAGATTAAAATAACCTATCAGAATCAGAGATGATCATGGATGTAGTTTAGCACTGCATTACTGTAGTTTGTAGCTTGATGTTCACCTTTTCCAGGGAGACTCCTGAATTGAACCTATCCGTGAGCACATTCTGCCATTACCTTAGTCTTCATTTGTGAGGAAAAGCACTTTATAAGAGCTGTTGATGTGTCCATTCATCAGAAAGATATATTGTAAGTGTCTTTCAGCTAGAGTATTGCATGAATATGTGTTAAGTAGTTTTGACACAATAGCAAAACCATCTTTTAGCTTTTGCTTTGATTTGTGGCTGTAGGCTACCCATGCAGAGTTTCACATGCTCTAGACAATAAAAGGACATAAATATGAGATGAACTCCTTGCCCTTTTCCACCCTGCATTGTACCATATTAATTATTCTGCATGTGACAGCATGTTAGGTGGGGTGATTCTGTTATAAGCGTTATCTGAAAATAGTTGGTTATTGCAAGGAATATCCTAGATGGTAGTTGCCATAAGGGGGAATTGTAGTCAGAAACCCCCATATGTTGAGAGCTTTTCTGTCACATGGCTTCTTACAGTAAAAAAAAAGAACTGTGGGGAGCCTTTGAAAGAAAAAGAATATGCCCCTAACCTGCTCCCACTGAAAATAAATTTACATCAGTTTTCCAGAATGCTCAATGAGGAATTCAGTGGGAAACTTTGTTGTATCGTGGGGGGTGTATATGAAGCAAAGCCTAGGCCCCAATAAACCTCTCAGGTGAGAGAGGCTGCTTGGAAGCTCAGGCGAGACAGGGCTTACACATCCACGTGGCCAGCTCAGCAAAGAGAGGAGGAAGGCTCCAGCAGCCCAAATCAGTTCCAGCCAGGTTTACTGCAGATGCTGAAGTCTCCAGCGCCAAGAGAGAGACGCCCCCTTGGTTTTGGGGTTAAGTACAGGTTTCAACAGCCAATGACCTTGGGGCATGGGGGTGGAACAAGGGGCAGGTAAGGTCAGTGACCTATGGGGAAAACAGGGCCGGCCACTGGGGACCTGAGACACAAATGGAAGAAGACACCACAGGGCCATGGCATTTAGGGGAGGGGAGAATTGGGGCAAACCATTGCGTACAGAGCACCATTTGGAGGAGGCTGGGCAGGTGACTATAGTCTGTCTTGCCAAGGCCAAGATACAGGTGTTATGTCAAGGGGCTGCAGCGATTCCACAAAACTTTGTGCACACAACCACCCTGTTGCTTTAGGACTTGTGTGACCTGCTTCCCACATCCATGTAGGACCTCTTAGCTGTGCCTGCCTCCTCTTCCAGGTGTCTCTTAATGCCACTGCTGTGATGTTAATACATTCCTTACATATGTACAGCTGCTCATAAGGCTGTGTGCTGTGACCTCAACTCCACTTTGCCAGTTTTCTGTCACATCTTTTGGCTGCCCTTTGGGATACAAGTCTTTACTGCAGCACCTCTCCCACTGCAGCCAGCTGGAACTCAATGTAATCTCAGCTGTTGTTGTTGGGGCAGGAAGGAAGAGAACCTTGTAAGAGCTTCCCTCTTGAAAGAATGAAAGAAATCAATGTGAAGTTTTGTGTGGGGATAGTAGATATAGAAAGGCCAGTGGACCTAACTTTAAAGTCCTTGCTTCTGGGGACTGATTGTGGCAATGTGGTGTGTAGGGCAATTGCATCTAAGGTAGTCCTGTGGGTTTTTTTCCTTTTCATTTAGGAGGAAAGCTTATTCATTGTGGAACAGATGAGTTGAATGTGTTAATGGAGATCTACTGGCTCTCGCCATGACAAGCACCTTATTGCATTACAAGTATAACATATGTTTTATGATATACTTGCTGTGCTTCGTTGGGCCTCAAAGTACAATGTGTCCTTTCTCCAAATCCAATTTCTAATGAGGATGTTAGAGTGGGAATCTTGCTAACTTTGCTGGGCCACATGCATGCAAAAGCATGTTTTCCATGAGCTTCTGAAGGGTTTTAGGATCACCCTGACTGCTTTTGCTATGCAAGTTACTTAGGGGTATTTATTTTTTTCTGCTTGACTGTTGAGTGATCACTTTTAGCAGTGAAAAATAATGCTTTTTTAGTGGAATGAAACCTCATGCTCTTATTTTCCAGCAGCTTTTCATGTTGTCTCCAAGTACTGATGGTACAGTAACTTAATGTTTAAAGAATTCACCATCTTAAGCAATTTTGTGTTCTATATGCACACTGCTCAAGAGGTGCTAATCATCCACTCTCTGGCTTTTGGATTAGATAAAAGTATAGCATTGAAAAATTACTATTTCTGATAGCAAAATGACTAGTTTGCCTTCTTGAGATTCCTCACTTGTGTGTTACACTTCACTGAGTACCAGATGTAATTAAGTCATGAAAATGTGCGCCAATAAGGGAGTCTGAATCTGGACTGCTGGTTACAGTATAGCTAAATTTTTAGATGGGTAGAGTGTTGCCACACTTAAGCTTTGCATATCCAGTGTTAACAATCCTCTTACCTTATATCTGCATCATTCTGTAGTTAGGATTTGCATCTGCTGAAATTTAGAAGGCCTCTGATTGCAGCATTAAAAAAACACTCACAAAAATGCTCTATATCTAAACCTTTTGCTTAGCTCTAGATCTGGTTTGCTTGAAAAAAAATCCAACTTTTTCAATTATGATTGCTTGTGAGAAGCCAACCTGGTAAATCATTCAGAAATATGTGGAATATTTAAAGTTGTGGTTAGTGGTATTAAGTTAATTGAGACATTTGGCTGGTGCAACTGTGGAACCAACTGCTGAATGCATGCACTCTCCTTGTTTTTTTCCCTTCTGTTCTACTTTAATCACTTTACATTAGTGTTGAGGTTTATTGTGATGGCTTAATAAGTCTGACCAAAAATGTGGTCAGGATATAAAAAAATCTTTGTTAATGTCTTTTTATCCTGATAAACAAATCCAGTAGCAGTCAAGTTTAAATTTTATTGCTTAGTTCTTTCATTGGTTTGATTTTCCTACTGGGTTCTCCTCCTTTCTCGAATGGAAAGACTGAGATGGAAGAAGGATAAAGTAGATACCTGACTGAGAGATGACTGCTTTCTGGAAAGGATAGATCAGGACTAGCTGGTGTAATGAACTAAAGACATCTTTATATTCCTCAGATGGAGTTTTTGTCTAGATTACAAAAGGAACATACCATTTTTTTTCTGTGTTATTACAAAAAAACCATTTAACATGAGGGCTTGCAATTACATCTGATCAACACTTTGCACACACAGCTTAGGAGCTCTTTTGTGGTCCTGGGTGCTTAATGTACCATCCTTAAAAATCTCTTGCTTATACTGATTTCTCTTCCCTGGTTTTCTCTTTTGCTGTTGTGTCTCTTTCCCACACCTGCAGCTGCACCAGGCACAGTGTGCTGTTGAATGTTGGGTACTGCAACACTCCTGTTCAGCATTTTTTCCTTGCTTACTGGCTCCCTGTATAGGTCTGGATCTCAGAGTGACTGAATCAATGCTTCCTTTGCCCTTCTTCCAGCTTTTACTTAATTTTTCTCTATGCACTGTAGTGTTAGCCAAAATGTGGGTTGGGAACAGATAATGACCATTTTTTTTACACTTGTTACAGCTGGCAGTTCAGATTTTATAATTTTTATTAAACAAATTTGCTGGCATTAATGGTCTGATGTGATTAAACCAGTGCATTTGTGGTGTGATTTAATATGAGCAATGAACCTCACTAATACTCCTCTCTGGTTTCTCTGCTTCAGGTAGTTGTTTGGAAGAGATACAGTGACTTTAAGAAACTGCACAAAGACCTTTGGCAAATTCATAAAAACCTATGCAGACACACAGAGCTCTTTCCACCTTTTGCCAAAGCAATAGTGTTTGGTAAGCATAATTTCCTCCTGACCTGCTGAAATTCTTTGATAACTCAGTATCTTTAAATACATCTTGGTTTGTAGCTGGATGGAAAATATTCCTTATGCTTTTAAAACTCAACTTGTAAGACTGCTAGTATCATAACTTGATATGTTTCTTTATTTTTGTAGTATTTAAGAGTTGTTTATGTCCTTGCCTCCATGCTAGGCATGGTAGCTGAGATATTTATTGATGTGTATGTTCTGTATCTTTACAACACACATTCCCTCTTTTCAGGAGGATAAAGTCTATATTAGCTTTGTGAACAGCACTTGAACAGCAAACAAAATATTTTATATATGAACTGTCTGATTTTTAGCGATGAGCTGTGTTAAAGTATTAAATGGTTGTTACAGAAAAAAATTAGTATGGGAATTTGATTGCAACTGTCAGTTTTATCTAGCTAGGCTTTTGAGATCAGTTCTATATATTTCACCAAACAATCTGCAAGAGGATTGTGACTCTACAGGAGAAACAGATGACAAAAAGGAATTAGTTCTTATAGGTCTTAACTTCATCCTGATGTGTATGTCCTCATGAATGAGCTGTAGGTGGACTTCCAGTGAAATGATGTAACTGTATAGAATTCCACATACCACACTTTTTTACCAGTGTTGTGTTTAAAAAAATAAACTTAGCGTGTGTTCTTTCTGTTAAGCACAAACTGGTGCTATGTTTTTGGTGTACATATATATCATACAATATCCACTGCCTTTTTAAGTATTTTTCAAAAAGATTTTCGTGTGTTCAGCATGTTTGGCATCTTTTTTGCATGCATTTCCTCAGAGTATTTCTGAGGCATTTATAAAGTGTTGCTGACTGTTGCTTTTTGGTGTGCATTTACCACCTGCTTTTGAGCCTTTTCCCCAAGAATTTTAAAGTTGTTTTTTTAAAGCGTCCAACAAGTGTTTGACATTTGTTTACTTGCATCTATCATGTGCATTTGGTCTGGTTTAGGATGAGCATTTTGGTTTCTAAAGTGCTTTTGGGGTTACTAAGGCTTTTCCATGGCATATACTAGTTGTTTTAATGTATGTTGTTCTTTGAAGCACCCAGTCTGTGGTGGTTGTAGCGTGTTAGTTTTGTTTTGGGTTTTTTTTGCATAGCTGTGAGCATCTAGCACGTTTGGTGTTTTTAGTAAACGTCTACCGTGCACTCACTTCTTTGACAAGGTTTTTGGTGTGAATTCTTTGCTCTTTTGGCAAGGTGTTTGGTTCCTAATGCATTGCTGCAGCATTTTTATGTGGGATAATTTTGCAGGATCCAGCATTTCTTAGGTGTAACTTTTCCTTTTTCATGCATGCACTGCAGGTTGTGAAGCAGTTTTTAGCATTTTTTAGTGAGTCCAGCATGTCTGACCTTCTTTTGGCATGCACCTACTGTGTGCTTTGCAAGTGTTTCTGAGACATTTCTAATTCTGGGGAATGGTTTTGGTGGTGCTTTTTAGTTTGTTGGGGTTTGGGAGCTGTCTTTTGATAGTTTTGGTTTTTTTTTGTGTCCAACATGGGTTTGGATTTTCTTTATGTACATCTACCAGAGAGAATTATTGGGAATTTTGACAGGTTTTAAGTATCCAATGTGTTTGGCGTTTTATTGGGATGAATCTACCACATTGTGGTTTTTGGTGTGGTTTTTGTCAGGCTTTTTGGCTTCTTAGACATTTTTGTTGGACTTGTTGGTTTGTCAGGTGTTTTTGGGGTTACTAAGGCATTTCCATGGAGTTTACAAGTTGGCTTGGGGTTATTTTTTTCATAAGCATCCAGCCTGTGTTGTTTTTGTTTGATATTTAGTGTCCAGAATGTTTGGTGTTTTTTGGCATGTGCTCTGTTTTTTGGCAGGGTTTCCAGTGTGGATTTGAAGTGATTTTAGGTGTGGTTTTGGTCCCTAGGGCATGTCTGTGGTGTTATTTCTGTCCAGGACTTCTTTAGTGATTTTTTTGGATGCATACACAGTATGATTTTTCAGTGTGTTATTTTATGAGTTATCCAGTGGGGGTTTTTTTGTGTGTCCAGTATATTTGCTGAGCCTTTTTAGCCTGAATTTACCATGTTCAGTTTACCAATGGGCATTTTAATGGTTTTTAATCTTTGAACATTTGGAATTTTTTTTTGGCATGTGCCTGCAAGATCCTCTTTTTTTTTTTTTTTTTTCCCCTGTGCTTTTTGGCAAGGTTTTCAGTTTCTGAGGTGTTTTTGGGCAGGCTTGTCAGAGCCTAAGGCATTTTGGGGTTATTAAAACCTTTTAATGGTGTTTACAAGTTGGTTTAGTTTGGTGTTAGTTTGTTTTGTTTTTTTAATTAGCATTCAGCTTGTGTATATAGTTTCTCTGTGCACCTTTTATGGGGTTTAGTGTTCAGGATGTTTGGCATTTTTTTAAGTGCATCTGCCATATGCTCTTGTTCCTGGTCTGGGTTTTCCATATGTATTTTGGTATGGGTTTTGGTTCTTACAGTGTTGTCCCAATATGTTTGGCATTACTGCAGTGATATTTGCAGTGTACAGTATGTTTTGGCACCTTTTGGCATGAATTTGCAATGTGCTGGGGTTTTTTTGCTAAGCTTTGCTTTTTGCACTTTTTAAGAAATGCTTTTTGTTTCTTAGGCATTGCTGCAGTGTTGCTTTCCATTGCCATGTGTTTCAAATATGGTTTAGTGGCTTTTCAAACACACAGCACACTTCAGCATGAATTTGCCTTTTTTTTTTTTTCCTTTTGCATCCTGCTACCATTCCTCCCCCCCTTTTTTTTCCAGCATTTTTAGTGTTGAGCTTGTTTGGCATTTTTTTGCCACACCTCTAGTGTATGCTTTATGTGAATTTGCAGTTTCCATGTGTTGTGTCTGGTTTTTGTGTTTATTGCCATACATGCTTTTGCATGGTTAGGATGTGTTGTGCACATCCTAACCATGCAAAAGCATGCTAAAATGCCAAAAAAGCATTTTAGCACCCAGACAGTATTTGGTGGTTTTTGGTGCATCTCTAGTGCTGACTTTTTGCAGGTTTTCTTTGTGTGGCATTTTTTAGCAGTGTTGGGCAGTCATCTAGAGGCTATTTTCCCGAATTTTCTGTGTGTCTCAGATTGGTATGTTTTAGCATCCAGTGTGCTTCACATTTGTTGGCCTGCATCTATGAAGCTGAATTCTGATGCCGATTCTGTGGTCCTCTGCACAGAGCTGGTTGAATTTCCCGATTTAAATTGTATTTCACATCAGCCAAATTGTACCCAAGTGTTATGTAATTTTATTTTTGCTTATTTATGAAGTTGGAAGTGAGGTAAATTTTGGTGCTATGCCAGAGCATGGGCAATAATGGTTAAAATAAAGCATGTAGTATTAGTTTCATTCTGAGATTATTTTAAATCTGATTTACAGAGTAGAGTTCTCACTGGACAAATTATTTGCAAAGCTAGTATTTGCAGAGCATAATTTAATTTCAGGTAGGAGATATGATAGCTATTCATAGGGGAGAAAAGAGAGGCATAAAAGAAAATCAGGGTGGAAGAGAGTAGAGGTGTGTAATATTTTTAAATAATTTAAAATTGCTATAAATGCAAATTAACTGTTTTTATACTAGCTCTGTAAGCAAGGGAAGAATTGGGTGAAATCCCTTCTGAAAAACGTCCTTCTTCTACTATATTTAGTGAACAAAAGTGAGTGAAATGTACATTGTGACAGAAGGAAATCCACAGAAACATTTGATGCAGTTACTTATTTAAAAGCTCTTTGAAATTAAAACTGAATGAAAACAAATCCCACTACATTTAAATGAAACTGAGACACAGAACAATACAGAAAAGTGGAGATAATGTAAAAAAAAAAATTTAAATGATTTGGTATATAGCTGAAAGGAGCAGCACTGACTCTCCAATTTGAGAATCATTTTTGTATTTAGGGCATAAAATTTTACTGTGTATCCTTCTATCATAATTCTACACATGGTAACTGCCATATGATTTATTTTAATTTAAAATGAAAATCCTATTTTTTTTTTGTACTAGAGAAAAAATACAATCTTAGTAGATAAGAAGGTTTTGCGAAACTCGTTTTCAGTCTCTTTCTGTTAGTGATGACCTGCAAGGTCCCTCTCTCTCAAGATCTTTTGTTTCCATGCTGCTTTGATGAACCATTTCTGCAGTGTTGCTTCCCTGTGGTGATGTTACAATTGTTGCAGCTCTTAGACTAGTTTCTAATTAAACTTGTGAGTAAAATTGCTGGCAACTGGTGGGTTTTCTTTTTTTTGTTTTTTTTGGACGCCTGTGCTTTAAATAATGTATGTATCTATTGTTTGCAGAGGGTGCAGTTTGCAAAATGGGGGCATTGGTGGTTCTGACAGTTGAACTTCG
This sequence comes from Hylia prasina, assembly GCA_013397195.1. NCBI lineage: Eukaryota > Metazoa > Chordata > Aves > Passeriformes > Sylviidae > Hylia > Hylia prasina. The sequence goes on from VYXD01015595.1 coordinate 1,224,167, forward strand.
TTGCAGTAGAAGTGTTAAACCTGAGGAGCATCTCCAGTTCATCATTCAGAGTTTCAGGAGATGTATTTAAAAACAAACGTGTCGTGCTGTGTTTCCATATTTCATGCAACTAAAGACTTGCCACTAGGTGTGTGTATTTTTATGCTGTTGGAGTACAGCTGTTTGTATCAAAGCAGAAAACTTGCTGTTGATGGGAAAAAGAAATCATCAAACTTTCTCTGTACTTCACTTGAACATTTTCCACTTGTTTTATAGGAAAAACCTCAGTGAACTTGATCATGGAAATCTAAAATGCCTTAACATATCCAGCTGCTAGTATTATGATACCTGTATCTGGGACATGATTACTGTCCTATCCTAGTATGCATCAACATAATTTTCTTCAGTACTTTCAAGCTACTTCTTTTTTGTTGTTGTACACTTGTAAGTATTTCCATATGTTGACCATCCATGGCATTTTACCAAAATGTGGGTAAATCTGCATGTGTTGTATCTAGCAACTGCAGAAATGTACTCTAGTATAAAAAATACTACACCCCCCAACCCACCAAAAAAAGAAACCAAAACCCCCCAGATATTGACAACTTGCTAGCAGTGAGTCAGAAAGATGAATTACATTATAAAGCTCACATAAGGATGCCCTTTGTATTTGAAGACACTGAATGAAATAATGTATTTATGAATTTCATGTTGTGTACAGTAGGAAGTCTTGTGAGAAACTGAAACATGAACACACACCTTGCTGAGTGTTTAGTTGTTCAGGTCTGCTCCACAAAATTAATTGTGGATTCTTTTTACAGGAATTTACATTTGTTTTTTATGTAAATAGGAAGTTTTGAATGGATCATCGCTGGAGGAGTAACAACTGTGTTATATGCTAAAGTTGTAGTTGACATGTCTTAAAAATATCAGAAAGACATGATCCCTATAATGAAGTTTGTGTATGTCTGAGAATTGTAAAGACTAGCAGAAATAATGTTGATTGAGATGCAGAATGACATCCTGATAGAAATGTTTGGAGAGTCAGCTGGCTGTGTAAGCACATTTGAGCATTTCCTTGAGAAGAGTGATAATGAAAGTGTTGAGCAATACCACATTGCTTGAAAGTATGAAAAAGAGAAAAGGAGGAAGGAGTTAGTCAGGGTTGCCTAGGAATTAAACTGCCAGCAAGATGCCAGGAGGTCTGTGAACTGAACCAGTACTGAATAATGTTCTTCCTTCCCCTAAAGCCCTCTGGTTCTAGAAGCAGTTTTCCTGATAGTGTATCATGATGCTAATGGGCTGGAAAATGTGACAGTGAGTAATGTTTCAACAGCTCTGTTCAAACATGTATTTTCATTTTTTTTTAGCTCAGCTTCCTAAGAAACTAAGGCTTGTGTAATTGTGCCGTTAGAAAGTCGAACCCCTTACTGATGTGGCTAATATCAGCTAAATTTAGAGTGAAGGTGGTTGCAAATGTAATTATACTTCTCTGAAGTGACAGCTGAGTAAGAAGAGATCATATGTTTGGGTGCTGCTGAGGGCCAGGCAGGCACAGCTCATATCTGTGAGGTTTGCAGCTGCCTGGCAATCATTGAACACACAATGGTCATCCTGGCAGGGCTGGTCCTGGTGCGTCCTATCTGGTGCCCAATGGGGATACTGAGATGTGGATAAGGAAAATAAGTTTTTATTGAGTTTGATGAAATGAAACAGGTAGAGATTCTTGAGAAACGAGGAAAAAAAATATCTTACAGATTTTCTTTCTTGCAAAAGTTTTCTGTTTCTGGTATTGTTAGATGTTTGCTTCTTCACAATTGATTTTCTATTGCATTGTAACAACATTCATGTGAATTTGTAGATTCATTTAGCTGGCCCATACTGCTGTGCTTTGCTGAGGGGAGTTGTTTTCTTTCCACGATGTCCAATTTTGCATGGAATGAACCAAGAGCCCTAATGCACCCCCAGTGTTGCTCTGAAGACTTAGGAAGTTTGGTGAGCAGTTTAATAGGGCCTGATTTCAATGTTACCACTCACCGTGGTAGCATTGCTTTTGCCTTCTTTCTGCTTGCTTGTTGCTAACTCTTTTGTACAGCTGCTCCTGTTTGTACAGCTGAAACGGCAGGGTGAGCAAGGCACAGAACCAATCCAGCTGAAAATTAGCCCAATGATGTCTTTTCTTTTCTTTCATGGGAAAAATAAGCCCCAAAAGCTTTGTTTGTGATCTTGTGAGTATGTGTGTGTCTTTTTAGTTTTATTTTCTTTTTTCTGATACCGCATGGGCAGGAGCTATTTACTTGAAGAATTTCTGGACAGAATCCTGCTTTGATACTTTCTTCTGGGATTATTTTTTTTTGCTTGCTCTAAGTATAAATGAATTTTGCTTTTGTATTCAATGTTTCTTTTGTCCTCTTCAAAGGTTAATGCCACAGAGCTGTCACAGGTGGTTCTTATTTTTCTGGTCATGCTGTTATAGCAGTGCTGTTTCTTGAACTTGTCTTCCCAGTCCTTTTTTCCCCTCTGTATAGCTATTGCAATATCTGTTCCATTCTCCTCCAATTATTACTGTTAACCTCTGCCCTTTTTCTTTTGTAAACTTGTAACTATTTCAACAACAAAGTGATGTTGATATAAAAAGCTAAAATAAGTTGCATGCAATTGTGAAGGATGTGAATTTAAGGTAGCAATCCAAGGGTTTTCTCCGGAGAAGCAAATCTCTTCAGGTGAACTGTGGGATTGTTTTTTAAGTATGTTTTTTCTAATTGGAATGTTTTGGGTGCTGGGTAGAGAAAAAGGAAGGCTCGTACATTTTAGTAAATGAGCTGCTTCCCAGCTCTGTTTACCTCTTGAATCTGGAAGGAGATGAGACCCTGTCTGCATGGAGCTACTTCAGAGGAAAGCTTCAGTGCCTGGTAGCAGGGCTTCACCATCTCCCCTACACTTTGTCTCCTCCATAAATGGCACCTTGGAATTGAAGATCTGTTTGGGGGCTTTTAGCAATACTTTGTTTACTACCCACTCATATTGTGCATTGTTCTTGAGAATCTGTGAGGATTGCTCAGCTCCTTACAGGATTTGGGCCATAATCAAGGCTGACACTGACTGGCATATTGTCAAATTGTGCATTTATCATTTATTGTCAGATAACACTGGACATCCGTTAGTGTCTCTTGGCTAATCAAGAGTGTTGCTTCACATATTCTTACGATGAGAGGGCGAAGGATTCTTGTCGTAGCTGCCAGCTTTCATCATCCGAGTGGATTGCAGAAGACGAGACTCTAGGGATAATTGAGAATAGGAAGTTTGAAGATTGGCTATGTTCTCCTGAAGCATTGGAGTGACTTTCGTAGACTCAGGGCATTGTCTCCAGAAGGTTGCTTTTGTCTCATTTGTTTTCTTTCGTTGTAGTTATTGTTGCAAAATAAATGTGTAGTTATTTTTAAAACTGTCTATCTATGTGTCTCTTCCAGGGCGATTTGATGAAACTGTGATTGAAGAAAGAAGGCAGTGTGCTGAAGATCTCTTGCAGTTTTCTGCCAATATCCCTGCTCTCTATAACAGCAAACAGCTGGAAGAGTTTTTTAAGGTTGGTTAGTATTTGCAGAAGTATTTGCTTCTTACCGACATGACTGAAGTGTGCTGCTGATTCTGCTTTACTTTATAAACCATGGAATGACACTGAGCTGGTCTGACATGCTTTGTGAAGGGACTGGGAGTTTTCCGTTCACTCTGGAAATGTGGCTTTAAAAAAACCCATGCCACACCTCTACAAGGCGGAAAGTTTTCCAGGAACTTCAGGTGAAGGGATTTGAATTTTTTTATTGAGTGATGAGCAAAACTTTTGATGATAAATTCCAGTGGGAAGTAATAAAAATATTGTGACTGTTCCTGTATTTTCAGTAGGTGTTTATAGTTTCAAACCAAAGGAGTGAAGACTGTTTACACTGTTTCCTTATGGTCTTTTGTGGACTCAGGTCCACAGCAACCAATTTGGCATGTAACTAGTCCAACGTGCTGCTTGTACAATGTTGTAAGAACCAGTCTCCATAACAAATTTTAGGACAGTACATTGATATGGACTTACTCTTTATAACAGCTGAAGCAGTTTCTTTTCAATAGGTCCTTCAAACCACTTTATTTTCAGTAGCTAGTCTAACGTTCTGCAAACTCATAAGCATAAATTTAAATGTACCCATGATAATAACGCTCTGAAATTAAGGAAATGTTCATCTGGCTGAGATGGGACTTAAGCATATTAATGTGTTTAGTGTATTTTAGTGATACATATATGCAAGAGCAAACTTTTATCAAAGCCTTAAATTCTTTACTTGTTTTCATGATGAAGTTATTGCTGTGTTCTTTAAAATACTGAAAATAATTTTCTTTAAGCTTTGGTGTCAATGAATGAGTGGGAGACTGAGTTGGACTATTCTACTTTTTGGTTTATTTGCATTTTTTCAGTTCTTTGGAAATACTTCTGTGGTTTTGGGTACTTTTTCAGACATCTCTTTCCCTCCCTTGCTTAATAAAAGTATCAGTTTTAGCTTCCCAATGGACCTTTTCTAGTTTTGCGGGGAAATGAATAAAACTAGAAAACGGATTTTTTTTTTTTTTTTAGGACAAACTATGTCTTCAAGGGGGGTTATGCAAATACAATAATTTAGGTGGTGTCATGTTTTCCTGTAAGAGAGCCTTAGGTCTGGTCTGTCACCAGCTCAGCCTATGTGCTTTTAGCTCTGCCCATGGGTAGTTCTGTCCCTTTTCAGATTTTAGCGCTAATAGTTGTGGAGAGAGGGACTTGGACAATGAATTCTTAGAAACATCTGAAGGGAGTGTTCTCTGCATCTATGTGTTATAAACTCCAGAAGAATGAGCTGGCTTGTGTGAAAATGTGCTGGGCTGGTTCAAGACAGATTAGCAATGCCCGTTTGTAACACGGCCTTGAAAGAGGTGCACTTTCTGTTAAAGCGGCATGGAAAGTGTGCACCTGAGATGTGACACAAAAATTGAAAAAACACCAAAAACATTTAGGTGGTTTCTAGTGCTGTTGTTACTTCTCTTAGCTTTGATTCCTTTCAGGCCTGGGGAGGAATATCCTCCTTGTATCTTTAAGTCTCAGCTTTGACTGAACTCAAGATAGTGGGTCACGAGTGGGACATTACATTAGTCTGATGGACAAACAGTGCTGTGCTTGGGAGCACCAATGAAGGGCACAGACTATATGTGACACAAGAGATCAAGAGCATGATTGTTCTCTCCCTGTTAGACTTGGGTGTGCAGGTTCAAAATTCTGAAGCTGCAGTAGACTAAATAGGTAGATATCTAGTCAGTCTGTGGTGACCAAACGTGGCTTAACCAAGAGTCCTTCTTTAATTTTGAAGGCTTATATGGTTTAATTAAATTCATTAAAGTAATGGAACATTCAGCAATTAGGAAATACCATTTTGGCTATCACTTCTATACAATGAGAATTTCCATAAAGCACAGCAGCTGAGTAATTCCTTTCCTCTTTCTTTTCAGGGTGGAGAGGTGCATGATGGCTCTGAATTAATTGGTCCTGTTGAGCCTCTGTCTGACTCTCTGACCGACAACCTGTCTGACTGCAGCTCTGAAGGTTTGCTTTCTCTTCCCAAATAACCTCATAGCATGATCTGTTTTAAAGCAGCTAGTAAATGACAAGTGACAGGTTTCTTCATGGAGCATTGGCCTCCAGTTTCTGTTTGCTTGTTGTGGTAAAAATGCTGAACTGGGATTGGCAAGAGAGAAATTTGGCTCAGCAGAGCTGTCTGCACTTCTGGAAGTTTTCTTCTAAAGGTACACATGCTGACTTGGATACACATATAGCTTAATTTCAATGGCACTTCACTTGCACCAAATAATAGTACAGCTGTAAGGAAGGGTCAGTCAGCCCAAATAAATACTGTGCTAGAGCTTCTTGCTTGCCTCTAGGCTGAGTCAGCTTAAGCATTTCTGTGTACCATGCAATCTTTTAGATATTTATGTATTTCTGAGTTATGCTTGGTCCTTGTGATTTCTAGGAAATTCTTCTCCAATTTTTAAGTTTTCCTTTGGAATTGCTTAGCACTCACGTATAAATCCACATTATTATACAAACACTTATTAAGCTTATTTAGGAATTCCCAAATTTAGGAAGGGATCTGATCTTTCTGGCATAGAATTTGCTTTGATAAAACAGTCCTTGCATAACAAAAAATGGGTTTTCTCTTCTAACAGGTTAATTGTTTTTTCTTGAGGTTGTATGACTTGTCACTGGGGTCTCTCTATGTCAATAACTTTGTGCTTAGCTGTACAATATATTCTACATAGGAAGTGAACTTTGCATTTTATTTTGTAGGACCTTCTGTGATGCTAATGAACTAAAGTCCCCACAATATTTTGTTCTGTGAAGGGAGTTGTTTTAGAAGTTGTTTTTACATATATAACATATATGTTTATATGTAGTTGTTTAGTTGAAGAGAGCAGTTATGATAAATAGCACTAACTAGTTTTAAAGGGTTTTAATGATTTCTGTGAAATTTAACATTTCATATTCTGACAATGCACTCACTTTACACTGTGCCCTATAAAATAAAGAATGATTCTAAAAGTGCTTAATGTGAACGTTTCTATTCATTATTCACAAGAGCTTCATTTTTAGCAGAAGAAAACCACTTCCTTTATGTCAGATAAAATACTGAAAAGAAAAAAATGCTGTAAAGTAGGAAAATTCTTTGATACCCTTCTGAATCGGCTGGAGGGCTTTTACCAGATACTTGGAACCTGTGGGCACAGGATTTGGAGATGCTGAATGTGAATTTTGTGGAGTTATATTTTCTAAAATCCTATGTGTCTTCCAGTTCATATCTTCTTATGTTTGAGAGCAGATTTTGGTGGGGGGGAGGCTATGGACAGAAGGAAACATCTGTCTTTAAAACCTCTAGATGGCAGTGGCAATACTCAGCCTTGAGTGCTCTCCTCACAGGCTTCTGCCTGCATCTGATTTTTCCCAGTCTGATTGTGGCAGTTAATTGTGGCTAGTTCACTGTGTTGCTGTCTGTGGGCATTCGAGGGCCTCCACGTGGGCACTGCTCCTTCAGGCTGTTGTACTGAGAAGTAGCAAATCCATCCTTCAACAGGTGCTGCTGTTTGCTTTTAAGGGTGGGTTGTGTTTTCTCACTTTTATCTGTTCTTCCCAGACAAAGTTCATTTTGCAGAAGGTGTGCACGTTAATGGTGGAAGATGTGAATTGACAGTAGTAGAAATGTTTTTGTACCAAAATAAGCAACAAATATCTTGCTTATTAAAGGAGTTTGGCAGTTCATGCTTTCATAGGAATATGCTTTTCAAGAGGACAGGTTACCCAGGCTTTCCACCAGTTTTTGGAAACTATTTACTTTTCAGATACCTGGTGAAATTGCATAAGGCAGACACAAGTACAGAGATTTGTGTTCAATTTCGGCATCATTATTCTCATCTTGTATTCCTGACAAGCAGTCATTTTGTCTTTTTCTCTGAGAACATGAGATGATGTTCAGATGTCCAACCTTCTCTTCATAAGTGTTTCTATATCAATTACCTTACCAGATTCTTTAGAGAACTTCATTAGGAAGTAATTTTTTTTTTCCATTCTCTTTTTTCCTCTCTCCTTCTGTTTTTCCATATACACATTATCTTCCCAGAAAGCCTTGTGCACCTGAGATGCTTCCTACTCCATAAGCTGACAGGGAACCCCATGACTGTTGTTTTGTGGTGCCAGCTCCGGGCTCTAAACCTGACCTAAAGAAAAGTTTATTAGCTCAGGCTCTGTGCCATGCTAGCTGTGCTCATACAGCTTTTGGTCCAATTGGCTACAAGACAAGAGCAAATGTGGTTTTGTTTGGCCTGTAGGGAGGGGAACCTGAGTCTGTGTGAAATCTGCTATGTGGATGGGCTCTAATTCATCTCCTCTGGGTGGCCAGAACACTCTTCCAAAACCCCCAGCTTTTCCATTCATGCTTTCTCTCTGTACTTTTTGTCCATCAATCAGATCTGCTTCCACCACCTGATACCTTTAAATGGTGTTAATAAATGCTCAGTTCTCCACCCCCAAATTTGATATTGCTGCCCCTAAATTGAGCAGGTGAAAGGCCCATTATTATTCTAGTTAATGAATCCTCTGTCTTCCTCCAGCTTTTCTGTTGTGGGTTTTCCTTCTTTCTTGTGGGATTGGGGGCTACACAGGCAGTTTTCTTCTCTGTATGAGCACTTCACTTTATGTCCCTTCCATAAGAAGATCAGGAGCATTGTCTTCTGTGCACCTGTCCCTTCCTCTCAAGTAGTCTAGGTCATAACTATCACTGTCGCTTGCTTTTCAAACAAAAGAGTGGCTGGTAATGTGTTCTCTGTCATGTCTTTTTCCTCTCACTTGTGTTAAAGAACTGCTGGTTTTTAGAAAAACACTCTTTCTACAGTGCCTTCTTACTCCTCTTCCATAAATTGTAAACTCATAAAATTCTACAGCTGCAAAATGTAAAAGAAAGTTTGAGCTAGTTGCCTTTGAGTCAGCTTCTTGCTGCTCATACTTTTAGTTAGCCACCTACTTTTTGAAAATGAGTCAGAACATGTTACCTGGAAATGTGGTTAAGCTCTTCACTCTGACAATAGTATAGAAAAAAGCAGACACCAGATTTTAGCTCAGAATTTACTTTCTCTGTGCATGCAAACATCTAGATGTCTTGACCTTGTTGCCTGTTTTATTACCTCAGTGGGTACATGTGCCAAGGTGGTAAAACAAACTGCTACTTGATATCCAGGTGGTGCTGCCAAATTTGTGGCTTGCTCCATATGTCTCATGCAGGGTACTATTCTGGAATGACGTTTTTGAGACTGAAAGCTGGCTTTGTTTTTTTCCCTTGGTGTCTAGGTCCCAGTTTTGAAAACTTTGCTGTTTTAAGTCTCCTTTGCCATAAATTGTCAGAGCTGAGAGAGATGGGGACTATCTCTGTAGTCTTGCTGCTGTTGAAATGAGGTGGATTGGAGTGTGATGTTTTGTTTTTAAATCTTGGAAGCACTGAGAAATGGCAAACCTAATACCTAGTTTTAATGGAGTGTTAACAAATGGATATCTCTGATAGCCAGTCAAAGAGCAGTTTCATATGATATACTTTTATCTGTAGGAGGGTCATGCTTTTTCATTCTGATGGCAAGGGAACTTGTACACATGGATGTCAGAAACATTTTTGTCCTTCTCCTTTTCAGTTCGAAAGGATTTAAGTGGGCTTGATGATGTGACACTTACTAGCCAATCGGAATGTGGAGGTGAGATCTAGAAGTTGTTTCCATTACATTTGTGGAAATTAAATCATTAGGAGATCATAATTGAGTGAAAGCCTTTTGCGGATGATCATCCTTATGGAATGAAATAGTATATATATAAAATACCTTTGTTGCCATTTATTCCCAAATAACCATGAAAAGTTCCTGTGGTTTAGTTACTGAAAGTCAGCTTGCAGTAAGGGTATAGTGACTTAAGGCAAATGTAAAATAAAATGTGTTAACTCAGATTTGAGTGATAAAATAGGTGTTAAGTAATTTATTTTGCCATGTGTTAGCCACGAAGGAAGATGATATGTGTTACATGTGAGCTGAGTGCTGCATGATACATAAGCTGACAGTAACTCTGTGTTAATTCAAACTCCTAATTTACTGTGTTGAGGATGCTTCCTCTTACGGATTTTAAACACTATGTTGGGATTTCTTGCAACAGTAATTTGGCTCCTGCTGGTTGACTTTTCTAATAGCACTCACACAGGTTTAGTTCTGTAATTTCCTGGAGCCCAATGTGGAGCTGCTTTGGAAGTTTAAGTTGAGTGTTAAATATTGGTCCAATTCCAGTACTGAAATGAAGACCAATTAATCTGCAGAGTTTGTAGTTAATTTTTAAAAATGTATTTCTATGCATACTATAATTTTTTAGAGACAGCATTGCAATCAGGGAGTTTCTGTGGGCATTCTGAGGAAACAGCATAAGTGAAAAGAGTTAAATCTTTGAATGGGATAAAGAATTTTGACGGCTCCTAAGGTATATGAGCAATCTAGAGTAATGGATGTCTTTCTGACCCTTAGGCTTCTCCAGTGACAGTGACCTGATCTCTCTGACAGTCGATGTAGATTCTATTGCCGAGGTAGATGATGGAATGGCATCCAACCAAAGTTCTCCCAGTAGAGCTGCTGGCCCTTGTGTTACTTCTGAACCCCCAGTCCAAAGCATGCTGGCATCTGAGCAGGAGTGGAGCAAACCCGAAGGAGAAAAGGAAAGCCATGGTTTGTTTACGGGAAGCTTAAAATCCAAGCCAGGCAAACAAGATTACTTGGAGAAAGCGGGCGAATTAATAAAACTGGCCTTGAAGAAGGAGGAGGAGGAAGATTATGAAACTGCCTTAAGCTTTTATAGAAAGGGGGTTGATCTGCTTCTGGAAGGTGTTCAAGGTATGGATCTTCCCATAATGTTGTCTTCTCTTATATGTGTTTGTTTATGGCATTTCCATGGTTGACATCAGCTTACTGCATTGCAAAGAAGTCATCTGAAATGCAGAATTACATGTGCTTGGCTTTCATGTACTTGATAGCTGTATGCACATGAGAGAGAGAAACCTTTCTCTCCAAGACTGAATGATAATTTAGGGTCTCATCTTCCAAGTGCCCAATATCTCCTCTGTTAAAATTGCAGCACAACCTTCAACTTGCAGGTAAGTAGCAAAGTGCTCCACTTCTGCCTCTTTCCCTTTTATTGCCTAGCCATTAATTAATATGTGGCACTTGCAGTACTGTTGAAACATTATTTAATTTACATGGTTAAGTGAGGATTAATTATCCCCATTTTACGCATGGGGAGAGGCAGACTCAGGTTAACTTCCCAATCACAACAGGATTAGAACTGCTCTTGTCTCACAGCCTCTTTCATGAAACAAACTGTTCTCCTTTTCTAGCTAAAGGATGCATAGAAACTTACATGTTTGCATTGCTAGAGGAGAACAGGTATTTTTTTTCCTTTTCAAAGGACTTTGGTCTGTCAGTATATATCTGCAAAAGCTGTTAATAGACTGGATGCAACTACATGCACATTTCTGCTTCCTTGCACCTTGTCAGTAAGGGAGAAAAATTTCTTCCCTTCTCTAGCTCAATCCCTTCTCTACCTCATATAATTTTCATTTTGTCCAACCATGGCTTCAGCCTATAAAGTACAGGGGAAGATTTGTTCTTCCCTGGGGTGAATTCAGGATCTATGTATTGTGCTTCTGTCCCACACAGATCACATGAGTGAGATTAGACCTGTGCCTTTGTTTGACAGTGTACAACACAGGTGCATTTGGCTGCTCAAGATCTGGACTTAGACATGAATGTACCAAACACACACAAGCAAGAAGCCTTTGCTGCATCCCAGTGGGATGCACAGCAGTGGTCCAGACCTTCTGAACAGTTCTAGCAATGAAAGTTATCTGCTGAGCTGATTTAATGGGACCTGGCAAAAAATAATGGGTAGGTTACTGATGGGAACTAGAGGTGTGAGGCAAGATACGTTCACAGCCTTTGCTTAAAATGTCTTACACTTTTTGGCAAAAGTAAATCCACCTCTTTTCAAGTCTCAGTCATGTCAGTAGGGTGAGTGCTTTGCTGCATGTTGTGGCTTTTCAACAGCATCCTACCTTTCCTTGCCTGTGTTGTCAAAATGTTTTTCATTCTCAGTGTTGAATATGTGGCAGTCTTCTGTTGGAGAGCCCAGCTATTCTTTCTTTGCAAGCACACTTTTTCACATGTGGGCCATTCCGTTGTGATCTTCTGAAGGGTATCCTATTTTGTCATAAATACTTCGGTCTGCCCGCCATGATGCAAGGCTGCCATGATGCTGTTTTGAACTGACAGTTCAAACTTCAAAAGCTTTCTTTATTAAATAGTTTCAAACTGTTAGGGCATGAAAACAAGTCAGTCTATTGCACATCAGTTTTGCTGTGGTAATTATCATGTATACTTGAGTTGTGGCAGTGGTTAAATATGTTGGCTTTGAATTCATGGTAATCCTTAGGGTAATACATTTGCTTTAAAGTTGTGAAAAACTTTTATTGCATGTAGGTGACTTGCTCAACTCATGCCTATGAATTTGTTAAACCAGAGTGGGTTTAACGTCTTATATTTGCAAAATTTCCTCCAAAGATTTTTTCTTTTTTTGCTGTTGACTAGCCAGTCTTCCAGATGCCTCAGATAACTGTTTGTCCTTTTCTCTCACTTATCCCTGCTTTTCAGGCTAGGAGGAAATTCAAGGAATCTTAGAAAAATTTTGATATTCTGCCCAATTTTCTTGATGCCACTCAGTGCAGAGGGAGTTACTAATAAATTTGTAGTGATGATACTTCCTGATGGAGGAAGAAACACGTAACCAGCACTGGCACCTTTTTCTTTGCAGTCCCTGAGGTTGCATCTGTATAGCACACAAGAGGGAGTAATGGGAATGTGTTGCATTTCAGGTGGCATCTTATCCCTTGCAATAAGTGTACACAGGGTGATGGTTCCTAGCAGTTAGCTCTTTTTTCATTTCTCTGTGTTACTCTGCATGGCTGTGAAGGAATATTCATTCTCTTCTGGGCGTTCACACTAGATTTGGGTCGATCCGGCTCATTTTTGTGTCCCACTCTCCTTGAAGCTTCTGAAAGCTGGCAAAAAGACACTGTTGCACTCTGCATGATGACAAATATCTTCCTAAAAATGTACCATCCTCATGATCTATGAGGACAGTAAAAAAAGAAAAAAAATCACAAAAAAACCCCCCAAACAAAACTTTTTAATGTAGCTGCTTTGTGAAGGTAGTGTGTTTAGTATTAATATGTGAACATTCAATGCGTATTGCAGTAAAAAACCACAAATCTTCTCCGTAATCACTTCAGTTATTTAAACACCCCATGTTACGTATTTCACACGGATAATAACATACTCCTTTCAAAGATAAGGATGGTGCAATTATTACAAAACGCTTCTGGTCTTCTGCCACTGATTCTTTTGCACCTATTCAGTGTAAATAAGACTCTGTAATAGCTGAGAGTGAAACACAGTGTTCATCGATCCTTACACACCTGTGCAGTGCCCTTGTGTCTGCGCACAACCACTGCGGAACGCGTGGCCTCTGGAACGCGCCGCAGGTGGCTTTATCCCTGGAAAATACAGGAAATACGGGAATGAAGACTTTGGCCACGAGGTGGCGGCAAGGAAATAGAAATTGCCACCCGAGACTTGGAATCCGGCGGTTGTACAAGCGCATGGAGATGGGGGAAGGAATGCCACCCATCCTCCGTGCTTCCAACCTGGGATTTGGGACACTGCACTTCCTCAGGTGTGGCGCCTCTGTGAGCTGCAGCGTGAGGCTGTGTCCGGTGCCAGTCGCTCCTTTGGGCTCAGCACAAAATCTGCTGCTCAAGGCTGCCTCGGCAAAACCATGCACGAGAAAGTTCAGTGTTGCAGGTTTATAGACCCGTGCTGGTTAGTTTGCAGTAGGTGGCTTCCCTAAAGGCAGCTGAGCACACTTGAGGCTGTTACATTCCTGACGACCTTCCAGCTCTCGGAGCTGCTGGCACTAGTAGTGTTGGGCGAGGCAGGTGTTGTGTGTTTGAGAAATGGCAATCTTGACTTTGTTTTCAGCTGTGTGCACATGCTCTCAGATGTACAGTGGTGTTAGTTATTCTAGGCAAGGTGCATATGTATTTTCTTTGCGAGTCTCTTGCAGAGTTTACTACTAAATCCTTTCTTGTCCTATTCGTAGTCCTACTAAGATATCAAATTTGTGTCCCTTGGGGAATGACTGCTGCCTGCGTGCTCAGAGATTGGTGTATACCCTGGACTCTGGGCGTCTGCTCCTTATACATGTTTGGCCTACTTCTGCTCCATACGCATCTTTAATATCAACCAGTTGTCAGTGGGAAGAAGAACGAAATCTTGGACTGGCAATGTAGCCCTTGAACTGCACCTTTTGTGCCTTCCTGTACTAGAGCTGCCTTGCTTGCAGTGACAGGGAGTAGCTGCCATAATTTCCTTTTTCTTCTGAATATGTACCAATTCTGCTGTTCCTCTTGTCATTTCTGGGCATTGCTGCATGCAGGGTTTGGAAACTTTGGGAAGACAGGTCTGTAAGGGTTGTGTAGGATAGTTCAACAATTCTCTAGAAGCTAAAACCTTCTAGAATTCAAGGATTTCTGCCTTTTTAAGCATACCGAGTATGCTAACTAATAGAAATTTTGGCTCACAATTATAGCTGTTCCTTTGTTTTGTTAGCATGTCAGAGCACTTTGAGGTCAGTGCATTGCTTCAGGCCTAGTGATGGAAAAAATGCACTAATCAATAGCAAGCCACCAACTTCTAGCTGGAAGTTAACTGTGTTTTATGCAAAGTAGTGCATTACCTGACTTTGGTATAGGGCATCATTTATGTTAGGAACAAGCAGATCATAAAGCTGAAACTATGGAGAGTTTTTTTTTGTGATAAAGAAGGGAGTCCTGTTTGTATAAACTGCTCCTCTTCTTACAGCTGCAGCCATTCTTTAGTTATATCCATTATGGATCTGGGCAGTCTGAGGTGTGTGATAAAGAGTTTACTCTGCTGCTTATTGCTTTGTTTCAATAACTTCAGGCATGTGAAGAAGGAAGAATGCTGCACAACATGGCCAGCCAGCCTAATTCATGTAGAAAAGTACAGGATCTCTTCCATGTGTTTTAGAAACCAAATGTGTTCATTGCTGGTCTGTCCATGTTGCACGTTAACATCTGAAGAGAGATGATCCATTTACTTTGTTGGAGTTTTGGGGTGTTTATTTTCACACGTGTAGCAGCTGTGGCGGGGCAGAATGAATATTGATTTTGTTTAGGCAGCATGAACCTTGTTGCATGAAGTATGTGATGCCTCTGGAGTGTCAGCAGCCACAAGCTGTTTTCCAGGTATCTCTGTTTTGTGTTAGGGGTCCACAAGTTCTGAATAAGCTGCTGGTGTCTTTGAAAGCAGGCTGTGAATGTCAGTTTTGCACTGCTCTGTGCTATTTTAATGTTTATCCAGTAAACAGAGCTGGAACAAAAATTACCCAAATTACTGGAACCTTGCTAAAATGACTTTGACTTTTAACCCAGAAATGCATATACAATGAAATGCTGGGAATACTTTGGACAACTAGATGATATTTTTGGATATACTGAAAACAAACCAACTTGTGTCTAATTACTGGGATTATGATGGGCTATGATTTGAACTTGTGATGGAGCCAGGGATGCAAACAGGAGCATGCTTGACAGAATGCCAAGAAGACAGTACTTTATGAAAAGGGAAACAGCCATGGCGTTCCACCAGCGTATTTCTGGCTTCTTTGCTTGTTTGTTGAATGGCACTTATGAAGACAACTTCTGTTACCACACAGTAGCTATTTTAAATTCCTTTCACTCATGAAGGCCTCTGAGTAATATTCCTCATTGATGTTAACAGTTTCTGAGCTATCCAGCAGATGTGTTTGGTTGTGGCAATGTCTTTAAGGAAACAACAGACCTGTTTTCTGAGAAGATGAATTGGAGTGTGAGCTGATGTCTGCAGGGAAACCCACTGAGTTTTTCTGGGCTCCACAGAGTTGGTGATGAAAAGTTGGTGATGAGACGACTGATGGAACTGTAATTCTCCCAGCCCTGATCTTGGGCTTCTGTGTTCCTGTAGTGTATTATCACTCAACCCCTTTGCTGTTGTAGTTTTATACTTCCACTAAGGCTGGAACCAGTCAAGGCAAAAACTTCCTGGCCTGGTTCCTACCAAAGGAGCCGAAAAGCGTTTTTGTTTGCTGCTATGGGACTGTGAGGATGCTGTAGGACTGTTTGTGCTGAGCTTTCTGAATGATACAAAGTGCTCCCTCTCTCCTAGTGCTTCATATAGCCTTGAAATCACAGCTGCTGCTTCAGAAGAAAACTGTGTGACAGGACTTGTCTGTTGATCAGCAACTGGATTAAGAATGGATGTTGAAAATGCTGTGGTTGGTTAAAAAAAAAAAATCATATCTCACCGTGCTGCCAGTGATGTTGAAACACATGCTAGTATGGACTATGAACTGTTCATAATGAGAATGTGTTGTCTTCCAAGCCCACTGCAGACCATACAGAGCTTCAGAGCAGATTAGTGCTGTAGGATCCTTCACTGTGCAGTAGATGTGGGATGAACTACCCTGAGTGATGTCATTCCCTATGTGAAAGTGCTGGGTTCAGACCCCTCGTTGTGGCAAAACAGTAAAATAGTGTGTGCCAGTAAAGTATGGTTAATGTATATAGTTAATGCCAGAAGCTGGCTACTGTATAAATACAGCCAGATTCAGCTATGTAAAGAAACACTTAAGGCAAAGTTCCTTTCAATCTGTAAGACTTCTGTGCATCAGGAGGCTGATACAGGACTGAGATTTAGTACATGCTGCAGAGCTTAGAGCCTAGCAATACATGTGAAAGTGAATTGTAGCAATACCTGGAAGCTGGTGTGTAGGGTGTGGTGCAGAGATGACTCTGAATGTGGTTACTTAGCATGTGGCTGTTAAAGAATTAATAAATATGTGACCAGGTGAGTCTTATAAATGTAATTTTTCTTCCCTCTTGGGACACAGCTAGCCCCATTGACTTGGTGTTCTGTCCTTTCCACGATTTGAGTCTTTCCTCATAGCAGTTCCTTGCCAGGTTGCTGTCTGTGCCTGGCCTCTTTGACAGACATCTCTTCCAGCCTGCACTGCCTTTTATCTCAGCTGTTGTTAGCCACAAGACTTAGCTGCAAAGTGCAGGAATCTTTCTTTGACTGTAGCTGTGTGGGGTTTCTGCTTCCCATCAGAAGACCCAGTAGGGCTGCCACACTTCATGCAGCATGCAGGGTAGACAGGGCAGACTGATCTAGGTTACAGTGCTGCTGCTGTCTGCAGGTGAGAAATTTGAAGTCTCTGGCTGCAGAATTCAATGCCTTAGGCACCGTAGGTGTATTGAGGCAAATTACTAGCTGGGATAGAAAAACTGCACAGATAGGTTTAAGGGCATGAAACTGCATGATAATCAGTGCTCCGATTCTTTCCCAAACAGTTCTTGCATATACAGCTTCTCTCTTTTCACATCCTTCTTTTCTCTTTTCCTGTCCTCTTTCCCTCTTTACTCTTCCAGTATCTTAAAATAGCCTCTTTAGCTTCAGAGCTCTGTAGAAGGACTAGTGTAGGTTTGATCTCTACAAGGCCTGCCGCTGGCTCTTCTGTTTTAGAGATTTTTGTGATTGCTTGGGGAAAAATACCGTTTCCCATAGTAGTATATAAAAGTACATATGAATTAGATTTAATACATGAATATGAGAAGAATTACATTTAATACATAAACATGAGTAGTATTAGACTGTCAGGATTTATGAATCTCATAATTGTTTTTTTTTTAATCTGTGTTTTTCTTTCTTTTCCCCCTGCAGTACTTTACTTCAGACTGTTCTTACTTGAAGGGGTAGGAGTCTGTGTGCCTGGGTTCCCTCTGCTCTGAAGCAAGGGGTGCTTGTGGATGCTAATTCTAATTTGAACTTGTCCTTTTAGTCAAGAAGGAGGAGCGCAGAGAACTTGGAAATTTCCTCTCTCCCTTGGTGGTGGCCTGTATAACTTTGCTGTGACTCTCAGTGCTCTTTCCCTGTTCCCATGGTGCTTGTGTTGGAGGACTTGCTGCTACTGTCACCATGTTGTTCCCTTCTCTGTGCTAGAATGTCACTGCTTGTCCTTCTGTCTTGAAACACTTACAGGGTTTATTGCTTTCTGAAGTAGTTCAACAGAAGAATGTTCAAGAATATTTGTCATACTAAGTCTTATTTTGGTGAAATACCTTACATTTAGGACTTAAAAGTATTAGCAGATAGATGGGAAGTTAAGACTTTCGTCCCTGAAATGCTGGGTGCTGTGACCATTCATTTCATTTTTTTCCAGCACTTGCACATGCCCATGAAAAGCTACCATGACCTTGTGTATTTAACATGAGAGTTTCTCTAGAAGCAGATGTTTGTTGGTTAACGTTTCTGGCAAGTCACATTTCTTATCTTCAGTTATTGACCCCTGTTCTACTGGTCACTCAAACACATTTCACCCACACCATTCTTCTGTTTAATCTTAACTTTGGCAAATATGCCAACACTTTTTTTTTTCCCCTAGAGAGATGTTTACCTAGACATTTACATGACAGGTGTGTAGCCATAGGTTTTCTACAGGATGCAGAACTGGCAACTTCATAGGAGATGTAGATCTCTAAGGGTCTCAGGCAACCTGCAGGGAAGATGATGTATGCAACATATGGACATAATAGTTACCAGCACACTGGAAAGTTGGAAGAAGAATTTGTAGACGTTCACTCAGTGTCACAATTTTGTATCTTTAGTGTGAAAGGTTTAACTTTGAAGTGGCTTTTCTTCTTGGTTGATAAGAGTGCAGGACTGTCCTGAATCTTCAGAAAAGCAAGAAAGAATGGTTCTGATATATGTGTTGCATCTTAATAAATTTCAGCTCTCTCAGAATGTTAAGAAAAAGAAAAAAAGAGGAAAAAAGATCAAGCTGTTTTATCATGATGGGCTTAACCTTTGTCTTATTTTTTAATATTTACAGGTTTTTTTTCAGTGCAGAATTTGATCAGCACCTCAAAGGAACTTGCCATTAATATAATAAAAAGCATACTAGAGCTGATGAGGTAGTGGTCTTATTTCACAATTCCAAACCCCCACCTGCTGCTAAAATCTATAGCTCTTTCCTTAATGCTGCAGTATCTGTCTACCCCAGCACCTGCCACATTTCACTCAAGTAATTGTTTGAAAATTAAAGGTTACCCACCCTCCTGTGAAAGTTGGTGGAGACTCGTTCCAAAATCAGCAGCTTTTCCCCTTCCTGAAATAAATTTTGGGGTTATAAAACAGTCTCCAAAGTCATCACAAACCTGTGCTGGATTATGAGTCGCATTGTCACTTACGGTGTGCCTGAGCTTTTGTTTGGCTAATATGGACAAAGGAGTCTGCTTCACATGATGTAAGAAGTGTTTGCCCTAAGAAGAACAGAGGTCCTCTTGAACCAATTAGGCAAAAATAACAGCTGGGCTACCCACTAATAAGGAAGGTGCTGCTAAACCTCTTTTCATTGTGAGAAGAAATAAATCTTTTAAGGCTTACTCCCTTGCATTTTTATAGAGAGCAATTCTTTGAAAAATTCAGCAATCCAGCTGGGTGATATGTGCAGGAAGACTGTGAAGAAGATAAAGAAACTTTTAAAAATAAAAAATGGTATTATAGCTGTTAGATTTGGCAATTATAAATGTTTCATTGAAGATTTCAGTATTTAGAGAAAGTTTCACTGTTTAAATTGTTAAGAACGTGGAGTTTGGGGCTGGCACAACAGGCAGTCTCGCACAAGTTCCTTGTAGCTTGTTCTGCAAGAGGATATTCCTTCCTGGAGCAAATCTCTTCTGATATCTTCTTTAAAGGAAGGCAGCCCACATATATTTTTAGTAAGCCTGAGAGAAAAGAAGGAAGAGGAGGTCACAGAGGATTGGGACAGGTAATACTAACTTTATGGCCTTACTTTTTCTGTGAGGATATCTGTCCTGGCCAAGCACCTGCTCAGGTAGGGAGTGCACCTGTGTTGCCTTGACAGATTAACTCTTGCTGAGGAAAACCTCTTACCACCTTAAGAAGCATGATTTGGAGCTGGTCTGGCACAAAGAAAGGAAGGGATATCTGGAATTCCTGGGTGGGTGCTGCATATCAAGATTTACTGATTATTTTGGGTTTTTTTTTTGTATACGTTAGTACCAAGTGGCAACTAGAGCGATCTTTATCATCCGGAGAGAAACACATCTTCATCATGACTACATCCTGGATCCTTGGAGGAGGATATGTACACACCAGAGCAAGTTAGACAGCACTTCTATGCATCTGAGATATGTTCTCTTTGCTGTATCCCAGATTATTTGAGGAAGAAGGACAGATCCACAGTCTTTACTGACCAATTTTTTTTTTATTTGTCTAAATTTATTGACTATGGCCCCCTTTCAATAGCTTTTTGCTGTTACTACCTAAACATAAGTAATTTTCCTATATGATAGAATTGCAGAAGATTTGACGTGTGAATAAGCAGTTAACTGAGCTGAGCACTTCAGCATTGAGTTAGCTGATCTCTCAAAGGTATGTTTTCTTCTGAGGTACCATGAAGTGTGAGTGAAGGCTCTGAGCAGAAGACAAACAAAAATATTGCTAGTTTTCCAGATGCCACTGCTGTACATTGTGGAAGTGCTGCTGCTTTGTGTTTTTCATGCAAATCAGTGCACAATGGGCAAACAATCCGACAAGTCACAGAAGAACTCAATCACACAATTATTCTGATATTTGTGGTTTTCCTCTACCAAACCCTCAAAATCATTTGAATGTTGTTAAGAGTATCCATCTTTGTAGCTGAGCTGTCTTTAGAAAAATAAATTAAACAACAAATTTTAAATGATTGGTTGCTGTCCTAATGTCCTGGCTTGCTGTTACTTTGGTCAGCGGGTGGCCTGGTCAGCCTTTCCAAAGCCAATTTTCATTTTAAGATATTTTTTATTTCTTTTGAAATAGGCAAAGCCTTTGGAAAATGAGAGAGCAGCCTGCTTGTGTTTGTGTGTGTGGATGAAGGCTTATATGTGCAACAAAGTAGCTGTAGAGTTTTTATATTCTGTTTGCAGTAATAGTAAACAGAGCATCTAAAATAACCACTTGCACATTGCAACAAACACATCATCATTTGCTTAAAAAGAGTTATAATTACAGTTGACGAAGCATGGACACCATAAAAAATGCATTAGTTTGGCTTGACACATTAATTACCTGTTTTTGCAGATGTTTTTATATATTGTTGTGTGAACAGTTTACAAAATAATTACAGGAAAGTCATATGGAAAATAAACTAAGTGGGTGGTTTCTCGCCTTAATATTTTCATTCATGTGAATCTGTGTGAGGCACAGCTGCTCTGTAGCAAATGCAGAGGGAGAAAGAGGGATGGGGAATCTTGAGGGGTTTTTATTCTAAGGTCTGTATGATCAGCCTTGCTGCACTTTTATATTTTGCTTTAGCAGTGTAGTTTTTAAAAGTGTAAAGTGACATTGCTGATTTAATCCCAGTGATCAGGAGGGGGAGGAAGCTTTGATCCTGATCAGATGCAACATAAATCTTCTAGTATCTAGGAAAATAAATGAAAAATCAATATTATTTTAAGCAGGATGATCTTTTATGAGCAGTTGTAAAGATTCATCAAAGGCTTTGACACAGTTTAAACATTTTGTGTTTGCTGCCATTTAAAGAAAAATGCCTTTCAAGTTTAAATTGTAATTAGAGAGATACCTCTTTAGATTATTGTAGGCTAACCACAGAATGGAAATAGGAGCTCAATATGCTCACACAATATTTAAATCAAAAATTCTTAACTGGGAATAAATGACTATTCCTAATTTATTGTAAAATAAAATTGATGCCTTTGAAAATACACATTTTGCATAACTAAAACAATATTTCATGGCAAAATGTAACATTGCATTTAAAAAAATCCATGAAGTCTGAACCACACCTTTGACATCTGTCAGATATAAGGATTTGTTCTAGCACTGTTTTAGTGATTTATTTGGTTTTAAGTGAACAGTTCTATGACCTCAAATTTGGCATAAATGCTAAAGATTATTTTTAGCTTAATGGGGTCTTTACTGTTGCTCTCTGTGTTTAAGGCTTTTTAAGTAGCATTTATTTGTTTATTAAATTTATATCTTGCATTTATTTACAGATTTTTTGGAGATATTGCCTGTTTAAACGAGAATTTGTATTGCAGTGTCGTTTTTTTACATTTTCTTGGTTTTAACTAATGCAAAAAAAATAAAAAGCAAAAATCCTATTTCCATAAATCTAATTCTCAATCATCCACCTGTTAAAGTATTCAGAGACTGGACTTTTAATGATCTTATCCACAAATATGATGTGAAAACTTGAATAAATGTTATTTTGTGAATCCACACCCTTTTTTATGGCTGAAGATTTTAATGAGGGGACCAGTTGGCAAAGGTTATTTAACAAATTATTCTGGAAGGAAAAGTAGAAGGAAAACTGAAATTAATGCCTTGTGAAAGTAGGGAGAACAAAGACAGCTCTAAGGGGGCATCCTAGATGGTTTTTTATAATTACTGTAAAATTACTGAAGCATTGGAAAAAAGCAAGAAGCATCCAAACTAAATACACAAAACTAACAATTAAGCAGTAAGTTTGACTTTTATGATAGCCTTGGACACTAACCTAGCAGTTTTCTAGCAACCTGCTGGAAGGAAATGCTGGCTGAAGGGTTTATTGTTGCTGTGCAGATGTCTTGTTTTCCCTGAGTGGCTGCCACTTGGTGTGTCTGAGAGAAGGTGGGTGCTCACCAGTGCATTGGCACGAGGAAGTTCCGTGGTGCTTTAACGCTGTGTGCAGAGATGAAAGCAAGAGTTAGGGGTGTTTTAGGGAATTGCAACACACGCTTAGGAAAAAAAAACACCGTGTATCTACTCTCTTTTGATAATGCCAACTTCAACTTCAAAGAGTTGAGTGAAGTGATTTTTTTTATCCTAGATGGGAGTAAGACTGGCAGTCTTATCAAGGGCACTTTTTACCAAGATTCCCCTAGGTCTTTAGAATGAGAGAAATTATTGAGATATTGATAAATATCCATAATACTCTGTGCTGAAAGTGCACTGAATTTCTGTCTGTCTCAAACTAAGTGTAGACAAAGGTTTTTGCAGAGCAGTCTTGTGTCTATATCCAAGGAGGGGACAATCACTTTTCCCTCCTGCTGGGAGGGAAAAATTTACGAGGACACTTACCCCAGAACTTGGAGTAGACCCAAAGTCTCTTCTGCTTACTTTTGATGGAGTCTGGGTCTGATGTGTCTGTGTGTTTGAGTAGTCTCAAGTCATGGTATGAAAGGAATGGGAGTCTCTGTTTAAAAACAATCCACCTTGACCCTTACCTTTAATTCTGCCCTTGAAAATCTCACACAGTGTCTTACAAATTGCCACAGTTGCCCCCGGAAAACCTCCCACAGTAATTTCTGAATGCAAGCATTCACACAGTAAATTCTCTATCAGAAATTCCATAATAAGCTTGCCCTTTTTTATGAGACTGGTTCTTGATAACCCACAGTAATCCTTTTTTTCTCCCCTTATCAGTTACAAAGTTTCTGGTCAAACTCCTTCAAGGTTACACTGGGGTTCCTTTCATAGCCCAGTGATCGGTGTCTTAGGAGTTCCAGTCTTTGTTAATGTCTGTTATCTGCCGTTGGTTGGGGTTTGTGTATTTGTGTGTTTAATTTATTGCCTCTCCCATTCCTTGCCTTGTCTTTCATGTGGAGTAGCTGTTGGGCAGATATCCTTGCAGTTCCTTGCCCTGTTTGAGCGTTGGTTTAAGAGGTGCTGGCTGGCACCTGGCAGTGGAGAGCCCATCACAGTCAAGTCTTTGTTTCTGCAAGCCTTGGATGGCCTCTGTCAGGGCTGGGAGAGACTGTCAGGGCCAGATCAAGTCTTTGCT
Organism: Hylia prasina; assembly: GCA_013397195.1. NCBI lineage: Eukaryota > Metazoa > Chordata > Aves > Passeriformes > Sylviidae > Hylia > Hylia prasina. The sequence goes on from VYXD01015595.1 coordinate 1,247,736, forward strand.
GTCCTTCAGTCTTCTTCTGAGATAGTTGTCTCTGTCCTTTTTTCAGCATAGTAATATCATTTCTCTGTTACAACAGTTGTGTCTCAGTCTCATATCTTTGCTTGGCGGTTGACTGGTTGGGTGTTGCTGTCACAAGTTGAGTCTGTTACAGCAATATATCACTCAGAATGTGAATGCCTAAACCAAACTGAAAGCTTCAGAGTTAATTCAGAGTGGTATCAAGTGGTTCTCACCCAGAGTTTGGGTAGATCAGAAATAATACAATGGTTGTTTAGCCATCTGGAAAGTTGGTGCAAGTGCTTATTGCTTTCTTTCTATGTTACCCCAAGACAAGGGGCAAGGAATATCTAGCATTGAAAAGCTGTGAGCAGGAGTTCTAGTGTCTCTCCTCATTCAATTGCCTTTTTGCTTTTAATAGCATTTCTGAACTTCATGTGTAATTCAGAGAGTCCATACTGGAAACCCGAGGAAAAAATAAGTTTGTTGTTTTGTTGTAAGCATCTTATTCTGTCTTTCCTAATTGATTTTGCTTTTTGGAAAACAGGATTTGGATCAGTGGTTTGTTTCAGTTCTCACTTATGTTACCATAGGAACATATACCAAATCACAGAAATATTAGGAAAGGCTTTTTATTTACCTTAGTCCATTGCAAGGCCTAATTTGTTATTTTTGTAGAGCTCTGAGATCATGGTACTGGATTTTTAGAAGATGCATATCTTCAGGTTTGATTATGAGTAATCCAAAGGAAATCAAAAAGGTAGAATCAAAGTAGTCATGCACTTTGGTTACTTAGTGCTCTCTCTTTGTAGAAAACATAACTTTTTTCTTCTCCATTGAGGTGAATCAAGTCCAACTCGTCGAGAAGCAGTGAAAAGGAAGACTGCAGAATACCTTATGCGTGCTGAAAAAATTTCCAGTCTCTACCATAAAACCTCTGAAGATGCCTCTGTTTCTATGGTAGGCTTTAATTAATTTTTTTCTGAATTAATTTTTCAGAAGTTGGTATAATTAAGTAGCAAAGCATTTTCATGCTTAAGGTTCAAAAGCTGTGTAGAATTTCTCTTTTGGGAGGACCGAGGAGTATTTTGATGTGTTTCTGTTAAGTTGCCATTCTTTCTGATTCTTCATAATGTTACGAGGAGTGCTTGGTTTAATACACAACTGCTTTTCACATGCTTTCCTACTGCTCGTGGTTGGTGATGTAGACATTTTTGATTATGCTGAAGAATCCAAAGGTAAAGCAAAAAACCACACTAGAATGTAACATTTCATTTGACTTCTCCATGAGAATGTTGGTCGGTCCTGTAGGGAGTGAGGAACCTGTTGGTTTCTTTAGCCTAGCACACAGTCATGTATCACAAGTGAGTCAAGCACAGGGTAGAGGGGATCAGATTAATTTTCCACAGAACAAGTTCTTAATAGAGCAAAGGTTTTTCCTGATCCTTGCAAATGTCTCTCTTGGATATGCTTGTAGGATCAGCTCCTTCTTGATTTTTGAGAAGTTTCTGTGTTAATTTCCACTTTCTTGAGCAAAATACCCTTATCTGTGCTTGTACAAAAGACAAACCAAGCTTGTTCTATGATATCCTCAATAAATATCTAACTTGCCCTTCCTTAAACAGTTCCTGTGGGATTTATCTGTTTCTACTTTAGACTTTTACTGCAGTCATGTTAAACTGTGTTATTGTCAGTGACTGCCCTATTGCAGTAAGTATAAAAGCTACAAACTTCCTGACTCTCTAATATCAAGGGATAACAAAAGGGATAGAAGATTATTGCTTCTTACTTTGCACAGATCTAAAAATGCTTTAAGGAGACAACTGCTGCAAAAATTGGAAGCCTTTTAAAAGCTTTCTATCTAATAAGTAATTTTAAAAAGCAAAGACACTGATTTTTCAAGGGTAGATTTTTTCATGTTGAGAGCCCACAAGTACAATTTTGAGGATGTTCCAAATGGGATATATTTTGTGAGGCTTGGAGTCTTGCTGTTGCTATGAACTGTACTTTGAACAATTTAATATTTTGGACAGATACGAACTCCTACTAGGTATTCTTTCTTTGGGTCAAACACCCCTGAAAATGGGGAAGAAGCTATATTGAATTGAATCCTCAATGTGTTTGGAAACTGAAGAACAAGAGAAAAAAATCCAACCTATTTTTGCCTTTTTATAAGTTTAAAAACTAACTGTGGTTGGGAAGGAGGAAGAAATAGGTTGCATTTTTCTGTGTGAACTTGAGAGGTAAAGTATTTCCTCTTTTATGCTGTACTGAATAAGACATGCCTTCTTTGCAGATCCAAGGAAAAGCAGATTTAATTGGGATAAGACAAGAAAAAAAGCAGAATAAAAAACCATTTTCCTTCTGTGTTGAAACTCAAAATTGACAAATTATGGCAAATCTTGTTTTGTACGAAGTATTGCACCTGGTAGATTCTCCTGTTTACAAAAAAAGGCCATGCAGTCATGATTTAGCCTTGGTTTTTTTTTCTAAGTTTATACATGTTTTTAATGTCCTTTATTTGCTGCTCTTCATAATGCATAAATTTTACTTTTACCTTAGAACTTTGGAATTTGCTGATATCGAGGGCATATGGTTCTTATGGGTCATGATGGCTGTGGTGAGGAACAGCTTGTCTCTTGTTCACAGCTGAAAGTTACCTGGGAGAAGGACTTAAATCCCAAAATTTTTGTGAGGGTCGTGGTAGGGACCACAAAGAATTGGCATGCTCTCTGCTTTTGCTTAATGTATTAAGGAAAATGAGGAATGTGACTGTTCCTGAATGTTGATTGCTAAGCAGACCTGAATTCTTGCACCTTAGTTACTGTTTATTATTTTTACTGCCCAGGATAGTTTACATTGGATTTTTCATTAATTATTCCACCCCATATGGACAGTGATAAGTGCGCTGAAGGAACCTGCGTCTGTATACAGTGTGATTCTTGGGAGATACCAGTGGCAACTTGCAGATACTTTGTCCTCCTAAAGACATGAAGTCCATGGTGGGTGCGGTTAGTGCAGTACCTGGGCCCCCCTCCGGAGTGCAGGTTTGTTATGGAAAGCTTGGTTAGTGCAGGGAATGTCATGAGCAGTGGGGGTGCTGACACCGTTTGCACCTTGGTGGAAGAAGTCTGGCTAGTAAGTGGGCGTGGGCATTAAGGCAAAGTGCTCTTTCTTGTTCATGGCCTGGTGTCACAGGGCAGAACAGCTTTGTCACCCCGTCTGCTGTAGGTGGCTTTGTGTTTCCTATTGTACCTTTAAAAGGAGTAGTCATGGGCATCAGAACTAGACTGACCTGTCCTTCTTACACATGGAATTTTGCTTCCTTCTCCTCCACCAGGCCAGAGAACGCCCAGCAAGGGAAGGGGTAAGCTCAGAAGTGCAGGTTGTTGTTGTCCTGCACTGCTCAGCCTGTCAGATCTCCCAAAGGCTTGGATGCCAGCCGTGTGCTGAGCCACCTGCAGCAGTCTCAAAAGACTGTGCCCACGAAATGTGCCCCAAGCCACCACTTTGCCATCTGAACACCACCTGAAGGTAAAGCACAGAGGCTGGCTTTTCTCTGGGGGCTCAGGGCAGGTGGAAGTGAGCAATTCTTTCATGGCTGGAGATGCCAGACCCTTGCCTCTTCCAAGACCAGATTTCCCTGAAGAGGCAAAAGTCTGGTAGTTGAGAGCTGAGAAGTAAAATTGTCTTTGATGTCATGGAAACCAAATAAAGAACAACTACTTTGTTACTTTTCAGCAGTGTAGCTCTCAAGGCTAGCATCCTTAGCAACCACCCTGCTGCTTTCAAGTGCAAGCTGTGAAGAGAGGAACACAGGAAGGTGGTGTTTGGAGAATCCTTGGTATTGTTAAAGAAAGGTTTTGGGTAGAGGGCTTAAAAGAAACATCGGGAACTGACACAGCTGTGACCTTGAGCTGTGAACTCGTCTGAGTGTCTTGCAAACATTGAGGAAACCCTTGCTGTGACCTATAAGAGTAGGAGATGTGGAGACAGCTTCTGGAGCTTTTAAACAGGCGTGTGGACCTTCTGGAAAAACAAACTGCAGCAAATGCTGTCCTGTTCTTCTTCCTTTGGTGTAGCACAGCAGCCTCAAGGGCCGTGTCTTGGACAAGTGCTGCAGAGTGCTGTGGAAGAGCAGCACTGGGTCATTTTGCATATTCTCGAGCTGCATTTTCTCCTTTGGCCCTTTATAAGTAACATCTCTGGGGAGCCACCTCCAAGCCTGAGTGGGAGCTGCAGCAACAGCCTCTGACCATCAGAAGGCTGGAGTCTTGCATAGCTGTCAGCTGCAAAGCCCAGCACAGCTGCTTGTACAGGCTGTGGGGCCGTTTTAACTTCGGTAGTTTTTATAAAGCATTTTTTTTCCCTCTTTGAAATTAGTTCTGATTCTACTTATTACACCTAACTTCATATATTCAGAGTTGTTTCTTTTTGCACCATTATGAAAGCGGTTGTCTTTTAGAATGTCAATTATTTTTGATTTTCAAAGCAATTTAGTAACAAGAGGTACATGCAAGCCTGATGCCCAAACAGAAGAAGGAGTCTTTGTGGTTTCCATAAGATATCTTCCTAAAATTCTCATTAAATGTGCATGAAAATTACATGAAGTATAAAGAAAATACAGTGCTGTAGTTCTGTGACATATAAATTTAACATAAAATAAGAGATTCAGTCTCAACTTCTAGGATCACATCCAAGGTGTGTCCCAGCTTCAGGAAAGGTACATTCCTCAACTGGTGCTCACTGAGGGCCTTCTGAAGCACACTGTAGTTCTGTCTGGTTCAGATGCAGACAGAAGTCCAACCTGGTTTTCTCCTGGTGCAGAGAGAGGAAGGAGCCAGACCAGGAGAGCTGGAAGCACTGTCACACCCATGAGGGAGATACCAGCCTATCTGCATCAAAACAAGGCATCTCCTTGCTGCAAGTGAAGATCTGGCAATGCTGCAGGTAGACAGTTATTGAAATCATCAGACTCAGACCTCTGAGTGGCAAGGGGAAATCACATTTTGATATGCAGATCTGCACTGGTGTTCATGAAAGTTCTCTTTTCTTATCCTGAGCATCTGTGGTGACTGATGTCAAAGGTGGTGGCATTAGCAGTTAAATTAACAGAGCTTTCTGGGTGAAAGAATGAAGAGGGGAAAATAAAGATCGAATATTTGATTAGAGGGAAATCCAGGGAAAATAGCAGTTGTGCTGGGAAAGCTTTGAGAGACCAGTGTAAGGGGCATCACTGCATGAGCACATGGACTGCTTTAAGCAACCAAGGAAGGGCCAGGACTCCAGCATCCCTCATGTTTCACTGCATCCCAGGAAGTAAAGGGGTGCAAGGAGCCCCCACCACAGATGCTGGGGTGCCCCCAGCATGAGATGTACACATGGTGTGGTTTTTGGGGTTTCCCTGTGTGAGGCCAGGAGCTGGATCCTTGTGGATCCCTTCCAGCTCAGGATATTCTATGATTTCCCATCAAATGGTATTTGTGTTGCTGGGCTAGGGATAGTGCTCTTGCCTTAAATGAGGTTAGTATGAAATGCCCTTTCTCTTACCTTACTGGTGCTCCTCTGTTTCCCTCTGCTCTTCTACCTGCTGGCAGTGATGCCAAAGCTGAGGCAAGGGCTATTGCCATATTCCTTGTGTAGCTTGCAAAACCAGAGCTTTCCAAAGGTAAGCAGCAGCCACAGGCTGCTGAGTCTTTGCAGGAGCATCACAATCAGCATCAGCCTTTTCTACTTGAAATTCACACATGGTAAAAGGCAGTGGTGGGAGAGGAACTGGTGATGGCTATCCTAACTGGATAAATCCAGCTGTGCAGCTCAGAGTGTAGCCTGGAAATAGAGATGGCCTGACCACAGCAGAGAAGATCCTGGGATACCTGAGCAGCATGCTGAGCATTTGGACAGGCTTCTGAAGGCCTGACACTTTGTTCAGAATATTTGTCTCATTTCTAAAGGCACTTTGTTCAGAATATTTGTCTCATTTCTAAAGGTAAATGAAGCTTTTGATTTTTTTTTTTGTTATCCTCCTTCCTGTATTTTTTTTTGTTCCTCTGTTTTTTGATGAGAGCGAGGGTTTTTAGTTATTTTTCTTATTGTTGCCTAGATGCTGAGCTTGGATTTTTACTCTATTCAGAGGAGCAGGCTGTTTCATAGAGTGCTTAATTGCTGTAGTTTTGGGAATTGTTCTGGGAATTTAGAGTTTGCTTCCAGCCTGCTTCACAACAGAATACGATGCCTCCCCATCACTGGGCTCTTCTATTAGACTTTGAAACAGTGAAACCAAAGTACTGTAAAGAGCAAAACTGATAAAAATGGAGAGCCTGCTGGGAGCTGTGGATGTGATTGTAAATCCCTTTAAGGTAAGAAGTGACTGTAGAGCACACATATAAAAACCAGTGTGTATACACAGTATTACCAACTGTGCCGCCACTGGTCATATTTTAGAGAAGGACCTAAAATATATATATATACTGGGGTTTTTTGGCTCTTTGGATGGGATGGGTGCAGAAATCTGATTGAATAGCATTATTAGACAACTATTAACTTCTGTAGAGATGTATGAACTTAATTCATGGTTGAAATGTTATTCATAAGGGAACATTTTAAAAGTGTTATTATTGAGGCATGTTTATAAAATATAATAGCAAGCAGATAGAAATGAAAATCTTTTACAGTAGTCTAGAGGATTAGGAAATTTTCTCTTCCTTTAAATGTATTCCTTAGAATGCTTTTGAAATCTTGTGATTAATAAACTGTGTTAGCACAACTCTTTGTTTCAAAGGAAGTATTTCATTATTGCAGAAGAATTGCACACTCTCAAAATACTTTCAACAGCTTGCTAGAATGTGGAACTGAAATTAGGTTTGGAGAAAAAACGTTCATGTAGAGTTTTCTTTTTTTAATTCTTCTTCCTGTTAAAGCCTTTACTTTTAGATTGTAGAATCTGGGCTGTTTTCTCTTAACTGCTGTTGGTATTCCTGCTTGGCAGGGTTTATGTGACAATTATCAGATCCATACAAAAATAATGAAGGTAATTAATAAACTCCTAAACACTGAGCACACTTTTCTCCAGGCTTTTTGAACATGTATTTATGGCCTTTTCTTTTGGATTTTGTGTGCAATCGGTGCTTAAATAAGTACTGATTTTTAGGAAGGAATTTGGAAGGAGAGAATGTTGTTGAGTGAATGGGCCCAGTTTTGGGGAAGGCTTTGAGGAGTTGCTTTGGCCTTTGAGGGTAGCACAGTAAGGGTGCCAGAAGGGGAAAAAATAGGGGGGCAGGAAATTGCTCTGCCTAGTTTAGGATCTTGGAGTTTCTCATCACAAGGGAAACAAAATTGATTTTTCCTGATAGTTAAGCATTTCATCCCAGCAAATTTGCTTACCAACCATTTTCCTTTGTGACATAGCTGTTACACATTGCCTCAGAATGCTGACCTTTGCTCTTCCTTTGCACCTTTGTTTGATAGAAATCTACTTGGGGAGGCCAGGTTATGCTTAACAGGAATTTGGCATTCAGCAGCTCTGCAAATGAAGTTGCCTTATTTGTGAGGAAGAAATACAGGTCTGTGATTCTACTAGAAGCTACATGTTGAATTTTTGGAGGGACATCTAATGAATTCTCTCAGCTGGCAACTAGAAACTGCTGAAAATATTTGTTCACATGCCAGAGGTATATGGGTTGCTTAAAAGGTTGATCTTTGTCCCAAAAGACTTCCAGTTGAAACATTGTTCCCCTCCTGACACGCAAGCTTCCAGTTTGCTCTGAGAAACTACAAAACATAGTATGGACAAACATCTATGTATATTAGCATATTAATTACTTGAATAGTTAGCACCTGCCAATTTTCTTGCTGTGGTGTTAATTTCTAGATTGATGATATGTAGCTAGCTGCTTTTTTCTAAGGTAGCTTTAGGAGTCAATTCTGTTGTGCACCTTATTATTAAAAGGATTTCATAAAGCCCACCAGAGAGCAAGAGAAGCCTATTTATAATTCTATATTTTATGTTCTTCAGACTTACAAAGCCTCTAATTTGCTTTCTCCTCCTCAGTGATCTTTGAATTATTTTGTAGCCAGAATACCTGTAAGGGTTTGATTGATTATTATTATGTGGTAAGAACTAAGTAATCAATTGCTGGGTTCCATTAAGCATGGAAAATATAAAAATTCATTGCTTTTTTTCTTTTTTAAATTTTTGTTTTCAGTGTTATCTTGACTTTTATTTACTTGCAAGTTGTTTTTTTTCCCCCACTAAGGACAAACAGAAAACTTCTCCTTTCATCTTCAGTCTCACTGATTTATGATAAATTTAGTTTCCTTCGGCCTGGCATTTGCTTCAGCAGGCAGTCTTCCTTCAAGTACCACCCTGATTGATGTATAATCTTTGATATCTTCCATTAGCCTCCAGGATCACTAAGTTCAAGGCCCTCTTGGAACCTAAGGAGCCCTGCCGAGGAACTGAAGACCTTCAGAGTCCTTGGGGTGATTGACAAGGTAATTCTTCAGTGTCTCTTCAAGAATTCAGTCATAAATCGACTGCATGCTGACATTTTGTCTTTGAAGCTGTGGATCTTAAGGATATGAAACAAAAGGGGAAAATGACTCAAATGCATCTGCACTTTAAAATAACAAAAGTAGAAGAAAAAAAGGCTTTTATCTAAGCAATTCATGTAAGGTCATGCAAAATGTATTTGAGCTAAAGAATAAGGTACATGTTTGGTAGAATTCAATAGGTTGAGGCCTGTTTTTCAAAAATGAAATCATGGTTGCCGTTCTGGGGTAAGGACAAGTTGATGTGTTTTCAGTTGAACAATCTTGTGCATACTGGAAACATAGAAGGGTGAAAATTCTTACTTTTGAACTCTTACTTGAAATGGGAACTGGGGACACACATAATTGTTCTCCTTCCCCGAGAATTCAGAATTGAAATCCCTTGCCAAGACAGAGATTCAATGAAGCCAAGCTTATTTTTGAGTCATGCAAATAATGTCTTCCAAAATCCCAGGATAATACCCGTCTGTAAACAGTAAAGGACCATACGGATTTTTCTGCAAGCCTAATTAAGAGACCAGAAGAATTGTTGGGTTGTTTTGATAATGCTGATTAGTTACCACCTTACCAAATACTTTTAAGATGATGCATTATTCAGCAGTGTGACAGTGGCTAATGCAGACTGTAACGGCTCGTTTCCTTTTTGCTGTGCCAAATCCCTTGTGCCTTTTGATAGTTCCTTATGTAGTCCCTGGTTTGTGCATGAGCTACTGATGCATGGTCAATTTATGCATTTGTAATGTGCATCAAAAACCTGTGGCTCATCCCTTGAGGTCTGTATTTCTTGGTTTCTTTTTCTTCTTGGACTGAACCTAGCTATTGGGACTGGTTTTTGTTTTTCTTTGTTTGTTTCATTGCAATTGTGTGCATAAGTTGATAATTTCTCCTTAGAGGGCTGTGTACATTAGGTATGGTTGTTTTTATAGCACGGTTTTCTGAGCTCTGACTTCATATTCACTGTATCTTCTTTCTTCAGTTGTAAGTACAGAATTTAGCCTGTATTCCACTCTGTATACATATCAGAGAGACATGCTGGAAAGACCATCTCTCTGTAGCACATTAGTAGGTGCTAACTAAATGTGATGCAATGTGCGTGGATTTTGTGAATTATTCTGACTGAGTGAGCCTGCAGAAATGTTGGAAATGGATCAAGAAAGACTTTCTCAGTATCTCCATTCTTGTGTAATGCTAATGAACAGCTACTGGAAAAGATGCTTGATCAGAATTAACTTTTGCAGTCCTTGGTGGTACCAGATCCTTAGCTCTCTGTGAGCAGTTTCAGTAAGAGTCCCAGGTGTGAGCTGAACATGTCCAGATCTTTGAAGCACAGCCAAGGAGAATCAGGGTTCTAATGATGACAAAAATACAAGAGTCTCAGAGTTGGAGATGCATGCAAGGAGTAGCAGGCCTGTGCATACAGCTGGAATACTCCTGTGTAAACACAGGGCTCAGAGTTCATGTGTAGAAATTATTGTGTAGAAACAAGAGTGGGGTTCTTTCAGGTGTCTTTTTCCTCTGTGTTCCTACTTCCAGATTCTCTTGTCACAATCTCAGCCTTTTTCTGAGTATGCTGCTTTTCAGCATATATGTCTAGGTGCTTGTAAAGTTGTGAGGGAAATGGAAACCTGCTCTAAGCCCAGAGAATATTTTATTTGGTTTTATAACACATACACAAAATGCATGTGAACATGAAACAAAAGTGAGCAGATGCATCTGTGGGCTGGAGATGATGCCCCTGCCTTTGGTTTAAAGCACCATCTCCTTTCCTTCCTCACCATCACTGTCATTTCCCTCCTTCTCTGCTTCCATATGCCCTAAAGCTCACATCATGGAGAAATCCAGTCAATGTGTAAGTAAATATCCTTGCTGCAGCCAAGTAGATGACATAGCATGCTTGTTCCTAAAAATGGACTTTGGTTTTCAGGGCCAGCATTGAAGATGCTATGCTTTTGGGCACAAGGCTGTGACTGATTCAGTACCATGCAGAGTTTGGCCTGAAAATTATCTTCCATTCCAACCCTAAGGTAGCTGCTTTGGTTTCAGCAGAAAATGGGTGTGTGGGTAGTCATGAGCTGCTGGCATTGTAACTGCTGGCTTGACTAACCCTGTGCAAGACTGGCTTAAACACACTGACTTAAAAATGGTGTTGGTTGGTTTGCAGACTTGTTCTCCCACTGCTGAAGCCCACAGTGGTGTCTGCCTGCTACAGTGCTGCCTCGAGAAAACCAGCTGTTAACCTTCCCTCATTCAAATGCTGAAAAGTTCAGTGCTTTCCCTTAGAGTAATGTCACTCTTTGTTCTTCTTTTGAAGCCTCTTCAACTGTTTTGAATTGGCTTCATTTTCACGGACAAAATGCTTGTTGCTACCTGAATCTCTGGGTTTTTCAAACTATTTTAGACTAGGTGGCATTACATATTTAATTTTAGCCTAGTTTTTTCCCAGTGTGCAATCTTTCTTTCCCTGTCTGCCCTTTCACCTTCCTCGTCACCTCAATAATTTTTGTTGCCTTGACCCTTTTCTGCTAAATCTGAGAGAATTAGAGATCTTAGCTTTACTAAATTACTACTAATTTAAGTTGCTAAACTCCTTAAATTATTGTGAAAAATTCAGGGAAGAATGCCCGTATGTGCCTTGCCTCCCATCCTTCTGCTTTTGCTCTCATGCAAAGGCTATAGTTAGAAATCTGACTGTTTTAGTAGACCAAAGGGGACTTACGTGTTCCTTGAGGAAGCCATTCTTTTTTTTTTTTTTGAGTTCTGCTGCTGTGTTTGCTCACTTCATGGTGTCAAAAGTTAACGAGGTGGTGTTTGCAGGTATTTTATATGTTTAATATGTGAAGAGCCTGCCTGTGAGTGGGTTTCTGAAAATAGAGGTGTAATCTAATTGTAAAGGTGGCTTTTGTCCTGCAAACGTTGTGGAACGTGAGGTGCTGCTGTTTGGGCAGCAGAGCTCTTATTAATGTTAGCAGAGGTACTGCCTTGAAAACAGACGCCTAAATATTGTAGCTGTTGTTATCACCAACTACAAATGATCAATTATTTTATCAGCTCATGTACCTTAAAGTAGAAAACTTTTTTTTTTTTTTGAATAGGGAAGAGTTTTGCTTTCAAAATTTGCCTAATTAAAAATCAAGGTTGCAGGTTCTGTGCTGAGTTTCTGCCCTAGGCAAATCTTTCCTTTGAAGCTACAACCGGCCCCTAAAGAAACGACTTTGTTATGGTGCTGCTGGATACCTTCACAATACTGTTTCAAACCCAATTTCTTATTCTTTAGAACCTTCTGTTATTTAGATTCATTCAGTTTAAAGATTCATCTTGAAAGCAGAGTGCATTAAGTAATAACTATGCCTCTGTAACCAATGGCTGTCTTTTATGTCTCTTCTATCCCCTCCCCTGGTTCCCCATCAAGGCACACTCTCAGTACTGGCACTGGCTGTGTTCAGTTCTTCCACAGATGTCCATGCATTTGAGCTTGTTGTTTAATTCACTGTTTGTTAAGCTTTAGTATGAAACCTAATAAAATCACATACTCTCATTAGGGCCTTGTGGTAAAATTATTTGTGGAGTTTCTGAGATAGATAACATTTTTTAGAAAATGGAAGCAATTCTATTGATTGTGAATATAGGGGTTTTTTGTGTCTTCCATGGTGTCCTGAGAAGTCCTAACTCTGGTGGCTGTATATTTTAGTGAAGTGACTTTAAAAACCTGCAGGAGAGCCAAATTAATAATTATTTATAAAGTGTGATTACTACATGTCTGCTTAATGAGGGAAAGTGCCAAAAAGTAGAAATCTAAGTAGAATGTACGTCAACTTCATATGTATAATCTGCACACCCAGAGTTGAATTCAAACAGGTTATGGCTTGTTCTAATGAAATTTAATCAGAGGGGTAGGACGAATAGGCTCTTCTTATGGCAGCATGTGTGTTGTTCTGCGTGAATAACTGACATGGTTAACTATGCCCTGTTAGTGTTTGTTGGGAAATTAAATATTCAGCCTTTTATTGTGAGCTGAGATTAATGACTGTTGCAGTTGTGAAACAGAGTTGACCGTAGCAGATGTTTTCTCTCCCCTGACTCTCAGGTGCACTCTTTAGATCATCTTATGGATTTGTATGAATGGCTGTGTGTTCCTAAGAGGTGTGGGGAAAAGGGAGCTGGAATGTACGTACAAACGGGGCATAATGGAAACTAGCAGTGGCAAAAATGTTGAAAATCTGAAACTGAGTAATAATAGTAACTATTCATACAAATAAACTGGAATTCTTTTTGTTTATGTTTTGATGACCTTTAGTTTCTTAAGTGGCTTGCCAAGTCCTACAAAATCAAACCAACTACAGAGTTATTGTTGAAACTGATTTCTTGGCTCACTACCTTCCTTTCCCTACTGCTGTGGGATTATTCCTAAACTACTGTCAGGTTTCAAGCCCCAAGTAACAAAGCTTGCTCAACTTTAAAACGTAGTCTCTCTGCCAGCTAGAAAGTGTCCTGTCCCTTCATCCCTGTCCCCAAACACCTGTCACTTGTTTTCCTGAAATCTTCCCATTTACACAAATCTGAACATTTCTGAGTGTTCGTTGTTGTAACCCTTAGTTGCTCTCTAGCTTCTTTCTTGTTTGTCTCACTAAAATTTCTTTTGACTTGAGTGAGATTTGGTAGAGTAATGCAAATTTTGCCCTTGCCTTTAGAAAAAATAATTATATTGTTGAACATTCTTCTGCAGGCTGTACTGTATGTCTTTTGGCCTTCAGAAAGAAATAAATTATTGAGATATTTTCTTTTAAGCCAAAATTATTTAAGTTTGTCTTCCTAACTGTTACTAAGTTGCTTAGTACATAATTTGTGCTGGGAAGTAACTCTGGGATGCCAGTGGCATTTCATATTGTAAAATGCTTTCACTAGTAAAACCTGCCAGATACATTTTCTAGGTTAATATTTCACCATTTTTAATTTATTGGCCAGTTTTTGGTTTACTTCAAGAAAATGGACTTTCCTCTCTGTTACCCACCAGCTCAAAGTGCTTAAAAATTCGAATTTGAATTTATGCTGCTTTCTTAGCATTTTCATTATTTAAAGCAGGCCTGTTGTCTTATAAGTACACTATCATTCCAAGTCATAGAATATACAGGCTCTAAGTTCCTTAGAATAATGGTTTGAAAGGAGGAATAATTGCAAACTGAAGATAATTCATATTGCAGAGGTACAAGGATAAGGAATAATCACATTTTTCATACATGTTAGCCAAATGTAATCTCTTTCTGTAACAACAGAGGGAGACGAGTGAGAGTCCGGGTGGTGTAATCTGAAAAGTGACAAGAATAAATCTCTGTTAAGTAGATCTTTTAATCCTGGTAGCCTTGTGACAGCCGGCACAGCTGAGGAGGGCAGGAGGAATTGCACCCCTGCTCCTGCCCATCAACACAGCCATGTCCTGAGTGCAGCACCCAGCTGAGCTCCAGTCCTGGCTGAGGTTTTCTTGCAGTCCCAAATACTCGTGCTAGAGATCAGGTGGGCAACTTGTCTCGTTCTTTTTCATCTGTCACTACAGCATTTTCCAGCTGATGGGATAAACACGAGAAAAAAATCCTAGATGGTCATCTGATACGTATTCAAGTTCATAGGACTTTTGCTGGAGTATCTATCCTATGACAAGAATACATTTGTTGAGCGGATAAGGACCAGAGTTAATAGGTGGCCCTCTGGTGACAACATTTGCATGTTGTATTTTCAGTGTAAAGCAGCAATTTAATAACAAAATGGAGCTGGTTTTAAAGTTATCCCTTAGCTGTGGTTTGTCTTGGAAACCTTTCTGCTGTCTGGTACTGCAGTAAGGGATCTTATTCCATTTTCTTTGATCAGGCAAGAGCTATTTTTCACTTGTGTTAGTGAACTTAAAGTCACATTTTTGTAAGCAAATGTGTTGACGTGTTTGTTTTGATTAGTGTTAAAAGCTGCTCTAATGAATAAAAAAGCACAGGTATGTTCTGTGCTATGTCCTGAAAGAACAGAGACTAGGAAAAGAATCAGTATTGAGATGCTGGGCAAGGGAGAAGGGAGGGGAGGGAAAAAAAGGAAGAAAAGGAAGGGGAACTGGGGAAGGAAATGTCTGCAGCGTGGCAGGATTTGTGCGTTAGTGTTAGAGCCGCCCGCAGGAGAGCAGCGCGGTTCAGAGCCGCCCTCGCTTCTCCCAGGGCTGTCCCCCGTGACCTTGGCAGGGTGCTCGGGGGGGTGGCTGCTGGTTCACCATGTTCTTTTTTCCTGGTGACTTGCCTGTTGCCTGCCCCTGGGTCTGTGCTTCCCCTTATGCTGACTTCTGCAGTATTCCTTCAGCCTCTTATCTCAAGGCTTTGATGCATATGTTCTGAAGGTGGCCACCGTGACTTTGGGTGGCAGCAGATGGTAAACCTTCAGGCTGCCACCGGCTATACTGGTGTTAAGTTGGAAACTTAACGTTTGATGAAGAATCAGTAGTGCATATGAAAGAGCTTTTACTGCAGAAATATCTTTTAATTAAAAAAAATTAGCATACTGAAACATTTGCTAATTTCTGTGCATTTAAAAGATCTTAAAATCAACTGTTTTCTTAAAGCTAGACTACGGTTATTTACCAAGCAGGTTTTATTTTATTTTTCTCCAATTAATTGTACCTACTATATTGAATTGAATTTAATTTATTTTCCTCTAAGCTGCTGGATACACTGTAAATCAAATCTAAGAAGCTAATTTTTTTAAGTAGCTGCTGTCAGCATCAGAGTTAACCCTTGACTTAGGAAAAGAAAAAAAGAATTCACAAGTAAGAAATCCTATTTGGCATCATGTAGGGGTATTGCTATAGCTGCACTTTACTGAGACGCTGTCATGCAGTGCTGCTGCCTTCACTTGTTTTTTGGGATGCTCCTGAGAGCTCCACTGCTTGTACAAAATTAGGATATCTGTGCTGCTGAAGACACTTATTTACATTAGATTTTTTTTGTGGTAATTGCTATTTGTGTGTCAGTGATTTTGGCTGTGTTGAGGTTGTCATCAGTGCAAAAAAACAGAGAAAGAGTGAGTAAGCAACAGAGCCGTGAGAGCCAGTGTGATAGGTGGACCTTGACTCTGTTCGTCCATTAATGTTACAAATAGGATTTTGCCTTGTCTCCTTTTGTGTCACGGTCTAGTTGCTCAGTGCCCAGGAGTGCCCTGCTGTGCCTTCTTCTCCCTCCTCTCTGAGACAGGATGCTGAATGTTCCAGCCGGCAGCTGATTGTTAGGAGATGTTAAATATTACAACTTACCTGGTGGAAGAGGTTCTGTCAGCTCATGGGAGCTAGAAGCAGCCTAGGCTAATGCCAGCATCTCTGTGTGGTCTGCTCTGGAGAATGGCAGAGTTCTGTCCTAAGGAATGCTCTATGAAATCCTGTTTTGTCCCATCTTGCCTTTAGGGTGAGGACTTGTCACTTTGCATTTTAAAAAGAGGAATCTTAGAATTACAAAAACACTTTTTGCCACGGGAGAGAAGTGTGAAGGGATGCAAACAGGAGACTTGGTGCACTGCTGTTTATAAGTTGGCTGTAGAGCATGAGATGAGGAGAGTAAGTTGGCACCTGGGTCAGTTGTACCCTTCTGCAGCAGTGCTGTAATACATCCAAGAGCTGCTGACCTTTCTCTGCTCTGGGTGAGTGATAAAAAGTCAAGCAAGCTCTCTTTCCTGGACTTATCCCTTCCTGAAATAGCTTTCTGATAGTGACTTACCCAGTCACGTTGTCCTTTAATTATTTGGGAGATCTGATTAAACCACATCTTTGTAATACTGCATGCAGGCTGCTTTCCCTTGAAACAAGTTTTTGATTTGGTGGGCCCATGTAACATCTGCAGTCTGCTAGAGCCAAACGGACCATCAGCACATGAATTTCTGAAGTTACTTCCGAGGCTCTTCCTGGGCTTCTTGGAGTCCCTTTTGAAGTAAACAGTCTTGCCAAAGGTTGGTACTGAATCAACAAAGAAATAATTGTCCCTAAAATGAAGTGGAGCTGTAAATGAGGTGTTAGTCACTCAGGGAAGGTATGAGGCTTGAAGGGAAGCCAAAAGAAAGGAGCAGGTTAGTTGGACTGGGTAGTCCATGTAGTAGTTAACCTCAAAGGCACAGGGATATTAGTTGTTATTATTGCAGGTATAAAACTGTAGCTGCTGCTTTCATGTTGATGCTGCAATATAGGAGCAGATGAAGTTACCCTACAGGGACCTGCTGCCTGCTTTATTGGCGTTAGTGGTCGTGGTTCTGCACCTCAACTTATGGGGAGAGGGCTCAGTAATCTCTTCTGTCACACCATATGCTAATACAGTGCTGATAAGCAAGTGTGAAAAATGAAAGGGAGGAATACATTAATTGTATTTGTGCAATAAGGTATGCTATCAAAGGTAATTATTTTGTGACAGTTTTAGTTATAGCAGTTGTTTTATCATGGAATAAAAGATGGCTTTAGGAGCCTTTTATTGGAAAGACAATTGTATCAAATTAGTACCAAATTAGATTTTTGTCTTTATAAAGGTGAGCAAACCCATGAGCAGTTTTTAAATTGGTGTCTTCTACTCTACAAATGAACAAATCCTGTTTGAGGGTTAAAGAAGCTATTATTCTGTCCTTTATGCTGACAGCTTCATTACTGATTGGCCTACTGTTGGTATTAAAAAAATGTTTGGCTCCTTATGATCTTTGTGCATGCAACTATAATATTAATACAGACCACAGAACTGTTCATTAAGAAATGACTTTAAATGAGGTTGATGCTTGTAAATCTGGAGAGATGCAGATGTTAAATGCTGCCATTCCTTTTCGTATACAGCCGTATGGCTAATAATTTCCAAGTGGCTAAAGCTCTTGTTAGCAAGGGTGCTGGTGTGTTAAGAATGGCCCTATAAATAACTTTAAGAACTGAAGTTGAAGGTGCTTCTTTTAAAGACTGTTGTTAAAGATTGTTAACTAAACATTATTGCCAAACAGATGGAAAGCATTCACCAGCCTGATGTTTTTAGGTCTAATTATATTATCGCCAGTCCTGTACGGCTCAGTTGAAGAGGTGTATCCAGAGGCCAATTTATAATCATTTAGCCAACACCTGTTTGGGAGATATTGACAGTCAAAGGGCACATTAAAAAAAAAAAAATCACATATGTTCTCATATTTATTACCTCAATGTGAACAGTGTCTAGTTGCAAACAAACTTGAGAGAGGAGGAAGGAGAGTGATTGTAAACACATAGATGTTTCCAAACCATTTTTATGTTCTTTTGGCAGCTCTTGTAAAGTGACTTTTATTTTTCTCTTGTTCTGTTGATTTTCTTTGATTGGTTGGTGTGGTTTTGGGTTTTTCTTTAGTTTTAATATTACACCTTTTGGTTAAGCAAGGATAACAAAACCAGTTTTACAGTTGTTATTTATTGAGTTTGTTTCCACTGTTTCTGGAAGCCCTATGTAAGAAGCCTAAAACGTTATTTGGCAAACTCAGTTGTCTGGGAATATTTGCCTTTCCTTACCATGCCCTTGACATGGAAACTGTTTATCATTCCTTTGTGAAAATAATCTCAGCTCCAACTTCTGTTGATTTTTCCCCCCTCAAAGATACAGAAAAGATACTTCTAAAATTGTCTGCAACCCTAGCAAAAAAGACGAGGTCTTTGAAATGGGGAAGAATCTGTGACTTCATTTATTTTGGTTAAATACAGTGAGAGAGAAATGATTAGAAAATACTTCAGTTCTCCTTCTCATGTTTGAGATGCAATGGGGAGGGAAGTAGCTTTTGAAAGCTGCCATCCGGAGACAGCAGAGCATGGCTGCATTGCTGCCCCTCACGGCAGGGAGCTAAGGGAGGCTGTGTGGTGTTCTCCTTCTGCCGTCTGATGAAGCCGTGTTCCTCCTGACGTGTCATTCCTCTGCAAGAAGTCTTTTAGGATGCAAGCTGACTTGATCTTCGCTGCACCTTGTCTGTTTACTTGGAGTTGCTGCATCTTTTCTGTTAAAGCCAGTGTTAGGTAACCCCAGTGCTGGCATGGGAAAGAAACCCTTTAGGAGTTTGATTTTGCAGCCTAAATATTTTGGTATAACTGTATGTGAATATTTATACTGGAAGCTTACAATGTCTGCTGTAAATAAACAATGAGGGCACACTCTTGTTCCTAGAGGAGGGTTGAGCTTGTGCTTGTGCTGCTCATGTGGCTGTCTTGCAGCTGGTGCTTTTCAAGCACATCTGTGTTCTTAGTTTGGAAACACTTAACTCCTGGGCAGGGTGACTTAAAAGCAGAGGGTTCCAGCTTTCTAAGGACGCAGTTTCCTAAATGTATATACATGTATATCTTTTTTTGTTTTGTTCTCAACACAAACAAATGGAGCTTGCTAAGAGTGTAGCTGCTATTTAGTGCTTCTCTCATTGCTGTGTTTAAAGTGCTTTCAGTAGAGGTGATGCACTGCTAACAGAGATACGCTTTGCAGCTGTAGATGTTCTTCTGCAGCAAACCCATCCACACTTTCCCCTCTAAGCAAATCCTCTTTTTTTTTTATTGTTACCCTAATGTTAGAGATCTATATCCTCAGTCATTTCTTCACTACAAAGGACTGGTTTTCAAGTCTGTATGCTGCAGGAGTTTAATTTTTAAACTGATTATATAACTTTCTTTGTAATAATATTCCACATTAGATTTAAGAACTGTGTTTTGTTAGCTTACTCATGTGAATCTTAAATAAATTCTGATTACTTTTTGCTTAGGTTTTGCTTGTAATGGACACTAGAACGCAGCAGACTTTTATACTGAAGGTGAGTAAAATATTTTATTATTTGTTAATAATCTTTTATTATTCTGCCTCCTAAATTACACCACTGTACAAAGATCAATTTGTATGTAATTGATAGAGGTATCCCTGCAATATATTGTTATTATGGTAATACATATGGAATTCTTTTTGTTAGTGCTTGGTTGCATTCCTTTCCTTTCCTTTCTAACATCCCTAGTGTTCAGATGTGCTGGTTTAGTCACCTGAGATGCCTCTGGTAATTGAGGCCAACACTTTTGTGGGCTTTGGTAAAGAATCACACATTTAATGTGCTGCTTAAAACATCTATAAAGCCCTGGTGGCTCAGGACTTCTGACAAAGGTGAAAATTCTCCTTAATCTAAGCAGATCCACTGCACTTTGTGTTTGGTCTTCTTTAGCTGAGGAATATCCTGTTGGCCAAAGTGGGTTCTGGATGAAATGTACAACTGACCTTCTTCAAATTTGTTTCCTTATGTTTTACATCAATAGTCTGAGATAACTGGGTTTAATGTTACTAAGCCATTACATTTATGAACAGTTATTTGGTTGGAATAAAATTTTTGCATTACTCTTTTATGTTTCGGAAAGTGTTCAGATCAAGACCCCAATATGCTTAGAGCAGCTGTGATGCTGAGAATTGGTTCAGTTACGAGTATTGTTTTTGTGGCCATTTACTTCAGGCTCCCCTTGACATGAATTCTACTGCTAGTGGCAGGAAGGATGGAAAAAAAGCTGTCCCCCAAACATGAAGCTTTAATTACTTGTTAACATTTTGTAACTTTGCTTTAGATCTGGCTTACAACCCACCTTAACTTTGTGCATCAACCTTTGAAATGGTATGTGCAGGATACAGCAAACCTGTTTGTTTCTCATTAAGGTTCATTTGTGAATATTGTATATTAGAACTTCACATTATCTACTGGCAGATAGGGTAACATTGAATTTCCCATGTAACTGCCTATGTTTATCAATATTGTAATAGGTCACACTATTGACATAATTTTTTTTCTCTTTCTCTCTCCCCTCCCTTCCACCCTCCCACATCAATTTTTTCACTTCTGGCAACTTCATCCCTGCGCTACCTCCCAAAAATCATTGCCTCTCAAGGAGACTAATCCTTTCCTTTTTATTGAGGTGGTTGCTGTCTTTAGTAAAGTAAAATGGAAACGTGAGGATTACCTGTGAAGCTAAGGCATTCTTTTGTCTTTAAGACTTGAATTGAATTTTTTTAATAGTGTCTTTTGGTCACACGCAAAAATAAAATTTTAGAAAAGGGTCACAGGGAAATAAGTGAGTGTCATCCTGATGACTTAGTTTGAGAGAGATTCTAATAAAAACATTGACCCATGTAATTGATTTTAATGGCAGCTTTGTGCCATCTTCTGTTCTCTGGAAACGCGCCAGATGCCATCAGCGCAGCCTCGGGGGACCGAGGGGCATAGAGCAGCAGATGAGTGGTTTCTCTGAAGCCCAGAGTAACTCGGATAGATTAGTTTGGTTGATAAACACAGAGCACAGCAGGCTCCAAAGGCAACTGAGGGTACAACTGACCTTTTTGTTCTCTGTCAGGGTCTAAGGAAAAGTAGTGAGTGCAGCAGGAGCAGAACGACCATCATCCCCCGCTGCGTGCCCAACATGGTGTGTCTGCACAAGTACATCATCTCCGAGGAGTCTGTCTTCCTCGTGCTGCAGCACGCAGAAGGTTTGTCTCTCCTTTAAGCATATTGTTGAAAAGAGTCAGAGGTTTTCAGTTTTAATCGATGGTGCATTTCATTGTCAAATTAATCTCTCATACATCCAGTTAAAATATTTTTAGCGTGCCAGAGAGATGTCATGTAAGACATCCCACTCTGTTCCTCTGTCCCTCCCCCTTTTCCCCTCTCATTCTGTGGTGGATCTGATTCCTGCTTCAAATGGCCTCAAATCCTGATGTGTTACTTGAATTGTAGCAGTGTTGAAAGCTTCCAACTGTTTATTTTCTACAGGAGAGGGAGTGCTTTGACTGCAACAACTATCTGCATTATTTACAGTTATCTCTCAGAGATAAAGTCTTGGGCAAACTTTGACTAGTAAATGTTTTTAGCATCTTCTAGTTAAAATGACAAGTATTTGCACAAGAATTTAATAGCTCTGCTAAAAACCAAGAACATTTTCCTGTTGGTTAATATTGCACTGATCTGGATTTTTAAGAAAATAGCTAGTGGCATCATACAGGAGTTCAAAGCAGAACCACAGAGTTGTGCCTTCAAACTATTTATAAAATTCCTGTTAAATGTACAGGGAACAGGTGGCACAAAATAATTACATTTTGGTTTTTTTGTCTAACACCTGGATTTAAATATTCCCTAAATGTAATTACCCATATTTGTTTAGAGTGAGTGCAGAATATAAATTTTGGGATTGATAATAGTTTTTTTTTTTTTTTTTTGGAAATGTTAATAACTCAGACAGAATGGATGATGTGAAGGAACTAAGCTGACTGATAGAGCAGATAATTTTATTCCATGGAATATTATTCCTTTTTTTCCCCTAATAACTTAGATTTTGGCTTTTTCATGAACAATTTGTCATATGAGGTCAGTTAAAGTTAGCTTTGCAACAGGAATGAATGTTTCTGCAATTGTGACTTGGTTTTGCCATTGAGCACTGATGCAGGAAGAAAAGCCTCACATTGCAGTAGTGCCTGATGGTGATCTTGGGAGTTTACAGTGCTGCTCTGTAGAGTGCAGCACTTTTCCTTGAGGTGTATATATAATAATGCACAAGATAATTGGGAGATTCTCACCTGAGTTGCAATCTCCACGTAAGTTGTTACGTTTTGTTTGGAGAAAAAGTATTTTTAAAATCCCACAACCAAAGAAACCTTAAACGAAACAAAAATAACCAATCCACAACCCTTGTCATATACCAGCTGCCCTTAAGGCTAGCATAATTACATAATTTAAAAAACTCTTCCTGGTATTTCTGCAGTTTCTGAAGTCCTACGGTTTTGCTCTTCTCTTAGGAAGAATGTTCTTCCTTGGAGACAGATGGAAAAGTGGGTGAGCAGTTGACAAAGATAATCTTCTGGAAGTGTTAATTTTATTGTGGTAACAGTGAGAAACATAGAGACATTGCATGATCAGAGCTCTTTCATTTTCATGAACTACTGTCTGGGCTCAGAACACACAAAGGGAGAGGAAGAGTGAGATTCTGTTGTAAAGAGGGGTAGCTGGGCTACACAGTGATGAGTAAATTGCTGGAGAATGTATTCAATAAGTGTATTCCAGGTGTAGGGTCCGATCCCAAATCCCGAACTGAGGCAATGGCCACTGCACCTCAGCCCACTTTGAGACTGATGCTGGAAAGTGATTCAGGAGAAAGGCTTCTAACTCTGTGTGAAGAAAGGATAAATAAAGATAGGGCTAAAGTTATGCTGCACTTTATGCAGGCTAGTCTTGCTCTACCCACTGATACTGGTCTTGATCAGATCAGTCCTATGTTAGTAGTACTCATTCTTCTAATTACAAGGATAATAATACTAGGAATCCCTAGAGACAAACCTATCTTAGAATTTTGTCCATCTCAGACCAGGTGTGACTAGACAAGGTGCTTGTAGTTGATGTTAGAAAAGGATAAAAATTACTTAGACAGTACTTTTTTAATTAAGTCTTTTGAAATTTTATTTCATGACTTAGGAATGCTCTAAATATTCATACTACAAGTAATTGTATTCCAGTAAGAAAGAAAATTGTGCCAGTCAAATTTGTAAGTGGTGCTCATTTATGATGTTAGGTATGTTAGCTACACCATTGTGAGTTTGAAGGGTAAAATATTAATTTAAATGGGCAGTGGCTCATACTGTAGCAAATTCAGAGGTTTTAATGTTATGAATGGACAATATATGCTTGCCAAGCTGCTCACTGTTTCCTGTACATAGTAGATTTTAACTGTGTTATTAAGTGCAGCACCATTGGGTTTTATATGGAATTCTGCAAGTTTGACCACAGACTGAAGAAGAAGGCTTTGGTTGTTTTGGTAAATCATGATGGTGTTGCATGCCTAGAATCGGTGAATGAGGTCTTGGGTTCTCTTGGAGATTTTTCTCCTGGCCACAGTGAGAGGCTTCAAGGATGCATCAGAAGCATAAAAGTCCATAAAGTTATCTTGCAGCTTTGTTGGAAAGCACTTGGCAAGTTCTGTTGTGGGAGAGAGCCAATCTGATGTTAATAAGGCCTTGCTTCTTCCTGGCACTACTACCTACAGAAATTTTAGAAACAGATGCTTCAAAAATAGGCTGGGGGGCTTCCATGGGACATCAAAGTTTAAGTGGCTGTTAGAAGCTGTCAAATCTCTTTAAGCTTAAACAAGCTGGAGTTCCTATCAATCTGGAGAGCACTCAAGAAACTTCCTGCTGAAGAGGCTTCCTGCATGCAGCAGTTGATAGACAACACCACGGTAGCGCTCTGGCTTGCAAAGCTGGGGATTTGTTGTTAGGAGAGGAGATAATGATAGATGTAAATATTTGACAGCAATCAGAAAATGCAGGGAAGGTGATACGCTCCTTGCCAAGTGACTTTTTCAGGAGGCTGCTTTGGAATAATAGCTTTTGTTCCAAGTGCATTGGGAAGTGGGAGCTTTGCCTAAACTAGCAAACTTTGCCGCAGAGGTTCACCAGCAGCACTGGAAATGCAGGATTGCAGATACAGGACTCTGGTGCTTGAAACTACATGTTAGAGATTAGGCAGGAGGTCAGCTTCCCGTTATCCTGGAGCTGCAACTCCACTGTGGCTGCCTTTGGGATGCTCTGCAATATTGTTGTTGTGCCATGGCAGTGCCTGTGTGCCTGCTTTGCTTTTGGCCTAGGAACTGTGCAAACCTCATTTTTTTGTAGCCATTGCATTCACATGGTGAAGTTTACCAGCAGGCATGTCTCTCTTCAAAAGGAGGACAGTGATTCTTTGAAAGCCATGAAATTGTTCCTTTTCCAGCAAGGAAGGCTATTAATTCTCATGAGCAGCGTGGTTTAGGATTGGAAGTTCTGGCATACACAAATTCTTAAACAGTGACATAGAGAGTTCGTCTCAGTTTTGGAGAATAATTCAAGCATGTGTGTTTCAGTATTCTGTTTTTCTTCCCTATCGCATTACAGTTTGGAAGCCTGGGTTGTTCACTTTGACTTTGTTTGGGATTTCCTAAATACAGTGACTGCTGCATTCTTAGCTGTGTTCCAGTTCTGCAAGAGTTGCTGTACTTCATCCTTGGGAATAATCTCATGGGCCGAGCTAGCAAAAGCTATTGATTTATTTTGGAATATGTCTCCTTAGTCAGCCAGTCTTTCAGGATGTGAAGCTGAAATGTGAAGTATCTGAGCACTGGGTGAGGAAAAATCCAACTGGTCATGAATTTTTCTTGTCAGCTGGAACAAAAACATGTTTAGGAGACTAAATTTGATGATCTGTTAGGTTTCATTTTATCCTGTCATATATGCTATACAGTATCTGTATTTTCTTTTTGGTGTTCCTGCTTCAAGTGCTATTAATAAAAAAGCTGCAGAAATGGTTGAAAGGACATAAAAGATTCCTAGTCAGCTTCATCACTCAGTCACTTTATGCTGAATTTCCTGTTGATTATTTTGGACACTAACTTTTTAGATTCTGCCTCCAGAAGCAGAGGTATAAGCTCCAGAATGCTGGAAATGTGGTCTAGTGTGGCACTGGTAATAAGAAACTTTTCATTGAATAACTGCAGAGGAATGTGGAACTTGATGGTTTTCATCTGCTTATAAAACCAGAAGGATTGAACTAGGCTGGCTGTAGAATCAGGTCATGGTAGAAGAAAACGAACTTAATTAATTACGTTAATATAATGAAATAGTATTAAACACTAATAAACTTTAGCTTAATACTGTAGCTTTTATAGTTATTTAGTCTGTTGGACTATTTGGCAGTGACTGAAGCTTACTTGTTTGGATTGATTTCTGTAATTTTAGTTTTTATAGATTCCTGATAGTATATTAGCATGGCTTGCTAATGGGTTTTCTTGATCTTACACAACACATGGGGAGAGGGGGAAATATTATTAGTATGTCATTCATAAAGGCATAATTACATACGCAGATACAAATATCACTTTTGTTTGACCCTGGATTGCACGTTTTCAAGCAGGAATAAAATTGTTGTTTTTCACTATAGAACACAATTATTTCATGGCATTTATTTACATATTTCCACTTGACCAGGAGACCAGTCTTGAAATACTTGTATGTTAACATATTTGGACATAATTTTTTTGTTTTGTTTTGTTTACTTGTGTTTAACTCTTAAGTTGAAGTTGCAGTAAGTAATCATTTCCACTGTGGTTTTTAAATACAAGTCATTAATAATGAACAATTTATTTTTGAAAACCTAAGATAATAGATTTGCAAAAACAAATGAGTTGTTGCAGTCCTCCCTGTTTTCACAAGTGGACAGTGGTGAATTCCTGAACACTGTAAGAATAAAGAGATTTCATTTTTTTTTGTCTTTTGCAACTCTTGTGTTTACTGAACCTCTCAAATCTGCCAGTGATTTTTCTGTGGATTTTTGAAGTATTGATCTTGACTTGTCTCTTTTTCCTTCCTTAATCTTTTTTGGGTCTCCCTTTTTAATCTGCAGTGAACCAAATAGAAGCCCAAATCTAACCAAGACTGCATGAAATCTTGCATGAAGTGAGGTGGAGGGAGCAGAAGACAGAAGTTGTCCAGAGAGCAGCTTGACATGTCAATAAGTGAAAAACTCAAGTTGTGCAAGGATAATTCTTGGATTTTCCATATTGCTGGGCAGCCCATCCCTTTCTTATCTTAGTGTAAGGGTACAAAACATTTGGGTCAGTGAGAGCTGTTCATATGTCACATGTAAAAGCACACCTGGTGTCCAGTAATGACACAGGGAAAAAAGATGTGACAAAAGATTACAGGAAGAAGGTTTTGAGCTTTCTGCCTCCCTGGGTCAAAGCTCAAGGCAGGCCTCTTTGAGAAAGACCTTTCCTTACAACTTCCATCAGAGGAAGAACTGATGGTGCTCATACTTGCATTAAAGCCATGCCTGGAGGCTGAGGTAGTGTTGTGCCAGGCACTTCCCAAAGCTCCAAGAATCTTACATTAGTCTTCATGGGTCATGGTCTGTGAACATGCTTTGGCACCTGAGATTTGTTTTCATAAGAAGTTTGTGAAGCACAAGCAATAAACACTAGTAATATGTAGATGAAAATATTTAGCTCGTACTAATTAATCTTAATGCAGGTGGGATGAGGAGACTATATAATTTTTTTATTAAATTATCTGTTTTGTTAAATGCAGTAAGGGTGTGGTTCTCAAATGAGATTTTATTGTTTAGTATGAAATGGACCTGAATAATTCCATGCCTAGTTAATAAACTGGGTAAAGTTATTTTATTATAGTACTTGAAGTAATTTAATTAAAATTTTAAAGGAAATGAATTGTTATGGATGCAAGTGTGAAAAAGAGGATAAACTCTTTCATAAATATGTAAAAATTATGTATGTTCTCATTCTCTTTTTTTTAATCTCCCTGCCATTTTAGAGCAAAAATATGAATAAATGTAGAAGTATAACATTAGAAAAGAACTACTGGTGATCATGGGATGGACAGCTTTTATTTTCACCAAATCAGCTGAAGACCAGCAATCCTGAAGTGCTGTGCAAGCTGCAGGGCTCAGAGGGCAGGGTGCCTTTGCCCTGCTGTGTCACTGTGCGACGTGTTGTGTTTAAAGGAAGTGGCCTCACCTGAAGAGCCTGCACGGGCTCCCTGCTTCTCACAGGGTGAAATCCTGCTCGTGAGGCAGCTCTGGAAGGGCCAGGGCCCTCGGTGTCACCAACACAGTGCCTGGGGTCACTTGTGCCCAGGCAGGCTCAGAGTCAGCTCTGCCTTGCTGTGCTGAGGGGCTGCTGCTCTGCTGGGAGGACTCAGGGGTTGTGCCTTGCTGCTGTGGCAGGGCACGCTTTGGGGTGCATATTCTGAATGCACCTCTGGATAAGAATTTAAAGTGCTTATGACATACAGCATAGCAGCTTTTGGTCCTTTCTTTGTGAGCATTGCTTCCCTTTGCTCCTGTTGGTTTACCTGGTATCCTATCTCATCAGATTCTAGAAGGTGGCAAGGATTATCCTGACCTAGTGCTAACTCTGTTTGTACTTATGGTAGAAACCGTGTGGATTAACAGACCTAAATTTTCATCTTTACCATTGGACTCAAGCTGCTAGAACTCCCTCTTAGTGTTTTTAATATACTTACTTTCACCACAACCAGTGAGATATTATTTTCCCCTTGAAAAACAAGTCTTGTCTTAGCCAGGGGGATGGAGGGCAGGAAAATTTCACATTATATTATTCAAATTAATTTTTTAAAGTGTCAAGGTTTTTCTGTCTTTGATAAGTTTTATTTGAAATACCTGGGAGTATAGAAAATCTGTTCCTAGGCAATGATAAATAGTTTCTTCTTTTATTGTACTTTTTAAAGGAATTTTTCCCGATAAAGGGAGTGTCAAAAAAAACCCTAATAAAGAATGTATTTCAGAAAAATATAAAACTCTGTTTTATCCAAATAAGTAAAAAAAAAAACCAACAAAAAACCCACCAACTTTGCAGATGCCCAGTGGGATGGATACTTACTTTTTCTTTTACAAAGATTTTGTTCAAACTCCTGCATTTTCCAGAGTTTCTGTACAGTCTTTTAAGTTGAAATGTCTTGATATTGCATTTCTCCCTAAATTATCAAAGGAGAGTTTTTAGCTTTAAGCCAAATTCTTTGGCACATGTAAGAGGTACAGTAACCTCCTGATTTATTTTGCTAAAATTATGTTTTGAAATCTGTGAGCTTTTTTTTAATATGTGTAGCATTTGGAAACATGAAGAGTCCTGGTTTATATTTTTTAAATGTAACTTATTTTTGGAGATGTAATTTTCTTAGCTGCTATGAAGGAGCTATTTGCCTGTGTAACTTAATATATTGATAAATCCTTGTATGGTGCAGCAAAGCATAAAAAGCTTTATTTGAATTCTAAAGTTAATGGAAGAAATATACCAATATTTAACTAAAACCCCCAACTTCTTCAAAGACATACACAGACCCTTAAAGTAAATATCGTGCTAATATGGTAATTTCCCTTACTGAACTTGCTGTTTAGTTATCAGTCCATTTCCACTAATGTTGCTGATGAGTTTAGAACTGTGATACAGAATTAGTCAGCGTAGGCAGAAGTGATGATGGGCACTAAACAATTTGATCTTCCCTAGTTGTTTGCTTCTTTTGAGGCAGCAGGTGGAGAGTAGTGACCACTGTGCAACTTGAGACACACTCTGAAATGAGACTTCACTGAAGTTTACTATTAAGCAGCAGCTTAATCTCAGATGCAGCTCTTTAAATATTTATGTGATAATACATATCTACGTGAAAGGCAAGTTGTGGTCCCTGTAATTATTTCCTGCTGAGCTAGCGGATCCAAATAACTCTGTAGACATAAGGGTAGAGTGTATAGTGACAGTGAGGATCTTTTCCTGTTTCATAAAAAAAATTTCTATTTTGAGTGAAATTAAGAGATCCCCTCCCTTTTCTCTGTTTTTTTTTTTTCAGGAGGGAAACTGTGGTCTTATGTCAGTAAGTTCCTAAACAGAAGTCCTGAAGAGAGCTTTGAAATTCCTGAATCCAGAACATCCAGTTCAACTAAAATTTACCTGGAACAACCAACACCTAGTCCTAAGGAAACTGGTAGCAGCACTGATTCCAGAGAAAGCTATGGGGAGAGCATGCTGAAGGTGGTCCCACTGAGGAGCAGCCTGACACCAAGCTCTCAGGATGACAGCAGCATCCAGGAAGATGGTCAGGAGAGTTCCAAGTGGATGGACTCGGCATCCAGCTCAGAAGAAGAGTGCACCACTAGTTATTTAACGTTGTGCAATGAATACGGGCAGGAAAAAATTGACTCTGGCTCCCTAAATGAGGAGCCAGTGGCTAAAGCAGAGAGTGAAGGGTTGCATACCAAAGAGAGGAGTTCCTTGCAGAAGTGCAGTGACAGCTTCACCTCCCAGATTGCACCTCAGGAACAAAAGCTGTTCATCGACGATGCTGAATCGGAAATAGCCAGCCCTACTAGGATATTGGACTCGTTAACTAGATCCAAGAACAGCCCCATGGAGCTCTTCAGGATAGACAGCAAAGATAGCACTAGTGAGCTCCTGGGGCTTGAGTTCGGAGAAAAATTACATAACCTGAAATCAGAGCCTTTAAAGCCATTGTTTTCTGTCCCAGATCATGACAGAAGCTTGGATGCCCTGGAGAGCAAAATGGATGTGAAAGCTCATGACACTGTGAGCAGGGGTTCAAATGACTCTGTGCCAGTTATCTCCTTCAAGGATGCTGCTCTTGATGACGTGAATAGCATTGATGAAGGAAGGCCTGATCTCCTAATAAACTTACCAGGCATGTCTGATGAAACAGAGGAGCCAGCCATGTCAAGGCCAACAAAGTTTACAAAATCTGATAGGGACATGTCAGAAGTTAAGTTGTTAGAAACACCTGATGTCTTGCAATTAAATAATTCTGCAGAGCCATGCAAAACATTTGATCAAGAGCCAAGTCATGTGGCACCAGAAGTGGGCGATCCTGCCGACAAGGAAGCAGATGAGCAAAGCAGTGTCACTCAGGGAGCTCTTGGGACCCTCTTTACCTCTGACCAAGAGGTAGGTGCTTCAGAAGATGGGGCCTCTCTGTTCCAAGAGCTTGGGGCCTGCTCCTTAAACATGACGAGCAGAGAAGAAAGTTCATGTGTTTCCAACCTGCTCTCGGGTGCTCACGAGGTTACCTTGGACACAGACATGCTAAGGAAGGAAGGAGTGTCACTGTTTTCCAATCAAGCGGAAGACAGCGGGAAGGAGGAGACGGACTTGGCTATGTCACCAGCAGCTAAAAGTAAAAAGACTGCACCAAAGAAGGAAGACAAAATAGCAGGAGCAGGGCAGAAGGAAATACATCAAATTTTTCAGGACCTCGACGAAAGATTAGCGCTAACCTCCAGGTTTAATATCCCAGAGGATTGCATTCAAAGATGGGCAGCTGAAATGGTGGTAGCCCTTGATGCTTTACATAGAGAAGGAATTGTGTGCCGCGATTTGAACCCAAACAACATCTTATTGAATGATAGAGGTCAGGAACTTTTGCAAATGCATTTCTTTTTATTCGCTGTTGCTTCCAATTAACTGAGTAGGCGTTTTATCTTGTAATTAGTATCTTCATTTCCTGTCTAGAGCTTCATTATCAGTGCAGCAAATTCACCCCCAGTAATAGCTTCTAGTACTTAATGATGCCATTATTCTTAATGATACTGTTTTTAGCTACAAAAGGAGTAATTACAGTTCACTTCTGCAGAAAATGGAAGGGAAAAATGTTTTGATTTCTCCTGTCGTTTTGTTTTTAGGACACATTCAGCTAACGTATTTTAGCAGGTGGAGGGAGGTTGAAGATTCCTGTGACAACGATGCCATAGAGAGAATGTACTGTGCCCCAGGTTAGAGCAATCACTTACAATGTTTCACTTGGAAAGTAGATTAGCAGCTTTCATTTTCTCATACAGTCTCTGTAGCATACAGCTTGAGATCATGCAATATCTGAGTTTTCTTTGCTTCTTTTCCTAATGTCTTAAAAAGCTACAGGGCTCATAACTGCTCTATTGTTGAACTGTGGTAGTGTTTGTTATGTCATTTCCACAACATGTAATTGTACTGAATGTCTTGTTTAAGCAAATAAGGAATGTTCTGTTTTCTTCCAGTTGTTTCCTGTGTGTGAGTACCTCTTGGTAAATGAAAAGAGCAAATGAGACTGAAAAAGTGGCACTAAGACCCTTAAGAATACAAAAATTTATACATGCAAAGGACGTGGGTGGTGGGGGGAGAACCATGGAGGTTTGAAAAACACAATCCTAATAGGCTCAGAGATGCCTCTGACATTTTTGATGAGCTGCAGTGGGCTTTGAAATAGTTTAGAGAGCTCTTTCCTTAGAACCTCTTTCATCAATCATGAGGGTGATAAAATCAATATCTCTTGGGTTTTTATAGCAAGGATGGCACTTGAAACTGAGCCCTCCCTCTTTTCCTTTTTCCAATTTATTTTCTGCTAATATAGTACTCTGTGATTTTTGACAGTGACAGCCAAAAATCAGGTGTTTCACGTACAGCTTATATATTAAGCTTAATATTTTAAGAATTTCATAGTTAACTTACAAAAAACTACATTTCTAGTTGACTGCATTTTTATTCTGACTTTGAAATGCCAGCATAACTTTCTGCTGAGTGCGTGGTCTGGCCAGGCATTGCAACTTGGCCAGGCGTGCAGGTAGTCCTCAAGCTCAGAGTCTGCAAATGTGCTTAGAAAAATTTAGAATAAGAGTCACCAGCCATGGAAGTTCTGATTTTATTTTGGCATCAAGTGTTTCTTCTGTGTTTTTTTTTCTGCAAGTGAAATGCAGCAAGGAACTGCCTCTGTGAATAAAGGTGGTAGGATCTCAACAAACTTTGAATGTCAGCTCCTTGAGATAAATTAAAAAAAAATCTTTTCTACACAAGTCAAAAGGGCAGCTATTACAGAAAATAATTCTATTCACCTATCAAAGTAAATCCAACACCTTCGTTCTACTCTCATGCCACTTTCATTCAAGAACAAGATAATTGGGGAATCCCAGCAATTACTGTGTTTGTTAAATAGATGGTTGTCCTGGTTGCCAACATGTGTGACAACCTGTTAGAGAGAGGTGTTTTCCTGCCTCCCTAAGCCAGCCTCGAACAAAGTGCTCCCCAGTTGAGTTCTAGCAAAGATGGAAGTGCAGCCTTTTCCCACCCTGTCATCATTAATGAGCTGTGAAAGTCAAAGCTTAATTTTTCTGTACTTTAATGAGGATGCAAAGAGAGGCTTTTTTTTGCCCCCTAAGCCCCAACCAGTCAACTCCTGCAGTAATTAAGTGTTTAGGGAGCAGTTGAAATAATATTTAGAAGTCCCCAAATGAAAGAATAAAGTTTTCCACACTGTCATTATTTCCACCTCACAGCACAGGTGTGGTACCCATCCGGGCTTTTTTTGCTAAGTTGCCCTCTCCTCTCTGCCCTCTCTGCCCTACCCCAGGCTGCATTTGCTTTGTGTGTCTGCAACTGGTGAGCTGCTAGGTGAAGATTTGCAAATGCAAGTATTAGATATATTCAAGGTGGAGGAGTTGGTACTCATGATTCTTGTCTTTCATATTTCTTGATCTAAATGTTATCTCTGTGAAGCATGCTTGTACTTCAGTGTAGCTGTTATGTGTTAATTTTTAGTAGGAGTGTAATACTTGGTATAACTTAGCAGCAAAAAATATATTTTGGAGTCAAGTGCCATTCTGTTATGATGAATGATTCAGTAATGGTGTGTAGCTGAGTTCACAGCAGCTTTCTTAAGGCTACTGCTGCTGGTAAATGTTGCTTTAGGACTTTTGACCAGTGTTAAAAAAAATAATCACGTTAATAAACTTTCTCTAGGTTCCAATATTACAGGGGGGAAAAAAAGCTTCATTTGGATGATAATTTTTTTTCATTTTGAGGAGTGTACCATACCCCTGGAACCTCTTTATCATGAAAGCATTGCTCCTCAAGCTGCTTCTTGGTGTAACGATTTTGAAATGATATTTGTGCTTCAGTTCAGTACACTAGGAAAAAGTTTCGAGGTTTTAATATTATTTTTAAATTTCTTTTTAGTATAAGTGTTTCTCACAACTTGTGGGTTTTTTTTCTGCTGACGGAAATACTGTAGTTGTGTAGAGGTGAACAATTACCTTCACAAAATTTTATCAGGTCTCATGATTTCTTACCATAATTAAACCCAGTGTCTAAAGTAAGTGACTCAAAGTGAGTCTTTATCTAGTTTTGATTTTTCTTGGTGTTTTCAGGATTATGTGCTGTGTAGTCAGCCTTCCTTCTCCTTTTCTCTCCTGGCTGAAGGATGCAGTGGAACTTGGCTTGTAAAAATTTTGTGTTTAGCTTGCTGTGTTTTTAATAGAGTTCGAAATAGAATAGATTTGTATATGATAATTTGTATGCTACCTGATTGCAACAATTTAGTGCACTCTTTCAGTGTGTGCAAGAAATGGAAGGTGTCTATCAATAAACTTGTTGAATGCAGACCTTAACAAATTGCTTGTTCGGGTCTGCATTCGGAGACTGAGAACAGATAATGAGTTCAGGGCTGCAATTCTTTTTGTGCGTTGATTTTTGAGGAGCAGATTTTAGAGGCAGAAAAAGGGGAGGGCGAATGTGAAATTTAAACACATTGCAGGATAGCTTCAGCTTAAAGTAGGTAGGAAATCATATTGTAGAGTTTTATGAAAATTTTCAACGTGTCTTTGAAACCGTTGTGTCTTTTCAGTTGTTGAGGTTTCAGATGTTGCTTTTCTACAGTGTAAGTTATAAAGTGGCAGTGAAGTGCAAGAGGATGTATTTAAATCTTAAATTGTTTTCTTTGTTGAAGAAAAACATGAAATCTAAATTCTACAATTCATATATTGAAAACTAATTGCTGGATGGGCTAGGCATAGTAATGTATTAGTGTGGAAGCTTTTCAGAGCCAAGGGAGAATAGAGATTCCCCTATGTGGAACTTGCTTGTGGGATCTAGGATTTTGTGTTTAAGGCTTTCTGTACACCAGAGTGTAACCTTGCATTAAAGTAAAGCAAGGCAATGTCGGTACAGCAACAGTGATCAGATCCCTGCCCTGGTGAAGTGCAGGGACTTTTTCAGCTCCTTTTGTCCTGTGAAAAGTGGAGAGGCAATTTGACTGCTTATGTCAAAAAGACATTATGCAATGCATATATAAAATAAGAGAACAACTGCAACGATTATAAATGCAGAAGTGTCAAAAAACCGAGACAGTCAAAAAGCCGTATCCCGCTCCCTGCAAGCAGTATAATTAGTTTTGTATGAAATAGCAATTGTCGTTTTACATCGTGCATAAGTTACGAGCGGGGCTGCGTCTGTCGCAGGAGTGGCACTTCCCCGCTGCCGACGGGAGGTGGCATTGTACCATTAATGGATGTTGCTGTCGCGCTGGCTGCCCCTAATGTGCTTAACTTCTCCTAAGGACTGGAGACGGAAGATGCGGCTCGTTTGTGACGATTTGCGCATCAAGAATTGTGCTCGCAAGCTCGTGGTGTGTTACGGTGCTGTTGAATCTGTTGGGATGGCTGGGTAACTCTTTGCTGCTGTATATTTCTGCCCAGTTTAAAAAACCAAAAGTTCCTGAACCAACTCTGGCACCAACAAAGCCGTCTGCTGATGCTTAAAAGTATTGCCTGTGCTATACTTTGATTAATGGCCGAACTAAATCTTTGCCGTTCACCTATGATAAGTCAAATGTTGTTTCTTTAATTCACAAGGGAAACGCTGGATTATAAATCATACCATATAAACTCAATACCAAGTAAAACTGTGGGGGATTTGGCCAGGATCGACCTATTTGCTTTTAAAGAAGAAATTAAGCACTTGTAACTGAGAATTTCTGCTGCGTTAATATGGCTAAGGTGACTATTGTGAGATTTATGTGTTTTGTTTCCTTTAACTTTCCTCCTCTTTATAGTAATTTTGTTTTCTGAACATTTGAAAGTGTGGTGAGCAGCTGATGTCTGAATACAAAGTTATTAGCAGATCAGATGAGAATGATTCACTTCTGTTTAAACAGCCCTTTGCTCTCCATGCCCCCTGAGAACTCTTATCACATATTTGTCCAAAAAATCCCCACAAAAACTAACAAAAAAATCCCTTGCTTTATCCACTTGCCTGGTGGCTGATAGTATCAGCAATGTATCTCTTTATCTCTTGGTTAATGTGCCTTGGTATTCTGAAGGGAGGAAAATTCCAGTAACAGATTCAATTTACATGGACAGAAACTTGAGCAAATGCCAGCCTAGCAGGGGGGCCATTATTCTGCTCTATAAATAAGTTTAAAAAAGAAACACACACACACAGACACACAAACCTGTGAATCAACATGTTTTGGTCTAATTGAGAGAAAAGCAAGATAGATGAATTTTGAAATGCAAATTATCACCTTCTGTTATTTTAAGTACTGGCTTTGGCAACATTGTGATCTTAAATGTAAAGAGTTGTTAAGTTTTAAATTCAGTAATAATTGTATTCCATTCTTGACAGACACAATTTAAAAAATAAAATTGGTAACACTTTTTAAAAAAGCCTTTTCAGTATGCTTAATACCTGTGAGAAAGACAGAATTGTCTACAGCCATTGCCTAGTCAAGGGTAAAACAGATGTAAGTTGACGATTTTCTCAAGAAGAGAAATATTTAAGGTACTTTTTCACTCTAACCTGTGAAATGTCATGTTGCAGAAGCAGCTTGCTGGTCTGACATCTTGTGTAAATATGATGTGTGAATGAGATGTTTTATTTACACTCCCTGAGTTCTTGTTCCAGCAGCGGGGATGCTTTCTGTTGCATCCCTGTAGTGTTTTTGGAGGATGAGGTTTCAGAACTGGGCTGCCTTTAGAGTCTTTTTTCTTTCTTGTTTAAACAACAAGTTTTCACCAGACTGTGTTTACTAAAAACTGGAGATTTGCTGCTTGAGATCCTAAAGCCAAAGGGAGCTTAGCTTCATAGAAAATGTAAGTAGGAAACTGGCCATCAGTAATGCATCGTATTATTCTGATGCTTTCATAAGCTGTGTGTTATAATCAAGCCTTATTTACACAAACTAGTATTCACAGAAGCCTACACATAAATATATGGTAAATTTGGTTTTATGTAACCTGCTGTTACTTGTGTACAGTGCAAAACTGAAGCAAAAATAAGGTTTTATGTGTAAAGGATTTTGCTTAAAA
>VYXD01015595.1:1295981-1392076 GCA_013397195.1 Hylia prasina
TTTCCCTTTCTTGTGATTGCCAGGCCAGCAGAGGGGCTGTCACAACACTGCAGGTTGCAACCAGGTCACTAGTATCACTGCCTACCCCGTGTCGTCCAAGATTACATCACTTGCAGAAACTGTGTTTCAACCCGCCACCCTCTGGCTTCATAACAGGAACTCCCTCAGGTGAGCCACAGGAACAACTTCCTGTGCCGAGTGGGTCGGAAATCTCTGATGCAGAGACCAAGCTGATCCTGAGCTTCCTTCCAGCACTGCCCTGGCTGTGACTTTGGAGAGGGCTCGTTGCTCAAGGAGAGCCTCCCTCTCCTCGGCCACCTGACTCCATCCCTGGGGCTCTCTTGCCCAGCCACCAGATAATGCCACTGCCTGTGTTGATCTATCCCATTGCATTTGCCTGGTGATAACTGTACAAAAAAGTATTTTCCATGTTACTTTGAAATGCTGTTGTGTTCAGGTTGTGCCCGTGTGCTGGCTGTAAGCTAAGGCAGGATAAGATAGCATGGGAGCACAGGCTGGTTTCTGTGAGCAGCAGAAGGAAAACCCTGTTCTGGCAGAAACCAGATGATTAGTCACTCTCACTGCAAAGCATTCGGTTTAGTTAATGACACTAAAATATTTTTTTTCAAGTATGTTAGTAGTGAGGAAATCTAGATCTTGGAGAGTAGAAGGAATGGCAGTATGACTTGCCGGAAATAAGCCTTTGAGATGCAGGTATTTGTAACATTTCCATTGACTCAGATAATTGTTTTGTCAAGGGAGGCACGATCTGGAGTTAATTGCACAAAACCAATCCTGCTTCCATCTTTATTTTATTTTCCTTGAACATGTATTATGTTGCATTGGTGTTTACATGTATTCCTTTAATAAACAAAACCTTTCAAATCTAATTCAGACCTTGCCTTTCTGAACTTCTCATGTAGTTCTTGAAGACTGACCTTACCTGATCAGTGCTTTTTGTCTTTGCGTTAATGAGTTGAAATGCTCTAGATACCTTCTTTTTGGTACCTGTTACAAAGTTTTGTGATGCACATCTCCATTTGGATGACTGTTCATTCCCACTTCCTTCTGTTATGCCTAATAGCTAACAGAAAACAAATCAGTGCCTTTTTTTCCCCCACAGGAATTAGCCACAGTCTATGTAAAGCACAGTAAAATAAACCTATAGATTTTCCTACTCTGTGGGTGTTCAGGTACGGCAGATTACACACTTGGGGCATCTCAAAGTGGTAATTCATTGCACCCTGTTGAACAACCCTGTAATATTCTTTGTGCCGTACCAAGAAAAACTGGGATACAAAATGTTTGAAGGCTTTCCCTGGGTAGAATTGCTATGAGGTGAGCCTGGGCCCCTGCCCAGACCTTCAGGAGAAACTGCATCTCATGAAACACAAGGGGCATAACTTTGAATGGCTGTATTCACAGCTTCTGTTCTTGTAGCACAGCTCCTGTGTCTCCTGTGAAAATCACCTCACAGACAGCAGTCACTGTCATGCTGACTCTCAGCGCACCTTTGGGATGCTGAGTTGGCAGGGTTACCTGTGCCGGAACATCCACCCGGCTCCTCTCTCCAGTGCTAACCTGTTCCTTGGTGTGTCCCCGCAGCGAAGGGCACTGGGATGAAGAAGGATGGGAAGGTCAGCCCTCTCTAAACGAAGCACTCAGCATAACAAGGTACAGAGAAGTGCAAAGTAAACCACTGTGGAAATTTTTTTTTTTTTTTTCTTTTGAGTGTGGTGTCAATTGTTTTCTCAAGGACACTGAGTAGGAAGCTGGAGAAACAGAAACTTTCTTTGTGGTGAGATTTATGGTAGGGATTTTAGCAATAAAATGAAAAAATACAGTTGTTAGTTTCTTTGGGTTTGTGCTTCCTGTGAGGGCTGTGCTGTGAGCTGAGTGCCGTGACTCCTGGCTGCTGCCTGGTCCTGTGCTGCACCTGAGGGGCCATGGCACGTGCCATCCTGTGGCTGGGCACCCCAACATCCTCCTCCAGTCAGCAGCACCTCTGGCAGCCGGCCCTCAGCTCTGAGCATCTGCTGAGCCACCCGTGGTAGTTTCAAGTCAGAGCCCCACGGCTTTTTGCAGGCCCCAAGAAGTTTGGTGCGCGGGATTGAATATTGCCCATTCCCTCCCCTCTGTGACTTGTTCCCTGAGGACTGCTGCACTTGCTGTGTGGTGTCCTGAGGGGTCTGTGGGAGATGCTGCTGGAGAGGCGCCTGGTGTGGCCAGGGCCTGTTGTTTCCCTCAGCCATGCTCCTGCCCAGCAGCCTCTCCTGGGCTCTGCTCTGCTGTGGTTCGTGGCACCATGTACATTAATGGTGGTTGTTTGGCATGTGCCCACCAACAAAGGATAGGTTGGGGCATAGTGAGGACCAGATCTGGGGCTTTGGCCACCCTGGTGCCTGAGGGTGTCCCCAGCAGGTGTCCCCAGCCCTCCCATGCATCACAGAGCCAGGGCTGGGCCCCCTGTGGGTGTCACACCGTGGTGCTGTGCAGGGATGAGGGCTGTGGCAAAGTCACCAGGCTGGGGCCCAGCTCCTGCTTAGGGGAATGGGTCTGGGGGTGAGGGGGGAGTGAGGGACCGGGCCAAGCAGCAGCAGGGCTGCTGGCAGCCCCCAGGACAGGGTGCCTCGCGTGGCTCCAGCTGCCGTTTGGGAAGGGGTGGCAGAGCCAGCTCCCAGAGGGGGAATGGGACTTGCTTTAAAGGTGCCGAGCAGCTGCTGCTGGCAGCAGGGGTTGAGGCTGGCAGCACAGGGCCGGCTGCTGCGCCGCGGGGCCGGTGGAGGGCTGGTTGCTGCCTGAGCCATCTGTGTGAGCAGAGCTGGGGAGCCCTGGCCCAAAGGTTGCGGTGTCCTCAAGAAAATCCCAACTTCTGAGTGGCAAAGCTGTGGAAGTGATCCCACCGCCTGCTGGTGCTGTGCGGTGAAATCTCCTGCGCCCCTGCTGCGGGGCAGAGGAGGCTAATCAGGACACAGCAGAGAGGATGCTCCAGACTCCTGGCAGTGCGTGACAGCTTGATGTGCTGCCCCAATAGGACCTCACTGTCTCTTGGCAGATCAGAAGCTCTCCTTCTCCAAAGGCCGCTCTGTCTCCATCTTCTTGGCCCAGGGACCCATCAGGAGGGATTAGTGCTGCTGCCAGAGGACTGCAATGGCTCTGTGATGCATGGGAGGGCTGGGGACACGTGTAGCTGTGGGCAGTGGGGAATTGGTGTTGTCTTGGGTAGGCTGTGGGTGGTCACCTTGATGCTTTGCTGTTGAGATCCTAAGGGTGGCAAGTTTGAGAAAAGTCCTTTGGGGGTAATAAGCTAGACTAGGCTGTTGCCGAGTGGTGGAGCGGGATAAAGACGGACCAGACAAGGAACGAGCAATTATTGGGGTCAGAGGTCTTCCTTAGCAGAGCCTTGCTAACCTCTTTTTGCTTTGCCTTGGAGAGGAGACATTTTGCCTTGATACAACCTCATTTGTGCCTGTTTCTCCCATCCCCTTCTGTGAGCTGAGCCATTTATTTCCAGGGTATTTTCTAGGTTTGCTCAGCTCCCTCCATCCATGTCCTGTGTTACATCCTTCAGCCTTGGTCACAGCTTTTCTTGCCCTTTCTGTGCCCTTGATTCTGAAATGCTGCCCCAAAATGCTGGGACAAAGGAGCAGATTATTAAATGCAACTGTTACCCCACATACTGGTGAAGCAGAGAAAGGATTACTCCTACAATATGAAAATACAGGGATTGTAAAAACGTTAGGAAATTGGTTCCCCCAGCAGTGTGTGATTAATGAGAGTTTTATAGCACCTCCCACAGTGGTGGTATAACGAGGAAGGAGCCTCCATCAGAGGGACTGGTGGCATGCCGTGTTTTAGAGCATGGCTCTGGCCAGCTATGCTCCACTTGGGGTCTTGCTTATGCTCTGTGGTCTGACATTTGCCAGCTCATAATCTTCCTTTACAAACCAGGCATGGAGAAGAGCTACTTCAACAGCATGGATCATGAGCCAAGTGGCACATACCCTTTGTCCAGATTTTAAAATTTGCTACTCTGCTGCCTTGGTCTCTGTCCTTTCCAGCCTCATGTCTTTGGCCTCAGAGAATTCTCCTGTGACTAGCCTCTGCCAGGCCCAGCAAACACAATAGGGTGAGGTGAGAGGGGAGTTCCCTTGAGAAGGACCCTGGCTGCTCTGGCTCCTTGCAGGCCCCTCGACAGGTGCTCTGGGATACTGCAGAGTCCTGAGTTAATCGCCTTTCCAGGGTAAAGCAACTTCACAGTGTGAAGTCTCAGCCCCATTAACATCACTGGGAGTTTTTCCATTGACTTTTCTGGGGTCAGGAGCTTACCCTTCAATTACAGAGAGAAGCCAATTTCATGGAAACAGGTATAGAAAGGTTTGCTTTCCTACTTTAAGCACACCCATGTAGTTTCAGTCCTGGTGCTAGTGAAATAAGCGTGGGGGTTTTTTGTTTGTTTGTTTTGTGTGGTTTGTTTTTTTTAAATGTTGTTTTGATTTATTTGCTATTCTGGTGGGTGCAGTAAATCTGACTGTTCAGTTACCCTTCCTGGCTGGGGTGAGGTCTGCTAGTCTTCCCTCAGCCTTTGCTGTGCCTCTGATTTACTGTGGGGGCCTCCCTATAAAACGGGGAGGGCATTTTGCACGGTGGCAGAGATGGGAAGAGTTAGTGAGAGCCTGCCCTGTGTTTTAAGGCTGAGAAGTCTTTGTTGAGCCGGGTTGCACATGCCCTGTTAGGGTGACTGGAGCACAGAGGGCTGAGAAAGGCAGGCATCTGGTTTCCTCATTATTTCTTTTCATAAATAATCCCTTGTCCTTGCACCCCGGACTCTGACAGCATTTAGAATATGCCGGGTGCGTTTTTTTTCTTCTCCTCTCCGAAACTTACTCATTTGGAGAGCAATGAAACAATAGGTTTTTGTCTAAATCTTTATCAGTGAAATTGTCAGGAGAGATTTCCGCCCCCCTCTCCTGTCTATCTTCCTTTTGTCTCCTTCAGTTG
Organism: Hylia prasina; assembly: GCA_013397195.1. Classification (NCBI taxonomy): domain Eukaryota; kingdom Metazoa; phylum Chordata; class Aves; order Passeriformes; family Sylviidae; genus Hylia; species Hylia prasina. The sequence goes on from VYXD01015595.1 coordinate 1,300,983, forward strand.
TCGGGGTCAGGATTCGCCGCCAAACGGAGCCCGCAGTTGCTTTTCCAGGCCCCAGATGCCAATGTGTGGCAGCATCTGGCTGGTTGGCAGGCGCCGGGCAGTGGTGCTGGCTGTGCTGTCAGGCGGCGGCGGCGCTTGGTGGGCGCCCTGCTTCTTTGAGGATGTGGTCCCAACCAAGAGCAGGGATAATAATTAAATCTGCTAAAGGAGGCAGAATTATCGGCTGGGGCGGCTACTGTTGGAAGCTGCTCCGGCTCCCGGCCCTGGGTTTTTTTTGTCCTCGTCAGCAGCATCCCGTGTAACCTCACCTTCTTGTGCTGTGAGCGTTTCAGGTGCCTTAAGGCATGGAGCTCCTTGAAAGAGAAATACAAATCACTAAAAATGTAGAGATAAAACCCTCTCCTTTGAGGCCATGTGTTTGGCATGGGAAACACACGATAACAGCTTGCTTTAGAAAGGTGACATTTCCACTGAAGGCTGAATAATAAAAAATGCATTAGACTTTTGTAATGAAGACAGCTTCTGGGACCAGGGAATCTACTGCTTTCTTGAAATATATGCGTGGGAGCTCTCCCTGGCCCTAATGGGTGTCACATGTGGCTCTGGCTACATTAATGTTGCAAGCTCTATTAAAAGGGATTGTCAGTAGCCCTTCACATACGGTGAATCAAAGCTGTCTTTCCCTAACTTTGCTTTAGCTCAGGCTTGTGTGTGTAGACTGAGTTGCCTAGGGTTAAGTCACTTTTAATATTAAGATGGATAGAAAAGACTCTTAATACTTTTTTTTTTTTTTTTTTTTTTTTTTTTTTTTTTTTTTTTTTTTTTTTTTTCCCCATCTCCCTTTTAATTCAGAGCTTGCTGGTGAAGGACTCTGGAGGGATGGGGAAGGAGGAGACAGCCAGGCAGCTTAAAGAGGCCTCTGAGGGTCATGTTGAGTCTGTGCTATTATGTTCCAGAGAGGAGAATAGCTTTATTGACAGACAGCTGTTTGACTCCTGCAGCCATACAGTATTTGCTGCAGAGCTGCATAAATACTGAGCCCATGTTGACAAATTCCTTGTCAGTGCAAGATAGTTAAACCTGCTTGTTTAATCATTTGTGCGCTCTTACCTCTGCTGCTCTGAAAAGAATGAGCTGCTGTTTTACAATACAATGCATGAGAAACCTCTAAATGCTCAGAGCTGTTTCATGTGAGGTTTTCAGGGTGATTTTTATTTAGACCCTCTTGGAAACACAGTACTCTATTTTTTTTTTTTGTTATATCAATTAGATTTTTCTCCTCTCTCTCTCTTTTTTTTGTCCTCCAGAAAATGTATAATCTTCAGTTTTCAAATAAAAATCTGGCAAGCTATCTTTGCAATGGAGGTAGCAGCTCTCTTGGCAGACCTTAGGTCCTGTCTGTGATGTGACACCAGCAATGGCACGGCCCCTTTAGAAGTCCCACACCTTGGTTTGCAGCACGTGTGCAAAGGCACGTGAGGATTTGTGTTTTGGTTTAGCTTTTCTGGCACGGAGGTATGGAACCTGTGCTACTGGTCACCTCCTGTCTGTAGCTCAGGGCTCGCTTTTTGACCTCCCACCCATTTCACAATAATATCCACCTTCATACCAGCATACTATCATGTCACATTGTTGGCCTCATCTCTGGAAATGTAGTATCTAAAATTAAAGATTTGTTTCCGTTTTGGAAATTTTCTGTTGACCTTTGCCACTTGAACAGGTAGAGAGGTGTAAATCAGGGCTCCTGACACACAGTCAGTGGGAAAAAAGAGAGATGTCTTTTGAGATTTTCTTTGGGCCCCCTTTGCAGCGTGGCATTTCTTTTGTCCTTTCAAAATGTTTCTGGTGTGTGAGTGATTTTCTAATCAAAATGTGTATTATTGAGTGGTGACCAAAAGAGAGGGCCTCACTGAAATGGGAACCTATTGTTCAGTTGTACAAAAAATGTAAAAATGTCAAGTTGGTTTTTAGAGAGATGGTCACTGTATGTTTATGTGGCAGTGAAGGAGATGTGCATTTCTTTCAGGATCACAAATAAAGAAAGCTGTGCATGCTTGAAGTGGTTGGCACAGGCAAGCTGTCTGTCCCATGGCTGTAACTATTTATGGCGCTGAACCTGGTGGTGCTGCTGGGTTTTGAGACTTTTTATCAGTTTCCTGGCAAGTACAGGCAAAGCCAACATTATCTGATGTTTTCATTTTTTTAAGTCCTGGTGTTGGTGCAAGACATTGGTTATATTGAGTCATGGTGCTTGTGCCCTGTGGAAGGACACTTTACCCAGCCAGCTGTGTCTGATAGGGCTGCAGAGATCAGCATGCAAAGAAATCAGGTTTCCACTGATTTCAGAGAGTACAGGTAGGTCTTTTTTCATTGATTTAACTAAAAAAAACCACCCACCATAAAATACAATCTTAGGAGTATAGCACAGCTTTTCTTATTGGCTAGACCAGGCACCCTCACTTGAAGCCTTAGGAGCCTGGACAGCTCCTACATTACTTCCAAGGGAATACCTCTTCCTCCTCTCTCCATAAATGTGCTTCCTGAGGGGGTTCCATTTACAACTAAGTTATTAATTGAATGTTTTTATCATTCACATGACAGCAGTTTTGACTTCTATTTATTTTTCAGTCTTTTTCTAGATGGACTTTGTTCTGACTTGTCTCCTAGCCACCAAAAGGGTGGTTTGCTGCAGAAATGTTGGCTTTCATTCAATTCTAACATTTTAAAAGCATGTTCCCTTCTTTTTAGTACATCCTTATAGTTTGTATGTTGAGGCCTAAGAGCTGTATAAGTTTATGTGGCTATTAAAATATTTCTAGATGAATGAGAAATTAAAAAAAAAATCCCAATACCGTGAACTAGATTAGGACCTTTGAAAGAATTAGAAGCAATTTTGGATTAGAGCCTAAGTCAGCCTTCAGCTAGAGTCTTTTTTAAACAAAAGCTTTCTTTCTGTCCTTCATCTTTCATCATTTTGAGAGACTAACTGCAGAGCTCTTACACAGTCTGTTGAATTCAGAGTCTACCTTCAGAGCTGGGTCAGTACAGCTTCCAGAAGATGACTGGAAGCAGATCAGGTTTCTTTGGGTTTCCACCTTTTAACCCTGCTGTTGATAGTATGTCTGTTGTTCCCACTTGTCTTTTTGAACAGGATTTTTGGCTGGAGGCTAACTTTTTTTATTATGCAAAACCCAAAGCACCAAGAATTCCTGCCAGTAGTGGGGCTGGTATAGTTCCCATTCCAACTAAGTGAGAATTGGACCAGCTGGAGAAGGACACCAACCCAAACGTCTAATGGATAAGAGAAAAAATCCTGTTCAGTGAGGTAGCACTATTGTGTCCTTATGCTGTGGTCTCATACATCCCATGTGGAAGCCTGCAGGAGGGAACATCCTCAGCCCCAGAGAACTGACAGTTCAAATGGCCACACATCAGAGGGCCTGAAAAAATGGGGCTGTAGCCACAGTGTTTGATACCACTGATCCTGCTGGGACCGAGCTTTTCAGTCTCTCTTTGGGTGCCTGATATTTCCCAGATGCTCCCCAGCCCAGTGCCATGGGTGTAGAAGAAAGAAAGGTGTAGATGATTTCTATCCACCACTACTTTCTTGCTTGTTTTCCTTGCTCCTGAATGATGAGCACCCCCTGCACTGGTGTCCAGGTGTTCCTGCCATGGGAGTGCCAGAGGATGATGTACAACACATACACCCTGAGCACTGGGCAGCTCTGTTGCAGGAAGGCAGAGATTTTCTAGCATGCAATACAACAGGGCTTTTCTGCAGTCATCACGGAGAGAGCATTTTCCTTGGACGTGTGCAGCTCCTTTGTCACAAAGCAAGCTGTGTTCCTAATGTGCCACTCTATGCACATTGCTTATTTATTCCAGCCCTTAATCATAGCTGGGTCAAATCCCTCTAAGGAAAACATAAAGGTCTTCGGATGGTTTTTGTAGGAATTAAAGTTGTAACTCCTCCTCTGAAGTCTTGATTCAACAGCATTAATGTCACAATATTGAATGAAATGGCCATTATCAAATGAACCCAAACCTGGTAAAAACCACTAAAGGAATTTTGTCTGGAGTGGTCAAATTTCAGTGCAAACACAGAGGGTCAACCTGTGACACTTGGCTCCTGTATTCTGCTCGTAAGCATCCCAGTGTATTTGCTTTTTCTCCCTGTCTTTTTCCTCCTCTGTTCCCCTGTCCATATATCAGTGTCAGGGAGTTCAGACATCACAAGGGCCAGTGGGTTTTTTTATTATTTTTGTAACACCTAATGTGGAATTTTGTATGAGCAACACTCCTTCCTGTCGGCACTTGGAAACTCTTTTGTGTTACGTCCGTCCTTTCTCTGAAGTAATCGCTCAACTATTTCTAGCAATAAAATATTCCTCTGTAGTGCCATCAGATATGTTAGAAAGATAAGTTCAAGATCTGAAGGCCCTGTCTAGGTAAATTCAACAAAACTTCCATGGCCTTTAATGCTCTCCTTTTTTATTTCACTGCAGATATTGCCTGTGGACGTGGAGTAGGAAAAAGGCTCCCAGATACTCCCTGACAGACACAAGCTATGTACTCTACAGAGAGGCTGTACACTGTCTGAATGACGTGCCAAGGGTCAGGAACAGGAGTCTGTGCATATCTGCAGCCTTCTTTTCTGTGTGTTTGTTTGGTTTTTTTGGTTTTTTTTTTTTTTAATTAACAAAGATTTATCTAAAATTTCTTAGGCTACTGGGAATGGGACCTGCCTCTTCTGTTGGCTGAAAAGGCAGTGGAGGTTTTATCTCTCCACAGCTGGGAAGTGAGGAGAGAAGCCATTCGCAGTAAGGCAGTTTGAAGATCTTACTTGGTGCCTAAGATGCATTTGGGGGAGGGAAAGTTTTCCTAAGATATTTAAATATTCACCTAACAGTGGGAGAATTCACTTCCTTTGCTTTCTGCTCAGGATTTGATACTAGCTGAAGTGGAGTTGAAACTGACAATTATTAAGAAATCCTTCAAGAATGGAGAAGTGACAAAATTGACAGTCATACTGTCTTCCATGTCACCAGCTGCACCATGTGTGCACATGCAAGCTGAACTTATTTGCAGTGGTTGCTTTGACCTGACTTTGGGAAGCACAGAGTGGGTCTGTCAGCACTTGTTTGTGGAAAAAACCAGCTCCTCTGGCTTTCACAGGGGAATCAGCTCCTCCATGAGTTACAGCATTAGGGATGAAACAACTGCTTGTTTTTCAGCTTTTCTTCAGTCCTTCTTCAGCTGGACCATTGGAGAGGCTTCCTCCTATGCTCCAAAGTCTCTGCTTCCTGGGAAAGAGCCACGTGTGTGCAGCTGCCCCTGGTGTGGCTGCCTGACTGCCTCACTCTCTGCCTTGCTCCACATTGCTGTCTCCTGTGGCTTTGGCACTAAAAAAAAGTTTACTTCAGATTGAGGGTATTTTTGTGCAGCACCTTTTTTCTTTGTTTTGTTTTTGTTTGACAGCCATGACAGCCTCTCCTCATTATTATGGAAAATATAGGGTTGGTGGTAATTACTATCTGAGTATGAATGGGAGCAGGAGTGGGCATAGACTGCACTGGCCTTTCTTTGACAAGGTATAACTTTCTTCTGAATTTCCGTGTTAATTAATGCTTATTTAAAAACCACTTTAATTGGCAGTAAACATCTCAACTTTTTGTACTCATTAAAATGCACCCATTGATGTGTGATGGATTTTTTAAAGCTTAATTAACTTTCTTCCTGTATATATAACCTATAATAATGACAAATACAGGAAACTGCCTCCCTTTTCCCCCCTCCCCTATTTTTTTCCTTTCCCCCCAATATCAGTTGAAGAGAGGTTATAAAAATGTACCTTGACTTGGCCAGGATGGGGGGGCTCCCTGGGCCCCTCTCAGAGACCCTGCAGAGGCTGAGACTGGCCAGGAGACACAGGCAGCTGCCCTGTGTGCCCATGACCTGTCCTGTGCCTGCTCCTGCAGCCTGAGATGCCCACCATCCCCTTGCTCTTCTCCCTTGTGGGCAGAAATTGGATCCTTCTCCCACCTTCACTGTGGGTTGTTTGTCACCTGTTCTAGTTTTTTTAAATAAAATTGCTATGGAAACTTTTTCTCAGGTAAGCTCACAGACCTTTTCTTCCCTGAAAAAACCCCAGAATTTTAAAAAAAATATTATTATTTTTTTAATAGATTGAGACAGGTTTGTCTGCATGCATATGTGTGAATATCTAGTCAAAAGAACCAAGGAGCCTCTAATAGTGCTTCCCTCTTCCTGCAATTTTCAGCCCATATCTAAACCACAGAGCAGGATTTAGTGCAAAACTTTCTAGTGCAATGAAGAGAACAATGATTTCAGCTTCTGATTTTTAAGTGTCTCAGCAATTTGGACTATGAAATTAGACTCCTGAATTGCTTTTGAACATGAGATGTTGGTGCTTTTTGCAACTGTGATCCTTTGTATACAAGTGAAATTATTAACAAACAGAGCACACTACAGTAATTCATAAAAACATGCAAATTCCTTTGTTCAGCTATTACACACAGATCATTTCCCAGTCTTTCTCTGCAATTTATGGAATATTCCTGTTTAAGGTGAATAAATCAGAAGTTTTAAATTGGGCAGTCTGGTTTGTGAAGGTATTTCTAGCAAGTAAATTTTAAATGCATGGAGCAATGATTTAATTTCCACAAGTGCCTAATTTCCAAAAACTCCTAATACCTTAATCCACATGTAAACCTGTTTAAAATACCGTGTGAAGTGCTCTTCATTCTCCTTTGCTCTGTCTGCTTTCTTTAACCCAGTTGATAACTGTGCTGCTGCCCAGTTCCTTTCTCTTTACCTGCCTCAAGAGCGATTAGGGTGACTGTCAAAATAGCCCACTGTAATAAAAAATACACCAAGATATTCCCTCCTGCTTTGTAACTGTTGTGTGGCCAAGGTAGCACTGTTATTTACTGGCAATTACATCTTGTCTGCTTCACAGGAATATTCTACTCCATGGTGACTAACGCAAATCTTTACAGACACAGCTTATCATTCACCTAAATTAAGGGCACACTTAAAACCATGGAGCTTGCTGAGTTTCTCCTGCTGGATAGTTTTCCTGTACAGCTTGAGAATAGGACAAACAAGATTTGTATTGACTGAGAACTGGATTACTCTCACCTGCTCAAGGTAACTTAATTAGAGTGACAATATTTAGTTATTATTTTAAAATATACCTTCATCTGAAAAAATGTAGATGGCATGCAGTATTCTGAACATTAATGCTAACTTTCTTCCTGGGCTGATTTCAAGGCTATCATTAAAAATAAATGCTGCTGCCTGTTAATTTGACCATGTCAATAAATAAAAATGTCCATTACACGTGTATGAGGCTAATTAGGATTTTATAGCTGTGTTGTTTTGGTTGATAGCTGTGCTGTTGGCTTGCTGGGTCTTTATGTTTCAGTGATGTACACCTCATTGATGCAAAACATGTAACACCTGTTGATGCAGTAAATGTTTAGTCCTGGCAACTGGCCCTCACATCATTTCTGGTAGGAGAGCTCTGGTGTAGCAGACTCAGGTCTCATAATTAGGCTACATCAGTTTAGAAGAGCTTTTCCTAAAGGAAACCCGAAGGCTTCTGTAATCCTGGTGCAGCTCCCTAAAGTTTGTGAAAAAGGAGAGGATGATTCTCTGTCGCAGAGGGACCAGTTCCTTACCGTGGGCTGGCTTGCTCCTTGCCTGTGAGTCAGGGCCGCTCCTGTAACTGAAGGATACTGAAGGCTCCAGGCACAGCTGCTCTTTCTCCCCCTGCACGTCCCAGCAAACACACAGCACCGGTGATGCTGCAGCATTCCCAGCTTTAGGTGCCATATAGAAACACAGGCATTCTGAAACAAAATTAGTACTCGCTGCCCTGAGTGCCTTCTCTTTGCTCTTTTTCAGCACTAGCCCTGCCTGAGAAGTGCATCTCTATAATAAGGAACCATGACATAACTTTCTTGTAGGTGGAGTTCCCTGCAAAGTCCAATTAGTTTCAGACTTCGCTTTGAAATGTAAAAGATTATACCCATCTTACCTTTGTTTACTTGAATTGCTTTAACTAGATCTGCTTTCACCGTTGTTAAAATTTATTGGGTATTAAATATTTATTTATTGTTTTTAAAATCCCATTAATGTCTTGGTTTTAAGGGGATTTTTTTGACTGTGTATTGCACAAGCCCATCTGACACTGTGCTTAACTAGAAATGCTGTCTTTTGCCTGGAGCGCTGCCTCCCAGGCTCAGCTCCACAGCAATTCATGTGTGGTAGGAGAGTCACCCTGTGCTAATGAAGGGGGCAGAGGCACCTCCCAGTACAGCTAAGGACAACAAGGGTTTCAGAGCAGTTGCAGCCACACACCTTGGAGTTTTGGCTTTGTGGAAGTTCTGCACGAGTGAACAGGTTTCTTTATTTCCTACACAGGAACGTTAGAAATATATTCTATTAATTCCATTATTATATATTTTAAAACTATTAATCTTAGCTTTAAAATAACTGGTAATTATCAAGACAACAGTGTTACTCATCAGAAAGTAGAAAGCAGGTGAGCAACCCAGCTTAGTATCAAATTCAATAAATCAGCACAGTAAATAATTCCAGCAGTTTCTTATCCCTGCCTCAGTCTTGTCACTCTGCAACATTTTGAAACTTCATTTTTGAGAAAAAAGCGTTGTTGCTAAATGAAAATAAACCTGTTACAGAAGGCTCTACCACTATATTCAGCACAGGAAAAACACAGAACTGTTGGAAGAGGTCCAGAGGAGGGTCATGAAAATTTTCATTGGGCTGGAACACCTCCCCTGCACATACAGGCTGAGAGAGTTAGGGTTCAGTCTGGAGAAGTCTCTGGGAAAACTTTATAGCACCTTCCAGTACCTAAAGGGCTACAGGAGAACTGGAGACAAACTTTTTTAAAAAGACAGGTAGTGATAGGTAAAGGGGTAGAGGTTTTAAACTAAAAGAGTTTCAGATTAGATAAAAGGAAGACTTTTTTACAACGAGAGTGGTGAAACAGGTTGCCTGGAGAGGTGGCAGGTATCCCATCCCTGCAAACATTCAAGATCCCATTGGATGGGGCTCTGAGTAACCTGGTCTGGCTAAAGATGTCCCTGCTTATTGCAGGGCTGTTGGATCAGATGACCTTCAAAGGCCCCTTCTGACCCAAAGCATTCTAAGATTCTGTGATATTTCTATTGGACACAATGGCAGAAGTGTGTGAGAAGGCAATGACTAAAGCATACAAGTGGGAGAAATACTTGAATAATTGATTTCAATGAATGGTAGGTGTATTCTGTTTTTTCTTCTTTGCTTTTTGGCAATTGTGCTCCCATTAAGGAAAGACAATGCCTTTGACTGTAAAACAGCTTGAAGGGAAAAATGGGGATCTGGTTTTAAAAGCAGCTCATGAAACAGTGGAAAGTGTACTCCTGGACAAACTTAACCCCCATCTGTGCTTCCTGTGGGTTGCCCAGCACCTGTCATAGGAACTTGCCATTGGCCATGGAGGCACTTTCTTGGTGAGACTCTTCACCTGACAGAGCCAACTCTCTTCTTAAAATGGGGTGTCTTCTCTGCAGGGGTTATATAGAGTCAGTTTGTACTTGCCTCTGCTATATTTATCACCAAGACATTGATGACTCAAATTCAGAATAGTTGTGTTGACTGCCATGATAGTATCACAATCCCAATCAGCACCTGATATGCCAGCAACCAACCCAAACCAAATACCTGGGTTTATAGTTCAAAATACAAACACTACAGCCCCCACTTTGCAAACTGACTTGGTAAGAAGAATTGCTGGATTGAATGGGTCAGGATTGTTCGGGAACCCATCTTGGCACTCTTGAGGCCACCAATGTCACTGATTTTTCAGATATTTTGCCAAAGCAAATTGGTAAAAGTTTTGAGTTGTGAAAAGTAGAAGACAGTGGTTAAATAAAAAATCCCCTTAAAAAACTCTCTATCCCAGGCCAGGAAGACAAAAGCAGAAAACTAGAGCAGTGAAATTTAAAAGCAAAACAACTTGGATTTTTTACCATGAAACTGCTAATAATTTGTAAAATAAAATTTCACTTTATAGAAATAAAAATTTTCTTTAACAGAATATTTTGTTTAATGGGCCATTTTGATTTGATTATTGTTTTTATCTCTCAATGGCAAGTTATTTACTGTTTACTTTTCTCCCCATTGTGTGGCCCCAGGCCTTACTAAATGTGTTCTATTCAAACCCTGCTCTGAAGACAGAAATATTAATTTCCACATGGGCTTTTCTATAGAACTCATCACTATGGTAACAGAATGTTTCATAAACATTAATGAACTTATTTTCACTGCACTGCAGTGAGGCATTGGGTGGTAGTATTATCCCCATTTCATGATGAAGAACTGAGGCAGAAAGAGATTAAGTACAAAAGTATTCACTAATTTTAAGTTCCCCATCTGAGATGCATGGTCTGATTTTTCAGAGGACTTAGTTTGTTATCTGTTCAAAGCACAGCTCCCATTGCCTTCAGTTGCAGCTGTGAGTTCAAATTTCTTTGTGCTTTCTGTAGTCGGATAGAGGCTGCTTTAATCTTGAGCATACATGGCCTTTTTAATTTCTTTTCTTCAACATAATCAGAAGGAATTGAAACTTACTAGGTCCTGGCCACATATTTTTTCTACATATTAACTGAAATGACAATGGTTTACATAATTTTATCCTAACATTAATTAACATAATTATTAAATTATTTATAAATTATTATAAAATAATTTATAAGAGAGTGAATTAACTTCTCAAATATTAGAAAAGCATGTGCTCTGGTAGAGTTCAATTTTTGTTTTCATGAAAGAGAGCAAAACTCCTGGGAGGCCCTTTTTGAGGATATCCTGGGGACTACTGATACAGCTACAAACAGTTAAATTGGAATCATGGATTTTTATGCAGAGTCACTAATTTAAAAAATGAATCCTACCCTCCCTGAAAGCCAAGATCTCAAACAAACTAAATGTATTAGTTATATTGTTATATGTGACTTTTCCAGCAGGTGAATCAAATATCCTGTTTCGAACACACCTGGACTTAGCTGAAGTTTAGATTTGCTGTGATTGATCCACCAACATATCCCAGCATAGGAGGGAATTTATTCAAATTGTTTTCTGTCTTTAGGCAGGAGGACTTTATAGTGGCTTGGGATATCTTGGAATATCTGGAGGAGCCAGCCCTTAATTTGCATCAGAATATGACATAGGATTTATGGATCCCTTCATAATTTTGCAGGTTCCTCTTCCATTCTTTTCTTTTGACCCAAAGTTGCAAAAGTTTATAAATGCAAAGTCTACTTTCAGGTCTTTCCTGAGATATTGAATCCTGGAGCAAATTTTCATAGATGTTTTTCTGAAGCCTTGATTCAGAAAGCAAGCACTGACCTACTCTTAACCACAGAGGTACAAACAGGCTGCTGCAATATCATGTTGTTGAATTTTCCTTCCAGTGCCGAATGAAAGAGAGCTTGCCCTTTTCCTCAAATCTCTCCCTGATCGAGATGAGTGAGCTGGTAGCTACAATATCCAACAGCTTCACCAAGTTGAGAATGTGATGTCTGTGTAATAATGCTCAATTTTGCACACTTCAAATCCATTAGTAGCAATTACCTTGCCTGAGGTGTTTTGAGTTAGTTTTAGTACAGCATTCTTGCAGTTGGTAGATAATGAACATAATAATGTATACAGCATTTTCAAGTCTCTGTTTTTAGCTACAATAATGCCATTACGATTCTATTTAGCAAATGTGTGCTTCACACTAAAAGTTAAGACTTTTTTTGTTCATGTTTTCCCTGCCATGATTTCGATTGCATCTCATGTCCTATTCTGTGCACTGCTGGCTCGCCTGAAAGAGCAGGAAAGTGTTTTATCCACTGCACCTGTGCAAAGGCAGCGAGGCCTGGCATGTTGAGAACAAAACAAGGACGAAGCAGGGCAGGGCACTGCCTGAGCCCTGGTGCAGCCTTCTGAGCACCTCGGGTAAGCTGTGTGCCTGCACTCTGCTGTGTCCTGTTTGCCCAAGGGGTGAGGATGCTGACACCTTCCAGCACAGCGCAGCAGCCATCCTGCTCACCCCAGGAGGGGCTGTGACACTGCTGAAGCTGCTGCTGGACTCCATGGAGGTAAAGATGCAGGTGGGCTGCTTGTTGCTGAGAGAGGCAGGTGTTGCGGCACATTTAACGAAGGGATGCCAGCTCAGACATCTGGCTGGGGTCCTTGGGCACTGCAGATGTGCTGTGGTTCTCCTTCCCCTCTGAGCTTTTTTTCTCCTCTCCAGAAAAAGAATGTATAGTCCATATGAGGAGTTGCAGCTGAGAAGAACTTAGCTTGGACCTGGGTGATAATAAAGAGTGGATGGTAAAGCAAGAGTGACTGCAATGAATGTTCTCCCATGCTTGCTTGTTTCCAGAAATCAGCAATGTCAGACAGCTCTGATCTCAGTGAGATAATGCTGCCTTGCTCTGGGTTGAGGACTACCCAAGTACTCCACCCTTCAAGATCCCTCTTCACCCCTTGTCCTTGTAGCATGATAATTGCAAAAGCTTTGGATTAGGAGAGCCAGTACTCCACCAGGTTTTCCTTTTCTCTGCCCATAGAAGGGAAAAATAAGAAATCTGGTTTTGGGCTATCATTTGAACCAAGTGATACTGCTAAGCTAACACACAGAGTTTTCTAAAAAAAGAGATTTCTTTGATTGTATCTTTCCAAAGAATTCCTTACTAAAGAATGAGAAAGGGATGAGGAGATATAATTGTTACCTCCTTTGTAGATGTCACTGCTAAGGTGTCTGGCATAGATAATATCAACACCTTAAAAATAACTCCAAAATGTTACAGTGCTCCTTTCATATTAAATTGACCAAACTCAAGAAGCAAGGAGTATTTGGGCAGCCACACAAAATGTTTTGGGAAAGTAACTTGTATTTGTTGTTCATGTGTTTAGAAATGGACAGAGTAAGAGCTGAGAGAACCTTCTCTGTCTTAAACTGGAACATGTGAACCTGTCTTTGTCTTCCCTCTAGTTCTTTTGCTAATACTTAGATGATCTTTCGAAAAAGCAAACTGATTCTTCTGGCACTGAATTGGTCTTTTTCACCTTTTAATTCCTCTGGCACACTGACCACGTGCTCACCCCATGCCACCTCCTGCCCTGTGAGCACACGTTCACTACATGGTGTATCCAGCATTTGATGGAGAGTGGTGGAGAGCTGTCCTAGTAATACTCAGCAGGGAAAACTAAGCTGAATTTTAGCACTCCAGGCACAAGGACGAAATGATGGAAAAGCACTCGTCCACATGAAGACAACAAAGTGCTGCTGGCTGTGGGGTAGGCGGGTTGAAGTGGAGCAGGGCCTGTGCCCCCTCCTCTGTTGCTGCCCCTTCTCCTTGCCTGCACCACCTCCTGCCCCCTTCAGCTGCGAGAGTGACTGTCACCTCCATCCGTCTGCTGCCCCGGATGTCTGCTTGCCTGACAGCAGAGCCCAAAATCTGACCCCATCCGCAGGCTGCGCACTGAAGGGGAGCTGGGGGAGGCAGATATCACCTCTCAGTCACAACGTGCCCAGGCTGCTCCAGGGGCAGCACAGCAAAGCGCTGGCCCTGATCTTCTTGCGTTGCCATCACCTACCCTGAAATTAGTAACAGTACGTCCAAGGTTAGTGGCAAATTCAGATACCCAAGCTACACGGGGAGGGTGAATAAAGGACAGTGGTTGTGTACAGTATAAGCGGTTGCCTTAGACAATGTGTGACCTCTGAATTAAAAGACCAGGATTAGCAAAGAGCTTTTTTGCATTATTGGACCCATTTACAAAAAGCTTTAGCCCTAATTGTATGGTACCACAGAGCTTTAACTTGAGCACATATTGGTTTTGTAACCTGATCCCCACATAAATCATAGTTGGTGAGAGCAGAACAATTAGTGCCTTAATCTACTGGAACTACACAGTATCTTTAAATCTGAATTTTCCTGATCATTATGGGTATTACAAGAGTCAATTAATTTATATTTCACACAAAATGTAATTAAATCCCATGATAACCTGACTGTGAAATGAGGAGGGGGAGAGTGAGGAGAAGGGTGGGAAAATCCTTTTCTTATGGAGCTGCCATCAGAGACCATGGTGTGCTATTGACAGAGGCAAACTGCCTCCTCTTCAGTGCACAAGTTTTGGGGTGAGGGGTGTTGTTTCCCGATTTTGTACTGAGTGGCCCTGTGGTCACAAGAAGTGTGTGCTGCCACGTACTTCCAGCCCAGCCTGCAAGAAAAGTGATCCATGGTTGCTAACCCATATAAGTGCTCGGGAAAGGGGAAGGCCTTGATGTTCCAAAGAGCCTGATGCCTGTAGCTGGTCACCTAAGGGAATCCACTTATGACTCTATTACCCAGTAAATTAGCAGAGTGATTCAGTCAGGTACATTTATCACGAAGAGAACTGAAGATAATTAATACACTGCATTGAATGCAAATTGCACCCACAGCACTTATCTCATTTTCAATTAGCACAAATGTTACAGCACTGCAGGCTTGTTATGGTTTTACCATGGGCTGGGTAATTAATTTCTGTGAGCTACATATCAGACACCTGATAATGCCGTTTATTAATAAATGTCACCCCAGGTATCTGTTAGGAGAGGTAAATAAATTAAATGTTCAGTTGTCTGCCCTGTGCAAATCTATTCTTACACCTCATTGCATCTTTTCACTTGTTTGTTTGTCAAGGAGAATGACTGCTGAGATTACAATGGCAAACAAAGGAATATGAGGAACAATAATCCATACCCCAAAGCGGTGCTTCTCTCACCACTGCTGATGGCAGGAGCCATGTCTCTTTCCTGCCTGGGGACACGGCTGTGGGTCACTGAGGTGACCTCCCTTCAGGGCTGCCCAGGACCCATGAGAGCAGAAAAGCTGAAGTGCCCTGCAAATCCTCAGTTTCAAGGAATTTGTCAACCATTATTGGCATATATTTCTGTCTGGAACTTTTTCCCTCAGAATGTGTAACTGCCCCTGGTTCTGGAGCCAATACCCACACAGCTGCCTGTGGCAAGTGCGCTCGTCAGCTCCTGAGCAGATTCAGGTTTGTGTTTTCCCCTTTCCCTCCAAAACTTCAGAAAAGGAGGGAGGGGTTGGGTGGACCTGTTGCCTTGTCCCCGTCCCAGTGGGATAATGGCCTCTGGTGGAGATGAGGGCTCCTCCAGCTGCCTCAGGGCCAGGGGTGGCAGGGCATGGACTATGGTAAGTATTTTTGAAGGTGTCGCCTCAGGAAAAAAAAAAAAGATTAAAAGGAGAATGAAACAACCAAGTGCTCTTTGATCTGTCTCAGGTTTTGGCAGAAGAGTGGAGCAGGAGGTGGTGGGATTCTGACTGTACAACTGAGGATAAAACCAGGTAAGGCCCTTATGCAGAGATATGGGAGGATCGCAGCCATCTCCCCTAGACCCTGAGCTGTCTTCTGCTGAGTGGGTAGATCATATCTGGCAAACTTCTGGCCACCTCCTGTTTTCCAAAGTCTCAACATAGGTCTCTTCACCTTTGAGAGGAAAGATGCTTTGGTTTTTTTTTTTTTTTTTTTTTTTTTTCCCCCCTCATTTGATTTGGAAATTTGGGCAAGCCACACTAACAAGAATAGTTGAAAATGCTCCAGCTACTGTGAACTTTGGTGATCCTTCTCCCCAAGGAAGACCACAACCAGGTAGCTGCAGTGACTTTAAGCAAGCATTGCATAATCTGTCTTAGATCATGTTTGCCTAATTAAATTAAAACAACCTCCATTGTGCGGGTGCAATTTAGTTGATAGAAAAATACTTTACGGTAGTGATTTCTTACTGAAAGCATAAGTAAATTTGTACTGCATAAATACTCTATTCTGGTGTACATTAGAAACTGCACTAGTTTGAATACACTGGCAAAACAAATATCTAACTGACCATTACATTGGTAGAAATCTCAGCATAGAACAAGTGTCACTCTTCCTTGAAGCTAAAGAGTATTTACAGCAAAAAAAGTAGGTGCAATGTAACACTCAGTTTCCCAGATATAAATATATTTAGGAAGAACCATATTATGAGTGACTTGTAAGTAAGCTGTGGGGAAGAACAAGAGACTGTTGCCACAATAATTTAATCAGTGTGAATTTCAGGTAAAAGTGCTTTTAAGCAAAGTGCTTCCATCCCTTATGCAGGTCTTCATTATATTTACAAGTTTTTGTACTGTAAATAATTTCCATGTGCTCCCTGGTAGCATAACTGCCATCTTTCCATCGTCTGCTGTGATTTTTCTCAGATTTCAGGATTCAGAGATAGCTTAGTATTTGAAGATGAGATTTACAGTACTGCTTTAAAAATACTGCAGCACTTGAAAAATCAATTTTAAAAAGCCTTATTTGGATTAAAGTTCAGAGAAGAACACATGATTTTAAAGGCCAAATAACCTGCCAACATCCTTTAAAACCATGTTTAATATGCTGAGAAGAATGTATAAACTCTCAGTTTAAACAATTACAATAACCATCCTAAGGAATTGGCACAGTATAGAATTAATGCAAACTCCTTATTTGAAATTGAACAATATTTCCAAGGAAAATAGAAGTGGTGAAAGCACTCTGAGTGGGACAGATCTGGTTTCTTTCCAGTCAGATCCAAGCTAAATCCCAGGCACGACAGATCCAACAGGGACTCCTGACCAGGGTGTGTGCCCTGCACACCAGTTCTGCCCGAGTGGCCACCAGTCCTGTGAGGGTTAGCACAGCTGGTGCCTGGGTCATGCCAAGCCAGCTGTACCATGCCCACCAAGCTTTGGCTTGGCTGATGGGACTGGGACTACCTGCAGAGAGAGTCTCTCATGGGGAACACACATTTTGGAAAAAGTTATTCTGGTGGAATCATGCAGCAAGACAAGGAGACTTTTACAGGGAGAAAGGCCTGTGGAAGTGTTGGTGGCTGAGGTCAGTAGTACTGGTGGGGAATGAGCTCATGTGGGTCATGTTCACAACAGCCAGCTCCCTGCACCATACAGTGAGCCTTGTACCCATTCATCAGTTGTTCACTGATTCCCTCTCCCACCTCCCTGCCAAGGGAGAACTGGATGTAATGGAGCCTCTTGTTTCGGTGTTTCTGATGCTATTATATATGCAAGTCAAATATGCCATGTGATGGAGGGGAAGTTTAGTGAAGGTTTGCATTCCCTGAAGGTGTTCAATCTATAAGCTGAAGGCTCTGGACAGATGTGTGTGATTCTTTCATAGGGCTCATAGGGCTGGTGGAGTGAATCTGTCAAATGTTTCCTTCACTGCAGCTTCATGCAGTGCTAGATGTGATGAGGATGATAAGAATGAAGACCATGAACTCAATTAGGAATTCCACAGGAAGCTGGTGCTAGGCCCAATGCCAGGTTTGATATGCCTTTGTCACTGAAGAGATGCATTGCAGCAGTAAATGAAGTTTTCTAAGCATGAATGCTGCGTGTTTGTGTATTTCAAATGACTACAGTCCAGCTGAGAAGCAACATAGCCATGAATAATGGAGACAAGGTCATCACCTGCCAGGGGGCCACACAGCCTCCTAACCAATGGAAGTGCTTCTTGCAAGGTTGCCATGGGAAAACTTAGCATCAGTAGCAAATCCAAGAGCACGCCTAAATTACAAAACCAACACATCACTTGGGGAAATACACCACCCAGCCAGGCACTCAAGTGACAAGCTCTTAGAGAAGTTTTCCTGTCTCCCATCTGCCTTACCTTTGTCTTGCTTGGATTTAACCAGCTGTTTTTCTTTCACTGCCATGTTGGTGTAGCAGTGTGTGTATGTACAGGGAAATGTAGGTATAGCTGTATTTCACCTGCCCATTTCTGGCAATTCAGTCCTTGCCATATCACTCTGCAGCTTTGTGTAGAAACAGGGAGGTACTACAAAGAATACAGATCAGGAGTCCAAATGAGAGAGGGGTGTAGTGCTAGAGATAACACTTCTTCACAAGTCAGGAGATGTGTACCAGCAGGAATGATTCAAAATAATTTTAGTACATTACCCTGGACTTCTGCCACACATCAGGTGAGACAGCAATATCTCATGGTTAATGCTGAAGTCAAGGAGGATGAGGATGGATGCCTGCCCTCTCTCCACTGACAGGAGTGTGTCATCCATCAATGCCACTTAAACAGCTCCAGTTCCATGTCCTGGCTTCAATCCAGACTGTGACAGATCTAAAGATTCACCTTTAGTAGGTTTAGTTCAAGCTGCCCTTTGGCTAGAAACCATAGGAAATTTCCTGGTAATTGGGAACCCTCTTGGATATTGGTTAGGAAGAACTCATGTCCACAGGGTAGATTTTCTCAAGGCTAGGTGACAGTCAATTCCCACCATGTTGGTAATTCCCCAGTTGGTGTTCCCCATCTCCCCTCTTTCAAGACTTTGACCTTCTGGGTTGGGGTGTGGAACAATCTTGGGCAGATGGCAGCATGAGGAAGCCAGACAACATTGCTGGGTTAAATCCAGGACAAGAATGAGTTCTGAGGTGTAGTTGCTGCTCCCAAAAGCCCTATCCTGTCAACACACTGGTAAATGCATTTTCCTCTGATCAAAGGGGTGAGAGGACTTTCCAGGATTTTAAAATGAAGGTAACTTTGGCCACATGTAAAAGAATGCCCCCTGGTCCACTGCGCTCTGCCCCAGCTGTTCTGGCTCTGCTTGGTTGCTGCAGAGGCTGGGTAAGCCCAGAGCTGTCGTGCCTCTGTGCAGGTCAGTGGGGCTCAAGAAGAGAACTACAGGAAAGGGAAAGTCTATCAGCTGTCTCATTTGAGCTCCCTGTGATTATTTGTGTCTATGTGTAGGATTTCTTTTGGCTCCTTGGTTCATTTTGGCTGTTGGTAATGCAGTGAAGGTCCATGGGGGTGGTTACTGTGTACCATCAGGCTGGGACTAAATGCACTTGGCACTGAACAAAAATAAACACAAAGAGCCTGAATATGCAGCAACTTTTTCCTTCCTACCTTATGGATCATTGTCAAAACCTTTAAGTCTTTATGTCAGAGTAGCTTTTCTGCAGCTACGTGTTAATTACGTGTTTATATTCTTAAAAACGCAGATTTACATTTACCTGTGTTTCAAGATGATTAGTGGGTACCAAGCAACTGATTACACTTGCAGCCAATCCTGTGCCATTAACAGTGAAAAATGGCAGGCACTGTTGTTTCAAATCTCATTTGGTTTGGCAAGGGTATGATGGTAAAAAATAACAGCTAAATCAATTGCTTGAATATACAGGGTTTTTCACCTTCAGGCATCTTTATCAGCACAGCTTTGATTAATATCTGTACACTGACTGGCATTTTCCTACTGCCATTAGAGAAAATTTAATAGGTTGTTCACTATTTTTCTCTAGGAGGTGGATTTTGGATTTTTTTTTTTAATTACCTAATATTTATATTTAGAGGAAGTCAGTCAATGTTGGTGATCTTCATATCTGGCCCAGAATCTGAAGAATTATTTGAAAAGATCTGTGAGCCATTTAGTTTTCTAAATTACAATAATATGTTTATTTTTATTTAACAAACAAAAATTCCAGCAAAGTATTGTTTGCCCCATTACAAACAGGTCAGAGCTCACAATAAGCACACCTGTAATGAAGGTAAACTAATATTAGCCAGCAGAGGATAGAGTCAAATGTTTAATCTGAAACTGATTTCTTGGTTAAAATATGCAGTTTTCTGTCAAATAAAGAGAGTAATGAGTTTTTGCTGCTTGTAGGGAATTGTTTCAATTTGGGGAAAAAAGTAAAAAATAAAGGTCAAAAAACCCGTTTCATTTCAGCATTTCTAAACATTCCAATATGTTCTACAATGAAATACTTTGATTTCACAACTACAAATGTTATTTAATTTTCAAAATGACTTCCAGTTTATTTTAAAAAAGTAAAATTAAAGAGATTAAATATAAATTAAACTATTTTAAGTGAATAATTTTTTTGCTGGAATGGTATAATTTATTAATATTTTTCTTTGCCCTTTTTTTTTTTTTTTTTCTTTTTTAAACAAAGGAAAACTTGACCAAACTTATTTTGGGTCAAAGCAACTAATGATTACATATTATCTTTTGATTTGGCTTTGATTAGATTTGGCTGTCCCTTGAACAAAGCTGGAAGGAAGAAATGTCAGTTTCAAGTTTCCCAGTTCCCAGAAGCAGATAAAACATTCTGACTACTGGAACCAGGTAGGAGAGTCAATGAAATGGTGGGGACTTCAATTTCTCTGGGCTCAGGAGCTTTGGAGTTTAAGCTGGCTACCATGAAAGTCAGTGGAAAAATGTGTGTGCAGGATTTGTCCTGTTGTAACTAATCCTGGGAAGCAGAGAGTCTGCAGATTGAGGTACTTTCCTGGGCTTGTTGCTAATGAATCTGTGGTATAAGAAAATTACCTTGACCCTGTAGTGTGTACAGTTCTTTCCCATTGCCAATGCTTTTAAAGTCCTTGCAATTCTGCTCAGTGCTGTAGATAACACGTCACCACCTAAGGAGTTTTTTTGGTAATCTTTGCTCTAACAAGGAAGCAAAGGTTGTTGTGAGTGAAGACAAGGGTGGGGGTGGGGAGGTTTTCAATCAGCAAGTGATCTGAGAATAAAGAAAGGTTACCTGTTTGTTTGTCAACAGGATGAAGTAAATAAGAGTTAAAAAAATCAGAGACACCAGTCAAAGGCAATCAAATATGTATTTAATGAAAGCAAACATAAAAATTAAAGTTACATGTTGAATCAATAAACAGCACTTTTTTCTACATGCATTTTGAACAAGACAGATCAGAATCTTGCATGATGAAGACATAATGTGTCATAATAATTAGGAACACAGACAAAAGAACAGCTAATCAACATGCAAATTTATGCAGTTCTGGCGATTCAGATGAGGCAGATTTCTACCTCTTTTTTTGCTTGATTCATCTTCATTGCTAATCATCTGAAGGCTGCCAAATGTTCACTGACACTAATGTATTATAGGTCAAGAGAGGCAGGTCTTCACCTATTACCCCCACAAACAATATGCTTTCCTTCCCTGTTTCCTCTTCAGGATTTTCAGCAATTACTGCCAGATGCAATCAGACTCCTTGAATAGGAGCAACTGGGGCTTGTTTGTGGCTTGGATTCATTAGAATCAGGAGGATGAAGAAAGGAATAAATTACTTAATTGCACAAAAAAGTTGCAGCCAAAGTGATGGTGAGAGAAGCTGATTGTGTAGTTGCGTATTAGGCCACTCTTGGAATGGAGGATCTTAGAATAGCTGGTAGTTTGGCCTTCCTGATTCAGACAGATTTGGGTGTCCTCCAAAACAGATGGCTCCACACACCATCTATTCTTCTCTTTGTCAGGTTTTACCATTTATTTGATCTTGTTCATCTATGATGCTAGTTGTATTAGATGTAACACAAATATGCATTCAGATCATATCCATTTAGTCTTGCATCCCAACTTTTATTCTTTTAGCCTTGTTTGATGAGATGATCAAGTTGAACAAAGCCCTTGTTGTCCTGTTCTCGCACATCCATACATAAAACACCAAAACCAGTGACTAAAGCCTTGCACAGACAAATAATCCTCCTGTGTCACAGGTTTTAAAGGTTTATTTCTCCCCATTTTTTACCAAGCAGCTCCCAGCTCTGACAAATGATAACCAGACACAACAAATAGTTAATTTTTATTTAAACCCATAGAAGCAAACATTTGCATATGCCCAAGCAAAACTACCCCCCTCCCATCCTTATGCTGAGACCCCTGTTCAGATATTCTCTTCAGGTTCCAGGCCATGTGTTATGCTTGTGGGTGGTCTTAAGATCTTAAAGAAAAGCTTTGCTCTGTGAAGTCATGCAGCACTGTATGTAATTAAGAGGCTTTTTTTCCTTCTTTATTTTTCCCCCTAACCCCCTGTATGTTTCCTGATTTCATTGTTGTTGCGAATGATCAACACTTTGTGGAAGACTAGTCTTTCAGGTAATGGTTAACATTAACTTTGTAAAAATGAGATGTGTGGTTAGGGATTCACTTCCCAATGTCCTGCTGAGCGTGGTGCTGTGCTGTGGTACTGCTCACTCGCAGGGGCTGGAGTGGGCTCACACATCCTCCTGATGGCTGGGTCTGAAGTGTGTGCTGCTCTCTGTGCATTTATAGGGCAGCCTTGGCAGCTGCTATTGGTCTTTCATCTGGGGTAGTTGGGGTACCCCTTGTTTGCCTGATAATTGTGGGGATCTGTGGTCAGAGAGGGGTAGGTCTTTATGTAATACGACACAGTCCTGGATTACAATGAACTTTCAGGATCTGCAGTCATTTATCCTTTGGCCCAACATCTGCTGCAACCTGACAGATGCCCAGGAATAATACTTTGCTCTGCAATCATGTTTATATCTTGAGTGTACAGCACTCAAGATATATTGGGTATCTTTGAAGTCAAAACTGGAGATTGTGAAAGTTTTCAACATTTTTCGAAGTAGAATGAAACACCCATGGCAATGGCAGTGTAGTTGCAATGCTGGAGGGAGAGCTCAAGCTCACAATTTCCAAGGAGATGAACTGGAGACACACCTCTTGCCAAGGCTGACATCTGCCAACTGTTTGTGTTGCCCCTGGAGGGGCAGCTATTCCAAAAAACCTATCTCCTGCACTCTTTTTAGAGGCCATGTGTTGATACAGGTTTATGGAGATGGCGTATCCTTCAGATGGCAACTTTTGGGACTGAAGCTGATGGAATTTTTAGGGCAGAACATCTGTTGCACAGCGGCCAGTGTCAATCTTGTCCTTCTTGCCCTCCCCTCAGCCCCTCCACAGTGTCCATGGCCCACTGTGGCTTTGGTCCCAAGGTTTCCCTGCTCCTCCCCCTGTGCCAGAGGGGAAGGAGGATCATCCCCCCTGGAGAGAAGTGGGGCCCAAGATGGTGCCTCTTGTCCTGGGCAGGGCAAATCCTGTACCAGGATAATTTCTCCTTCTGTCAGTGAAGACAGAGGGCCAGTTATACTGGAAAGGGAAAAGTAATGCTCTGTTCCATGTGCTGCCTTCATTCCCATGATCAAGTGTGTTTTTTATTTGAGGTGTTTCATAGGGCACTGGTGAACACATTTTATTGGAAGTCCGAAGACTTAATTTTACTGCTGTGTCACTAGGGGGAGATTTTTGAAGGCACAATTGCATTTAAGTGCTTACTCTCTCTTTTGAAAGTCAACAGGAGTTACACATCTAAATGGCCTTTGTATGTGAGGGAAATACTGTGAAATGGGTCGAGCCCAGATATCTGTTGCAAGTGATAAAGAAAGCCAATGGGTGAGGCTACCCTGAACTGTTTTTTTTTTTTTTTTTAATTGCCTTCACATCCTTCATTTCTCACAGGCTAGGAATTGGTTTGTTACAAAGCATTGAGATACCTCATCTCCTCAGTCAAAATCCTCCTAGATAGTTTTGTGATAAGAAGACTGAGAAAATCCACACAAGAAACTTGTCTTTGTACAGATGATACCTGGCTGCTTTTCTGTCTAAAGTTATAGAGATTCAAGGGCTGATGATGTCTTACAAAGGCTCCCTCTATCTGAGGGTCCCCTCAGAAAGGCGGGGGGAGATTTCCTTTGACAGGCTTTAAAGTCTGTGTAATCTCTTGCAGAATGGCCTCTGCTTTCACAGCTCCTCATGTTGCACCATGTCCTGATTTCTGCACTTGTATTTGTCAATGAGACATTGCCTGAGTTTGGGTGACAGTGGTCAGTCTGAGTTCTCACTTTGGGTATTTACCACTTTTTCTTCTGTTGTGAAACTATCCCAATGCACGGAGTATTATCAATAGCATCTGAGTGAGTGATTAAACTGTTCCAAGTGGAAACACAAGGGAAGATGAAGGATGCAAATGAATACTCTTGTGTGCCTGGAGGGCAAGAAGCACTGGCAAAACTTTGGGCAAATAAAAGACTATTTGTGCCAACTCTGTTGAGAAGGGTATGCACAGAGTCAGAAGTAAAAGGCCTCTGCAATGTGCGTGTTGTAAATGGTGTTTTACCTAGGCCGAAACACCTATGCTGGGCACCTGTGGCCATCTGAATTTGCTGTTAGCAGTACTCTTTAAATGCTACTGTTTCCTTATCAGAGGCACAGGCTTAGAAAATGGATCTTTGTGTGGAATGAGCATGTCTATAGGCAGACCATTATCCTTCGTATGTGTGCAAAATGGAGGTTAAAAAGGTTGCTGTCCTGTTGTGTCAGGAGTGGCAGACGTCACCTGGCTGGTCTCTGAAGGCTCTTGAGGAACTTCTGCCGATTGGTGAACTCATTCGTTTTGACAGTCTATTACCTCCTTTGTTTTGACATATTTTCACTCTCCTCTTAATGTTTCCTGTTTTCATGAATCTTGCCCTTCTGCTGCATTTTCCTGTGTGTGTTTTTTTTCTCCCAGATGTTGTATGGCTGGCTATTTCAGTAACTCTTTGTGTACTACAGAACTGAAAAAAAAGGCAAGTGGAAAAACCCCACATTGGAATGACGGCACATTTTTCATGCGCGTGTCACACACTGGCTGAAACATGTTCGACTGATACATTAAACATCTATCTAAAATACTGCTATAAAAAGGGCCTCATTATTGTATCCATTCAGGGTGTGAGTTGGCATCTGCTATTTTGAAAAGCAAAAGGCTCTTTTAAAATAGCAAAGATTTGTTGGCAGTGGTGGATTTAATATTTGTTCACTGCTTGAACCTGTTTAGGCACAGGTTTGTTTGATATAGGTAGTTTAGGACTATAGACTTCTATGGAAAAACAAGATGTATTTATTAAATTTATTAAAAATACATAGGTGTAGGACAGGATATTTGAAGATGCACACAGCACCTCATATTCTATCTTCTGAAAGTCAGCTTATCTATTAAGGTGACTAATTATGTATTTCTACACTTGAAAATATCAGCCTGCCACATAAAGCTCAGCCATGCCAACTCTTTCCTTACCAAAGTAATTATGTCTATATCCAAGGAGATTCTCTCCCTGTATGGCATAATTTATATGTGGTATATCCTGGTGCTAGTATGTGGTGACTGTGCCTGGAGTTGAAATGGGATGAGCTGCTTAGTTTTACATACCTGTAATGCTTGCATTTGACAGTCCGTTGCTGAAAACTTTGCAAAGTAAATACATATAAGCCCAGGTCCTAAGCTCCAGAGGTTTTGCCAATTTACCTCTGAAATTTAATTGCCATGAATATGTGTCAAGTCAAATTTCACATTGGAAAGGGATAACTAATGTAAAAACCAGATTATTTGGAACTGACAGCAACTATCTTTGCCATAGTTCTGTCAGGCGTCCCTTCAGTTCTGCAAGTGAACATTTTCTGAGTAAATGTCATTGAAGCACATTTCTTCCCCTGCTTCACTCACTTTATGGGTGGGCTTCACTTTTTGATGCACTTGTGTCTACAAGTACACTTGGGAAGATTTTCTCCAAATCCCAACTGTTGGAGTAACACTTTAACTAGTACGTACATACTTGGAAAATATGGTGAATGCCCTATTGTTCTTCAAAAGACCCAGGGTGTGAAAAATGTGCTGCCTTTGAACAAGCTGAACAAGGCTGAGTCCATTGCTACTGGAGAACACTGTAAGGCTTGTCCTGTTCTTATTGCCAACTAGATTCTCTGCATGCAGCATATCCAAAGTTCTACCCATGGCTCTGCTACTTCCCAGTGCATCTACTCCTGGTTAGAGAAACTGTGTCTGACCGAACCACTCTGTCACTTCAGTAGCTTAATAATGTCTTCAACTGAATATGGGCATAAATGACCCCTGAGAAAAATCTTTCCAGAGGAAAGCATCAAAGAATTTCTTCTTAATCTTTTTTTCTGGTCACTACATGGGCTGCCCAGGATGCAGAGGATCAGAGGAATTCAATCTATAAATGCAATTAAATTCTTCACAGCAGAAACTTTTCCTTCACATGTGTTGTTGGTCAATGGTGGCATTCAGTCCTTTGCCCAAGGAGCTGGGAGCTGAATTCAAGAGAAGAGCCCCCAAGCTGTGAGACACTTGTAACTTGTGACATGCAAGGCAATTCAGAGTGGCTTGCAGTGTGCCAAGCACAGACGTGGAACACTTGGGAAAAAGGAATTCAAAGTTCTTGATTTAAACCATGTCACACATGATTTTGGAGAATAATGACAGTCTCTCAAAATCTCTTGGTACTTTTTTCTGTTTTGAAAGTGTCACCTGATGCTGTCAAGTGGTTAGGGTGCTATAAAGCACCTGATCCCTTTTATAGATGGGCTTGTTGGATGACTTAGGAAGTCCAGGAGTTTGGGCCCTTGATGGCAGCAAAGTCTTCTCCTCTTTAAATGTATGTATAACATGTTTTCTATGCCCTCTTAAAAGACAATGGTACCTGGGACTTCTTTCAGATCCAGATGGAAAGCTTTTGTTAAAAGGAGTGGTAATGAGGCTTAGTAAGATTTGTTTTCTGTTAAGAAAAGATCATCTGGCGCTTGCTTTTGGAGCTGGTTGCTCATGAAGGTTTCTAATTCAGGGTCTTAATTTTTGTAAAGAGTGAATTACAAGAAGTCAGAAGAATGATGCGAAGAGCATTTAATAATGCACATTCACAAAGAAGTGGTGTAACTACATTAATTAGGCAAGTCTTGCGTAAAGATGCAATGTAATTATATATTTGAGACAGTTAATTAGGGAGCTACTTGGAAATTTCAGTGAATATTAAGGTAATTATACATAAATACTATAACCATTAAGACTGCACCCATAATGAAAGCAATAACTAATTACATAAATAACAGCATACTTATGTTTTTACATTACCAATACCTAACAATACTTCCTCTCTTTCCCTGCTCTCTTTGCCATGCAAATGACAAAACTTCATTTTTTGATTAGATATTCTTGCAAATTGTTGAGGAAACAGTGAACTTTCCTCTTGTTCTCTTTCTCTAGAGAAGACTGGACAACAGGAGTTCTGCGCACCTAGCAGGAAGACAGTCAGACATATTGCACAGGTCAGTCGGTACCTGCCGAGTTTTTGGTGACTTCTCTTGGATTTCATACAAGCCCAGGTGTGAGAAGTTTATGAAGAAATTGTATAGCTGTAAGTTTTAGGCTGTTCAGGCAGCTTTGAGTGAATCAGCACTGAGGGTTAGGTGAACGCTTGTCATAGACACGGTGCCCTGCGTTTCATAGTGTTGGGCCTGTAGGCAAATGCCAGAGCTTTCCTAAAACATTTCCTATCATTTTGTTCTGTCAGGGTTTGGGGTCCCTTCATGTTCACCTAAATCTGTTGGCTTCCAGCGACAAGTGTGTCAACACTTACTGTTTTTTGCACATTGCTGTTGCTTTTCCAAGCTACCTCAACAAGGCTGTAACTCAGGCTCTTCAAACCCTTAAGAAGTACTATGCTGAGAGCTTTATATGAGGGGCAGGCTTATTGACTCAGCTAAAAATCAGAATTGTTGCTTCTTAACATACTTACTGAGTCAACAATTAACAAATTGTTTCTAGGAGCTCTCACCTAAGGATATAAAAGTCTCAGAATGAGTCTGTGATTATGTGTATTATCATGATGGGGATTTTATAGGTGGGGAAACTGAGGCACAAAGCGCTCAAATGATTTACCCAATGTCATGAAGGACATCACACTCTGTAAGTCTCTCTGCTCAGTTTTAGTCAAAGTCATCCTCTCTCCTCATGGAAGGATGTGGTGGGTACGTGGTTTGCGATCTAGTGATCCGACTTTTTCCTGTCTCTGTTTATCTTGTTTGAATAATTAAATTGACCTGGTGAGACAGTGGAGTTCACAAAGGAATGTAATTTTCAGCCAGTTATCCATATTATTATGCTTCCATTAACATCATGAGTAGCACACTGAAAAGGCCCATAGCAGCATGGGCCCAGCGCATGTTGGTAATTTTGAAGTTACTGTCCTGCAGAACACAAGGTCATAACTAGAGTGGGGCTGGCACCTGGGATTTCCTGAGGGAAACTTAAAGATGATTTAGGACAATACAGTAAATTTTGCTATACTTTCATTGCATACTCCAGGGCAAGTAGCTGTATGCAACTAAATTGTGTTTTCTTAGCTCAACAATAGTGACCAATGATACTTCCTGCTATAAACTTCAAAACATATCAAAGGCTGGTGGGACGTTTCAACTTATTTTGATTCTAGATAGACAGTGTCATAATTTCGAGATGGCAGGTTTTTTCAATCTCTATAAATGATCTTCTTGTTAAGGGTTTACATAGTGGCTCATGTTCCAAGGCTGGTCAGTTTTTATATCTTTTTTTTTGCATGAAGTAATGTCACTAAGTTTTTAAGCTCTTTGTTTCTAGCAGAGTGAAATTAGGGGCAGTTGACCTTTTTTTGGCATTATAGTACATGGACACTGAACTTTGTGTAGATCTGTTGGAAGAAAGATTAATTAATAAATGCTATAGCAGTAGATACCTACCGAAGATAATTTATGGTACATCACTATGATAGATTTCCCTGAGTTTGTGACCAAGAGAAATACAGTAGTTCTGGTTCATCAAGATTTCTGTAAAATGTTTAATACAGTAGTATACGGAAGAAAACAATTTGGGCTGGAGAAGATAAGACACAATAAATGTAAAGAAATGGCTAAGGAAAGATTGCTGAAAACAGAGCTATAAGAAGAGTCAAAGGACAAGAACAGTAACTAGCGAAGTTTATTAATGATCAGTGTTTTGACCTATCTGAACATTTTCATTTGTAGTCACAGCAGAAAATCCGTGCAAACACAAAGTCTATAAAGAGACAAAGAACTAAGAGGCTTTGACAGTTCAGAGCAGGAGTGACCCTGACAACAGGAGAAATGGAAAACAGATAAAATGAAGTACTAATAAACCACAAGGTCATGCAGATGTTGTTTTGCTCAGAGCAGGAGGCTCATCATCTGAAAGTATTAGAGAAGTGTTTTGCTGAATCTCCCAATGACTGGCAAATGCTGGGGCTCTACAGCAGCAGGGAAGGGAAGTATTCCCTGAGATGTTCTCCTGGATGTTGCATCAGGGGAAGCATATCCAGGAAACATGTGGGATTCCTGACTACTTTTGTACAAGGCACTGGGGACATCCAAAAAAAGACAGACTCCAGAAGAAGGGAAATTAAATTGAGATAGGAAATGGGGATAATGGACTGTGTCTTTAGTTTAGCAAAACTAAAACTGAGTAGAGGTATATTTGTCCCTATAAATGTATTAGCAGGGTAAGTGATGAGAGAGAACTGGTTAAATTAATGGTGTATTGAATGCCATAGGAACAACTGGTAGGAGCCTACTGAATAAATGTTCTTTGGAAAAGGGATGAAGGTTTCAATAATGTGAAGTTTTGGAGCAGCTTTCCAATAGGAGTCACAGGGGCAAGAAAACTACCTGGTTTCAAGAAAAAAACTTGAGAAATTTATCAATGAGATTGTGATGTTGTGAAATCAATGGGATGTGATGTGTCAGACATAGCAGGGGATGACCTGGGAGGACTCTTCCAGTCCTATTTCCTATGTAAAACTATTCAACAGAGCCCCTGGTCTCCAGAGTATTTTTTTTCTGTAAAAAGACTTCAATAGGAAGCTAGGGAAAATGGCCTTTCCTTTGGATTCTTTGTTTGCCCTTATCTATAGAGGAGACATAGATCTGATCAAAGTGCCAATGAATCTTGTGGTAGGTTGGATGCAGATCTCTATTATCTGTGTGACAATACCTTTTAGAGGTCCTGCTCATTACTGGGGCCCAGCTACTTTCCATGACCTGACTTTTATGATCCCAGTTCATCTCTTAGCTAAATTCATCTGAAGCTGTTTCCTTCATAGCCCCTTCAATATTTTACAGCTTTCTTATAGTTCTTGCATTCTTGTAAGCTTCAGAGGTTCTTCAAAGCAAGCCAAACAATCTTCTACTTTTCACAGTGCTATCAGCTAGCCAAACCCATGAGTAGATCCCTAATTCTCTGAGATAAGATCAATAGGCCATCACCCTCTGCTATCCTAAAAAGATCTGGCAACTGAAGACTAGGTGCAGCAACTGAAAGAACAGTTAAAAATGGATGATGACTGACAAAACTCTTACCAGGAGCGTGGTGTTCATGCATAGTGCTCATTGATTGACAGCCCCAACAGGGTAGAGGTTACCCATGGAATACAGTCTTGATGGCCTAGGATGAAATGTTCTCCCTGACCCTTCTGTAAGCTGGTGATACAAAGCACTGGCTAACATATCATTAACTTGCGACACCACGATGATGGGATTAAGACCCAGAGGGCTTTATCTCTACCTTATTAATGGCAATTAAAAGCTGCGTGACAGTTTTAAAACTTGTTGAGGTGAAGAAAGTTAGTGCCTGTCTTATAATGGCACAGTAAATAATTGTCTCATTGCTTGGCTTTTCATAATCTGCCCATGCAGCTGTATATTATCATTTCTTTTGCTGCAAATACAGCTTTTCGATTTATCAACAAAAGAGCAGGTAAGACTCTATGTAAATAATGATGAAGGACACTTCCAGGTTGGATTTTTTCCCATTTAGGTTGCTGAGCATGAAAGAGGCAGAGGATTTTCAAAACTAATGACAGTATCTGTTAGACCTGTTTTTTAAAGTCTAATTACCCCCCCAAAATGTCAACCCCAATTTTAGTTACTGTAAACTTCACCTGGCTAGTTCATAGGACAGGTATTAAAATCTCTCTCAACCCTTCTTTAGATGGAAAGGGATATTTATTCCTTCTTGGATGTTTACCATTGTTGGAGCTGTACTGATTTGTGGCAAGAAATTTCATATCTTTTGGCCTTCTAAATTCAAGGAAATATGACTACTTCCAGAGCAATATTGTGAATGCTGTGAACTAGAAATAGCTCTCTAATGTGCTGCTTCTGTTAAAACCTCAATCTAAATTGAAAGAAAGGATCAAACCCAAATATGTGCTCTAACTGGAAAATCATGTTTCCCTCAAATATTTGGTGACTGTCCTTGTGCTTCTACATATCCTGATTAACTTCTCTGGTTGTGGCATCTCACTTTTCAGACTGTGTTTCTGAACCACCTTCCTCACTTCTATTTTTCTGTGCAGGTGTGCATTAGGTGCTTTTTTTATGAGAACTGGCTGTTGTGATTTTGGGGGGATCTTATATGCTGTGAATCTTTCTTGATCTTTTAGGAACCATGGTCAGGTTTTTGCTTTCCAGAGCTAATCTCAACTCTCTGGAGTGAGAGAGTGGAGGAAAAAAGTCATCAGTGCAGCTCCCAGAGAGACTTTTCTCTAGCAAGCATGAGGCAAAGATGCCAGGTCTGCTTTTCTCTGTATGTTTACTGCATTTTTTCCAAGATTATAAAGACTGAAGAGCCTTTATGTATTTGGTGTTGCTCTTGATTGCTTTTGGATTAGAGAAAAGGACCCTCAGCTTTTGCCACTGCTGTAATTTCAGAGGTGTTGGTGGCTGTGGCAACCTGCAGTGGCCTGGGTCTGGATGAGCCCCTCCAGCTGTGCTGAACTGGCTTCAGGACTCCTGCAGGATCCTGCCTGCTCCCAGCTCTCCAGCAGCTGTGGGACTGGGAGACGTCACCTGTCATTTTAGCCTCTTGCCACTCCAAGGCAGAGATTGCCTTACACTTGTAGTTTATACAGCCCCAAGCACAATGTCAGCATTACACATTAATTAATAATAGTGGCTTATATTGCTAATCACTTAATTATAAATTATGTCTGCTGGTTATGCCTGCCATCACATATTACTTTGTAGTTACATAGATATACACATAGTGTATCTGGGCTTTTGTAAATCAGCTTGTAGTTGCTCAATGATACAAAGGTTATGCCAGCACGTAAATCCGATGTAAACTGCTAATCATTTTTAAATGAAGACAAAGCAATCTGAGTTTTAAATCCATAATGCAAGAGAATTACAGTGCATGCGCCTGAAATTTAGGAAGAGAACTTGCTTTGCAGACGTTTCAATTGTAAGCAAAATTCTGACGTTACGCGCATTACATGGTATTTTACTGAAATCAACTCAGTGGCAGATTTGCATAAATGAATGTATTGTATTTTTTATAACTGTGAAAGCTTTAATTACCTAAACTCTAATTAGGCTTGCATTTTTTAGAAAACACAAGATATTAGCTTATTTTGTAGTTGGCTCAACTTTAATGTTTTCCCACATTTGTAACTCATACGTAATAAAATTCTATAAAAAACCAGGGAAAACACAGAGATGAAGGCATCCCTGGCATTTCTGGAGCTGATTGGTTGTTTCTCCTCTTGGTGCATTTAAACCTCAATGCACTGAAATTTTCTTGAATGCTGCCTTGGGGCCAAAATCACACCTGATATAATTTCGTTGCAGACAGATTTGGTAGTGTAGCATCAAGGGTGAATCTAAACAAGTGTATTTTGATAATTTCTAGGAATAACTATGTTGTGTGAAAGGGAGTTATTGATGATATTGTTTTATAGTGGAATTTGTTTGGTGTTCTTGGAACGCTTGCAGAGTTCTACATTGTTTTTTTTGTAGAGCAAGATGACAATACTGTCTGGGTACTTGGCCTGTTGGGATTGCAACAAAGACTTAGGCACACAACACAGATTTTAAAAGGTTTATCCCAATAGGACTTTCACATGGCACCCTCTGACTCTTTGTGGTGCCCTTCATAAAGTGATATTAAAAATTAATATTAAATATGTGGCTATTAAACATTAGCCAGATAAATTAATTGTTATTGCCCCTTTTGCCTAACCTATGAAAGAAGTGCTAGCACATCTTGTGTTAATTCTGCTGAGTTTTCTCCTTTGTTTCCATATGAACACGCCTCTTGTCTCTTGGTTGGGTTGTCCAGATTTTGCCCTTTCCTGTGTCATAAAGTTGTGTCAGTTTCCTGTGTGTTTGTTGCTGTGTGGGTAGGCTGCTGTAATGTCCTCAAGCAAAGCTACTTTTGTGAGCATTTGAGAAGCCTGTGCTGGATCTGAGCATCCAGCCCAGCATTCACTGAGGATGTGCTGCTGGGAGCATGCAGCACCTCTGTTCTCTCCTGCTGCTAAGGCAGGTCTGCATGCTGTTGACATGCTCATTGTGGTGTGTAGCCTTCCAGTTGCTCTGGAGTGCTGCTTTTCTAAGTCAGAGGGAGGTGAAGATGCCTCACCTCTTGGAGGAATGTATTGGGAGAAATTGTATATATCCTCCAGTTCTATTCTAGGTGCTGCTTGCAGCACCTGTCAGGTAGAACCAAACAGCACTGCAGCTCTACCATTACCAGAACAGGAAAAAAAAAGAATCTCACCCATTATTACTACTGAGGGTTTCAGCTGTATTTTGTCAGGACGAATGAAAAAGAGGAAAGGAGCATCATATTTATTTCCTTAATTTCTCCTCCCTAATTATTTTTAATCCTTTAACATCTTGCAGCAGAAAGATTTGAGGAGTTCTACAAATTAACTTTTTAGATGAAAAGTAAGAGATGTAAGGATTTAGTATCTACAGGTTATATTTCTTGTTTTTTTTCTCAAACTTCAAGGCTCCCTTTTTAGAATGCTGACTGTGCCTTTCATTTAAGTAATTATAGTGCTCTGGGAGACATTCTTCTCTGCCGCACTGGTGGGGATATATCACAGTTTGTAGTATGTTAGTTAGCGCTATTTGTGATGGAGTGATGGAGAACACATTATTAAAAGGGCCTTTCTTTTTTCCTTACGCATCATAATATTGTCCTAAACATTTTATTTTGAAGGCATCCATATACCTGTGATTGCAAGGTATCACTCAAGCTTCTGTGCCAGAGCAGACCTGGCGTAGAAGCTTGAGTGATTCAGTGATATCAGCCCTGCTTAGAGCAACCTTCAGAAGCACTCTAAATCCAGAAACTTCTGTGACCCAATCCCAACCACCTGTGTCATACCTCTGGCTATCCTGTAAACTGTGTGTGTGTTTGTGTGTGCAGCTACCAGCTGGCTGAAGCTCCTGACATGCTCCCCTGTAGAACCACCTGTCCCTGCTTGAGCTTTGATAATTCTGGCCTTCAGCTGGTGCAGATAAAGCTATTGGGAAAGTTCATCTTGAGCAGCGTGTAGTGCACAAGTATATCCATATCCTGGTCTTTCGTGTGGGCCATGGTCTTCTAAACTCATCCTAAGGGTCGAGCCTACTGTGAATGGAGTATCAGACCCACAAGAGGAGTTGTACCTGATTGTTATGAACCTAGACAGAGCTAGTTCTTCTCTTCTACCGGGGGAAAGCATCAGCAAACTCAAATAAAGGGTGGTATGTACCTGTCTACCTTTTAGGTTCTTAGTCCCTCTCAGCAAATGAGCCTTTTTGTGTCATATCTTCCGGGATTAGGATTCTAAACGACATGGATAAAGGTGGGGAAAGAGAATCAGGCCTTATGGTATTTTATTTGACATTGATGCTGCATATGTTACTGTTTCCAGATATTTTCAGACAGACAAAAGAAAAGGGGTAGACCTTTTACTTCAGAATACATGAAACACATATGTTTTGAAGAAGAAGAAGCAATATTGACATTTTGTGTTTAAGTGGAATCTTTTTCTTAAAATCAGAAATGAATGTCAAATGGCACAGTCAGCTTGAAATCTGTATAAACAAGTGAATTAAAACAGGTTACTGCTTAGGTCTTCTAGTAACTTTTGGGTATTATGGCTTCCAACTCTTGTCCTTAAGTAGTTTTATATTCTTTGTTGTGTGAAAAGCACCAAGGAAAACTTAATTATATAATTAAGTGAAAGCACTGAGTCCATCAAAAACTTACATGTTAAAGAAGATTGTATTAGAGAAGCTTGTCCCACCCTTATTAGCAGAATTTTGTTTGCAACTGTGTGTACAAGAAAAATGAATTAGCTCCAAGAAGAAAAGCTTGATCCCGTATCTAAGTCTCAACAATGGCACTGGGACTTTTGGGTTGATATATTTTATCTCTCCAGAATATTTTCATTTTCTGTACTATTTCTGGCAAGTCTTTTGGCCCCACTGTACAGATTCAACACTGAGTGCCACGGTAGCGTCACAACACCTTTCTTCAGTGGGGCAGCGCCCACAGTGAGATTGGCAGCCTGGAGGTAGGTGTGCAGGTTTGTTTTAACACCTAGATGGAGTTCTGGAGATGGCCAGAGAGAGACCATTGCAAGGTGCTGCCCTCCAGGCACAGACCCTTTAACTGGCACTGTCACCCTGGACCCGGGCTTAGCTCAGTGTCTGACTTTTCTCTCAAGAACCAGCAAGGCAACAGCAGTAATTCGTCTGATACTTTATTGGTTTGTACATTCATCCAAAACATCGGAGTTCACTTTCCTTTTTTCCTGCCTTAATTCCATCATCTCTTTTCTGGTAGGATTAGATCCTACATATCAAGCTAGTCTTAGGCAGGATGAAAGAAGACACTCCATGCCTCTTAAAACAATTCTTGTTGTAAAATTCAGGATTAATGGGGCTAGAAAAAGGATGTCTGTGTATAGCCTAACTCTGTAACACATTAGTCAACACACCTACTTAGGAAAGGAAGGTTGTGTACAGAGGACTGTGAAACATGTAATAGGAATCCAATGTTGCCATTACTGTTAGGTGTGCCTTCCTCCTGTAGCCCTGGTGTATAGGAAATGGAGAGTTCTATGGAGATGGTTTTGTACAGAAGATCCTTCCAGCAGATGTTCCGAAGGTATCTATAAGACCAGGCTGATCTTCTGAAGCGTGTAGATGCCTGCTGGGGCAAAAGTACTTGATCCCCATTGAGTGACTGGGCCTTTTCAAGACAGAATTTTCTAGCCATGCACAGAAACAAAATTGTGGAAACTGGGCAAAATGTAATGCAGTTGATTGATGTGCCAAAAGACTTCTGGGTGTTCTAAGGCTTATATCTTTGCCATGCAGGTGGGTTGTAGCTTTCCAAGCACTGTTGTGGGTCTGGTCCAGAAGCGTTGAGTTTTCTACCAGTAAACGGTGGAAAGTGTCCTTATCTCCCCAAGTTCAGTTATTGTGCCCCCTTATCAGATAAATAGTTATCATAAAAAGGGCAAAAAAAAGTTTAAGAGTATCCCTTTCATACCGCAAGCTGCTAGGAAAATATAATTCCAGCTTGATGTGGGATGTTTTGACAGGCAGAGAGGAAAAAGACAACATTTCAAAATTGTAGGTAATTTTGTGAGGAGATGAATTTGTGATTTTTCCAAACTTGATTCTGAACAGTCTTGAGAAGCCAACAGGAACTACTGATTCCCAGGCTTTCTGAGACCAGGCCTCAGGAGCTGCACCTGAGTCCTCTAAAAATGGAAGATTCTGAGATCAGTGTGAGAAAAAATTTTGGCGGAGTACCCTATGTCACACAGTGGGCTTGTGCCGAAGCCAGGGCCCAGCATCCTTTCTCCAAGTTCTTGTAACAATAAGAACAACCTCCTCAGCAATTGCCTTACAAAAGATTTGAACATCAGGTTACCCAGAGACATGAGCAGATAGTAGAGCAGTGATGTACAAATGAAAGTCCTACTCTTTGACCTCCAACCACATGAAGCCCCATTACAATAAATATCCAACAACACATCCCTTTCTGCACCACATGGATGCTGCCTTAGGTACAAAGGTACTAAAATGACTGTTCCATGTAATAAAACATGGTGGGAGAAATTATGAAGTATAAAGTGAGGTTATTGCCTTCACTGCTAATTAAAGTTTACTGTATCTTCTTGCAGCTTTGTTTAATGGGCTCCTACATATCATGGGGTGTTTCTTTAAAGAAATAAAAGAAAGCTCTTTTTAAGGTCACTCACTTGACCTCAATTCATTGTGTTGTGAATGCGGTATTGTAGTAGCACATATTGTGTGGGGTACAACACCATGTGCTGCTCCAAGACTCCTGTGGTAGCTAAGCACAAAGGGCTGCGTTAACGATGATGTGTCAGCCTTAGCTTTGAATTTCCTTGCTTGAGTGCTAGTTTTCATTACTGACACATAATACGTGGTGTTAACCATTTCAGCACTGAACTATGCACAGGGACACACCACCGTTTGTGGTTGGAAATGGCCATTTCGGAAGTGCCAATGATCTGAGGTACAATTATTATTTTATTACTTAATGGCACCAATTAGGGCAAGCATTGTCAACTAGCATACAATGATCTCAGCATCACAGTGTGATATAACTATTACAATAACTATCATAGCCTGATACTTATGTCATATCGGGAATAAAAAGCTTCAGGCTTTTTTTTTTTTCCTCTTTCTGATTTGGCAAAAAAATCTGTATTCTGAGGTTTTCACTTTGGTTCTTTGTGCCTTCATTTCCTCATCAGATAAATTCTGTAAAGCTCTTTGAATATTGTTCATACTTTATGTAATGTTTCCTACCACAAAAAAAAATCTTAGTAGCAACTCATACAGCTCTGTTCTTTGATGGCTAAATCCTTGCTTATTTTCTGTTTTCTCTTCAGTCCTTTTCCCAGTCTGCTAGCTGAGTCTAGATCCGTGTTTACATCATACATCTCAAGCTGCAGCTGCTGTGGACTCTCTTGTTTGGTGGAACTCTGTTACTTTGGTATCTTGGCTCTTTATCTGGCTCGGGTTGCTTCCTCCTCAATACATGTTCCACTCACGAGGCGGGCGATCCAAAGCTCATTGAAGTAAATGGAAAAATTGCTGTTGATTAAATTATTTCACATCTGCACTCCCTGGCTCTACCAGCTTCTTCTATTGTCCACACATCCTGATTCACAAATGTTTTAAATGACAGCTTTAGGAACATGAAAGCCTTTGGGGCAATGGCCTAAAGAGACAGCAGAGGGTAAAATTTGTGAGCATTATAATGCTAGAGCTGTAGTGCTTCCATTAGTCAGTGCTGAGCACCAACTGAAAAGCCTGCTTCAGTCAGGCAAGGAAGGCTTGCATTTCACACACGCAGGCACAAAGGCAGCATGTACATCTCAGAGCGCAGTTCATCAGGAGGATTATTTCTTTCCAAGTGCAAACTGAGCATCAACTATGCTTGTCCTCCAGCCCTGGAGATCACTGTGGGAAAAGCTGGGAAAATGTGGAGGGAGGAAGCCAGTTCCTGTACCTGACCTGCTATCAGGATCACAGATTCATAATAACAGGGTGCCCACACTCTTCATTTAGGTGCTGCCCCCAGTTACTTCTTTAAAGTGACTCCTTGTGAGGACCCTTAATAGGACAGGTGTAATTTATACTGGAATTTCAATGGACTTCTCAAAATGGTTAAAATGGCAGTGAGATGTATCAGCAGACCTCATTTTCAGATGACAGTAGTGGAAATTCAAGTACATTTTCAAATTGAAGGGACTGTTTAGCAACATAATATTTGGAAGCAGTCAGGATGCCATGTACAAGTATGGCAACATTTGGTAAAGGTCACATGCACTTAACTTGGGAATGGCATTCCCAAGGTTTTCTCATTTGTTTTTTCTTTCCTCTTTCTCTCCTTTGCCCCTATGCCCACTGTCTCTCGAGCTGGAGTGTTATTCCAGGCACAAAGATCATGAGGTAATTGCACACAGCCAGGCCCAGATGTGGAGATAGAAATTCAGCACTATGATCTCACCTGTCCTTAGGAGAGAGTTTATAAACATTTGGAAGCAGTTTAAAAGCATTTACAAATCTTTTGATGTTCATTGTCTTGTGTTAAGGCATGGATTCAGCTTTACCAATGGAACAGATGCTGGTTTGTATGCCTGAATTATATAACTTTGTACCAAACCTTTCCGTTCATTACTAAAAGAAAAGCAACATCATTAGAGTTATAAATATAGTTACCAAGGAAACCAGTTTATCATAATTGGTTACCCTTGTCTCATTCTTTATCCCAGTCTCTTTCTGTTCTCTATCCCATGGCACCTGACTGTGTTTTTCCCCCCAGTTAAAAGATATGATAACCTGCCCTCACACTGGCTAACTTGTTGATCCACATCTTAATAGAGACGAACATACCTTGCCTGCAATTTTTAAGTAAGGTTTTCTTTCTTTTGCCACTTAATTTTTGGGGTTCTCAGGGAAACCTGTTAGTTTATTGTGTCCAAGCTATTGAGAAGGGACTTGGATTTCTAGTATTTCTGAATTCATGTACTGCCACTGAAAACAAAATCAAGGAAAAGAGGAAGCAATTCTTGGCTAACAGTTGGAATTAGTTCCCCTGAAATGTTTAAAATAATCAAGGAAAAGAAGATGCAATATCCTGTGGTAAAGGAAGGAAAGGACATGGCTTTCTTTGCCAGGATCTTGAGGCATTTCTTGTCTACAGCAATTGTCTGGGGTGATTTTGTTGGGTGTCTTTGGTCTTGATTTCCTACCCATGCAGCAGGTGTAAGCCATGCCGCAGATGAGATCAATTACATTGTTTGCACAAACAGAATGAAACACTTTGTTCTGTGAAGGCTGATGGGAATGCTCCCTTTCCTTGAATTCTCCTGCATTGTCATTTTATTAAGATAGGTGAAAGCTTTAGCTTTAGTGGAACGTCACATCAATTTTATTATGTCTGTAGGCGTCTTTGGTTTTAAAATTCACTACAAGTTCCTTGCAATACATTTTTACTACATTACAGCCACCTGTTCTACCTTGGTGGGTGGCTGTAAATCTGGGACTGTCCTTTCATGTGCGTGTACATGAATGATTGTTTCTTTATGCAGCGTATTAGGAGCTTCCAAAATATATTCATAGCCTGGACCATTCTGGGGGCATGTGTTCATGTTTTATGTATCGGCTTTCCTTTTCTGCTACCACAAAAGGATCACCTGAGGTCCCAATGAAAAATTTCTTGTCCTTCCCATGGGCCACCATATGCATTTTATCCATTCCTAGCCACAGTCAGTTCACTTTTCCTGTATGTTGCCATTAAAACAGTTTGCTCCTAGATCTGCTTCAAATAAATAATTCAGATTGGTGCAATTCTTGACATGCCTTTACATTTGGTTGTCAATATCTGACTTACCCAAAGAATGTCCACTATATATACTACGTCTTGGGAAAATATGCAAGCACTTCCTTAATGTTCCTTTGGTGTTTCTGGGGTTGGATTCAGCAAAAGCCCTCAGCTTCCGTGGAGCTACAGACAGATTGGGACAGGACTCCACTTCTGACTGAAGGAAAGCCCACTTCACACTGTTCTTCAGGGGTGCAA
Organism: Hylia prasina; assembly: GCA_013397195.1. Taxonomy (NCBI): domain Eukaryota; kingdom Metazoa; phylum Chordata; class Aves; order Passeriformes; family Sylviidae; genus Hylia; species Hylia prasina. The sequence continues at coordinate 1,341,174 of VYXD01015595.1, forward strand.
TTGGCGTGTGGTGTTGAGGCGCTGAATGTGAACTCAGGATGATCAACCTTCTGCCCTTCTTGTCTAGGTCAGGCTTGGACCAAGGATCTCATATCCATGTGCCTTAGTTTCCTAATTTTCAAATGAAGATATTGATATTTGATATTTCCTCTCTCCTTCTGTCAGCTTAATTGCTGCTCTTCACGGTGGTGTTATACCTGAAAATTCTTGTAAAGCTGTTTGTTTCAGTACTGTAGCTTTTTGATTCTGTTCAAGTGCCACAGGCCTAAAAGATAAGTGCATTTATTTAATGGGATGGGTTACAAATAAACTAACTTGATACATCATTAGAACCTTGCGCTGATTTCAGGTAGAGGTTTATGGGCTTGTTTTGTTCATGGCCAATGGAAGCTCCTGGGGGCAGAATCTTCTTCCTCTGTATATTTGTTTTTAAGAGCTGTAAAATAATATCATTATGCAGAGGCTGTCCAGTTCCTTGTACAATATTGTAATCCAAATTCGTGGGCCACATAGAAGGCTCGTGATGATAGAAAGCAGTCTCAAGAGTCAATGCTGCAGGCTAGTCTTTTATTAATCTCCTGCAAAATGAGGTCCCACAGCAACAAATCACCCAGTGCTGACACTTTTAGTGCTTGTCTTCCCTAGTTCACATAAGGGGAAGAGCTCTGCATCCCCATTTCTGAGAGAACGAGGTGCAGCATGTGCTGTGTCTAAGGAAGAGGTTGGGTTTGCCAAGAGCACCAGATGAGACATTGATGAAATCCTGGGAGCGCCTGTGTACTTCTGGTGGCGTGGATTGTAAATCACAGTAAGGGATGTCGATGCTTTAATTATGTGTATGTGATGGTCTATGTGTTTGTGCTTGTGGGTTTTTTATAAGTACGGTAAATGGAGAAGAGAATCTGGCCTGGCTCTGAGGCTGCTGCTGCTGCTGGCGAGGCAGGAGAACATTTTGGCAAAGCAGTATATTTATTTTTTTAAACCTCCCTCCACAGCCCCTCCTGCTGTACTGTAGTTTTCTTTTTTTTTCAGGGTTTTTTTGTGTTCCTTATCTGAGGTGCTGCTGGGACTGGCTGTGTGCTGCAGCTTAGTGATCTCTTTCCCATTTATCTGGTGTGGTTCCCAACCTATGATTTAACCATGGTGTGTGCAACAGAAAGAGAAAAACAATGTTTGATCTGCTAAAATGTACCTTAAGAGTAAACACACACACATTGATGAAGGTATCAGCTGGGTTCTGCCCACAGTTATGTCAAACAAAGTATGCTGGGAAGTGCCAACTTTCCTTTTGTGCTGTGACACCAAGCGCTGCCAAAAGATATTAAAAAGCTTGCGTGAACTAGGTGATGGCAGCTGTAACTATCTAAGTTATTGCCTGGCAGCTGTAATGCTTCTTCAGTGCTGCTGGCTGCTTTTTATATTTGGTTCTCCATTTGTTTGCCCTTATTCTAGCAACCGATACCACCAAAGCAGGCAATCAGTGTGTTACAGCACATGGCCACTTGCTACTGCAAAATAGGCAGCTTAGTAGTGGCAATTGAGAGACTCTCATGCAGCAGCTGATATAAGTCATATTTCTTTTGGAAGAGAACCAACCTAGCTTTTTTTTTTTTTTCCTTTTGTTATGTGTCAGTGTGAATCCAAGAAACCTTAGATGAGCTGATGGCAAAAGGCAAACACACACACATGCACGTACACACAGACATTCACATGCATACACACAAAAAAATGCAGCTTTCCGTGTTCTTTCTGTGTTGGCTCTAAATGTGCTAGAACAATATAGCCAGCTCCCAGCCCCTGCCAATCCTACATCTGCTCTCTAAAACCTCCAGCAAATAAGAATTACTGTGGGGTTGTTTAACCAACGCTTACAATATACACACTTTTTATTTTTCCACTGCTTCTATCCGTACACTGGAGGCAAAGGTTTGAGAGATAATGGAGAATGATACCCACTGGGTGCTTGCTTTTTCAGTGCTGTGAGGTGGGCAGTAGCCACCCAGATCTCTCTGCTGGCATGATTTGGGGCAATATAAAATGATTTTCATTGCTATGTGCTTTTGGGAAATTGTCTGTACAGTGGGGAGTAGGTTTCTGCTGCTTTTAGTGGTTTTTTTTTTGTTTGTTTGTGGTTTTTTTTTGTTTTTGTTTTGTTTCTTTCTCTGAGGGGAGGGCTTTATATTGTGTGTTCTTATTTTGAGTTTCCTCTTTTCAGTCATCTCTTAAATAATTCCTACCATCCATGGATGCAATATTTCTGGGAGACATGTTATTCCTTTTATCCTTTCTCAGACTAGTTTTGAAAGTCCTGCAACATGATAATATTTTCACAGCGTGATCAACCTCAGAGCAATTTCTTCAGCATGGAAAATGGACTGAAGTAGTAGTTGCGTCTTGTAGAGGGTAGGGCAGAAGATCTCAGTGGAGCTTTTAAATTTTTCTTCCTTTTCTGTTTAGGCTCAGCTGTTACAGAGACCTGAGACAATTGCATGTTGTCTCACAGTAATAAGACACCATAATAATTCTTTCCACCAAAGAGTCCCAAAGCATTCATGAGTGTTTAATTACCTATTCCATTTCACAGATGAGGATGCTAAAATGCAGAGCAGTTAAGTGATGTGACAAAGGACACCTAGGTATTTGATAATGTAACTTGAAAAAGAAACATCATGTTATTAATCCATTTTGAATCACAGAGACTACACTGTGCTTACCATGATTTTGATTAAAGAAATCTGCATTGCTTCAGAGCCTTGCCTCCAAATTAATTGCTTAACTGTTGTTTTTTACCCTCTTATATGCTGTGAGTTTGAAAACCCCCAGTTAACTCTAAATCTATTTTGTCTGTGTATTTTGCAAGACAAATCATCACTATTACTTCAAAATGCTAGAGAGATTTGCACAAAGTGCTGTAAATGGTAGGGTGTTGGTAGGACTAGGGAGAGACTCACATCTGGAATTACAGATTATATCAATCCTATAGTGAGTACTTTGGTGCTAGGAAAGACCTGTGTTGACCCTCTAAATTTTCTGTTAATTTCTCTCTGTAAGGAGCGATCTCTGGAAAGACGTAATTCCAACTTCTGTTGCAGGAGTCATACCTGCCTGCAGTAGTGAAGCATGCTAAAGAAGAGGGGGTTTATTTTGAGAATTCAGATGAGTTCTGCTAGTTCAAAGTTCTCTTGGATGAGGTAGAAACCTGCCCATGCACAATAATCTCACGTGGAAAGTCTGGCATAGCTTTAGGAGTGAAATCACCTGTGGGGTCTGTGAAGCAGCCCTAAATAGCTTAACCTCAAGCTTATCATCTTCCAGAGGGTTTTCTTTTCTGCAATAAGATGATTTGTTCTCTAATTGCCCCAGCACTTACTTTTTTTCTGTTCCTTTTGTGGATAGAAAGCAGTGTTCACGAGTCAGATGTGTATGTGGGCAACAGCTCCCACAGAGCACCAGTGGGATGAACCTGCGTCTTGCAGACTGCAGAGAGGGTTACCCTTTATAGTCCACACATATCAGAGAGGCTGGGAACACCCACCTATGGGTTCTCAAACCACTCCTGACAGTGGGAGGTGTTCTTAACCTCTTGGTGTTCTTGACTGCCAGCAGAAAACATGTTCTTCTCATTCTGTCCCTTTACTCCACTCTGGTGAGACCCCACCTGGAGTACTGAGTCCAGCTCTGGGGTTCTCAGCCCAAGAAAGACATGGATCTGTTGGAGCAAGTCCAGAGGAGGCCACCAAGCTGATTAAAGAACCTCACCCACGAGCAAAGGCTGAGAGAATTTGGTTTGTACAGCCTGGAGAAGAGAAGGCTTTGGGATGGCCTAACTGTGGCCTTCCAGTACCTGGATGGAGCCTACATGAAAGATGGAGAAGGACTTTTTACAAGAGCCTGTAGTGACAGGATATGGGGTAATGGATTCAAACTGAAAGGCAGTAGATTTAGATTAGATAACAGGAAGAAGTTCTTTGCTGTGAGGGTGGTGAGGAACTGGAACAAGTTGCCTAGAGCCTGTAAGTATTCAAGGTCAGGCTTGAATACTTCCATATTCAAGGATGGAGCTCCTGAGCAACCTGGTCTAGTGGAAGGTGTCCTTGCCCATGGCAGGAGGGTGGGAATGAGAGGTCCCTTCTAGCCCAAACCATTTTATGACTCTGTGATTACCACTCTCAACTTAGAGATCTGCGTTTCTGCTATGTATTTAGAGTTGGTCACCCAAAATTGCTGGTCTGTTCATCATATCTTGTCAGAGGTGCTTTAAAAGTATCCTATCATCTAAATTAATTACCTGAGAGAAGGTGTTTGTTAGGGAACAATTATTTTGTTTAGGTTTTGTTCCTATGTCTTCTTTTCATCATTGTTGCTTTCTCTGTGATTATAGAACAATCCAAATCAACTTTCACCATTATTTGCCATTGCTAAATCCAAATAAGTTACTTGGAGCCTCTTGTATCTCCATTTCTTTTTCTCAAATAATACCACAAAATCAAGCATACAAATGCTTTCTTCTGACACACTCATACCATTGTCAATGCATTCAGTCTTCTTGTGATTGTGGTTGTTGTCGTTGTTTCATTTTTTTTTTCTGGAGAGTGATTTGGGCCATTCCTTTCCTCAAGAAATGTGTGTGTGTAATGGAAATGCTGACAGACCCTTAACTATAACAGCACGAAAGGCACCACTAAAATAACAGTGGAACAGATGCTGTCACCACTGCCCTTGGTGGGGAAAGAAGATGAAACAGAAGGGCATTAGAGTTGGTGGATGGCAAATTAATCCTATTGTACTAGCAGCTGCAACCACCAAGATGCTCGCATTCATGCTTAGACACTTCCAGTACACCAAGCTCTAGTAGGAGTGGTAGGGGTGGTTGGAAAGGATGAGGCAATAAAAGGTCACTGGAGCTGTTTATATCTGAACAAGAACAACAGTAATAATAATAAAAAATGTTGGTGTATGATCTCTACTGTGACTAGGCTCTTTTTACCGTGGCAACCCAATTTATCATTCTGGTTTTTGAGACTCTCAGTGCTTGAATGCTGAAGTATAATGCCAACGTAATTTTTGTTTTCTTTTTCCCCTGCACCCAAGCGTCCATATGCTCAAACTCTGATTTTAGATCTCTTTTTTATGCTTATATTAGCAGGGGAAAAAAATCACCGTTATTTTTAAACAGTGAGTAAGAAAGTTATAATTTTCATTCCTTAGACAATCTGGTTGATTTTGTGGGGGTGTTGTGGAAATTGAAACTCAGAAAGACCTGTGACCTTAAATGGTTGGATTAAAAAAAGAAATCTTGCTTGCAATGAAGTGGATGGTGTAAATCAGAATTTTAGGGGCTCAATTTATCTCTACAAGATTTTTTTTTTGTGAAAACTTGTTGAAGGGATCTATGCAAACAATAGCTTGTGTAAGCCAAAGCTGGCATCTAGCAATTCTTAATGTCTGAATGAAAGTGCTTTTTTTTCCCCCCCTTCACAGTACGTGTTGCCAAGAAAACAAGGAGTAGTTGCTTTAAGCATTTACAAATGATAATTCACCAACAGCTGGTCTCAATCCAACTGAGCTATTGTAGGGGTATTAAAAAGACAGGCCAGAGTTTGAGTTCTACTGCCAACCTCCCTTGCGGAGTTAGGGAACATTTTACTTGGAAAAAATGGTCTTCTCTTCCTGCAGAGATCCACGGCTGTATTCTCCTGCAGAGCCTGAGCCCTGCCTGGCAGAGTAGGCAAAAATACATCGGTAGGCCAAATGCTTCATTGACATGAAAGTGTAGAATCTAATAGGTCTCCAGCTAGATTATTTTTCTTAGTCTAATATTATAGTCTTCATCTGTGTTTTTCACATTTTGTTTTAGATGAATAGTTCTTTCATGTGGCTATATTTTTATAAATTTCCTTGCTTTCCTGGAAAAACCTTTCAATTAAGTGAATATAGCACCAGTATTAAGGAAATAAAGTTAATTATTCTGAATCGAAGAATTGTTCTAAAGGGGGTTTAATCTGAAAGACGTTTCTGCTTTCTGCAAAAAGCATTCACAATCTTTACTCCATCCAGCAGGAACTGTAAAATATTATTTGATTTCTAGGTTTGTAGGTAACTATAATTCTTTTTTTGAATATAATTACAGATGAACTATATTTACAGAGAATGTCCTAGAGAGAGCAATAAAAATTATTATTTTTCATGCTAAAGGCCTCTGCTATTAGCAGTACATTTTATATATGCTACCTTTTCTGAATAGAAATGCAGTGTTTGGCTTTTCCGTGAAAGATAAATGAACCTATTTGTTGATGTGGCACACTTGAGCTGGACATTTATGTGAAATAAAAGGGGCCAAATTAATTGTAAAACAAAACACCCCCTCCAATGAAAACAGGCAAACAAACCATCACATGGACAAATATGAAAAATGTACCTTTTCCTTCTTTCTAAAGATATTTGGATTTCAAGGGTGTTCACAGAGAGTGGCACAATGCCTACTTGTTTAGGTTTGTGTGTGTGTATTTATTTATTTTTTTACAATCATATGGCTTGGTTCTGTTTTCCAGATCCTGTCCGAGAGCTGCTATTTGAAATAAAAATGTTTGTATCCATTTCCTCATTAATCATTGTAATACAACCTGCTGCAGCTAAATGACAAAACAGATGCAACGATGAAAATTAAAAGTGATGGATACTTATCTTTGGCTATAAAAGCCGCTAACAATTTAGAGAACTAGAGTGCCTTTTGGAGCTAGAATGTGGCAAATGAGAGAACAATAATAGGGCTAAAGAGTTTACTGTTTGTAAACCAGATAACTGTGGGGAGTCTGCATTGCTGTCTAGCACCTGTTTTATGTGGTTTGTCTTTTGTATTGAGCAAGATCAAGTGAGGTATTATTTTAAAGTCTGATATGTATAGCATTGTTGGAACTGGATGTAACCTAACACCAACAAAACTGCTGGAAACATGACCTTGCTTTTGTATGGTGTTTTGAACTTGAAAACAGGCCTCTTTCTTTTTCTCTACCACACACACAGGCTTGGCTTGTGAGCTTTTCCCTGAAAAATGGGGTCCTTTTCCCTAATGAGAACAGATCTATCCTGATATGAAATATGCTTTTGAAATATCACACTCTAAGTCTGCATTCCTACTTTTTTTTGTGAAAATGCCATTTTTTTCCAATGCATTTTGTGGGGATACATACCCTGAAGGGTGTAAAAATACAAGGGTCAGAGTCTTACAGTGAGAATATTTATGGCCGCTCCCTTGGGAACTCCATTCTTATATGCAATAAGAAGTATTGTCTTATCCATCTCCAACTGCTCTCCTGCTGCAGCTGGGACTCTTATAGGTTGTTCTGTGCTGTCCTGTGCCTGTGACTTGGCTGTACACTTCCAAAATGCTTATATACAACTCTGAAATTGCAATCAAAACCTTCAAGTGCATGCAGTGATTATCCTGCATGAATATTTTTAAATGCACAAGGAAGTGTGTTCATGTGCAAGGAAGATGTACAAATACTGCACATTCACCCATATTTGAGAATGCTGAAAAGAAGGTCTCTGGGATGACAGAATATTCTGGGTTGGAAGGGACTCACTTGGATCACCAAATTCCAACTTCTGGCCCTACACAGGACACCCCCAGTAGTCACACCATTTGTCTGAGAGCATTGTCTAAAGACCTCTTGAGTTCTGCCAGGCTTGGTGCTGTGACCATTGCCCTGGGGAACCTGAGCCAGTGCCCAACCACCCTCTGGTGAGGAACCTTTCTCTGATATCCGATCTAAAGCTCCCCTATCACAGCTTCAGGCCATTCCCTCAGGTGATGTCACTGGGCACCACAGAGTAGTGCTGTAGTAGAGTAGCAGAGATCAGTGCCTGCCCCTCCTCTTCCCCTCACAATGAAGTTGTAACTGCACTGAGGTCTCCCCTCAGTCTCCTCCAGGCTGAACAAGCTAAGTGTGGCTTCCCCCCTAGATCCTTCACTGTGTTCATTGCCCTTTGGACACACTCTAATAGCTTTACATCCTTCTTGCCTTGCAGCACTCAAAGCAGCACACAGGGCTTGAGGTGAGGCTGCACTTTTTTTTTCTTATGAGACACTCTGTGCTGACAGGGGATGAAAAGAAGCATGACAAGTTCTGTTCATTGCTCATGCTCTGCTTCAGATGCAAGTTCTCTCAATATATTACTTTTATCCATGCAAACTCAAGTTTCTCTTGAAAATGTAAATGGAATGAAGATTGTGATTTCTCCATTTTCTTCTATCATGATTTATTTGTTTGCTGCCTTTGATGATTTTGTTCTTTGGAAATAGAAGTGTTGCCTTGCAATGAGGACAAACTAAAGTGAGAAAGGGTGAAGCAGCTTAGGGCATTTTTAACAGGCCTGGAAACTATTGTCTCCAGATCGTTAGTTGGAATCCACTCTGGGGAATCTAAGGTGGTGAGTATCTACTTGGCAGTAAGGAAGAAATGATATCAGATACTGAGCAGGAAAGAAGAGAATGATGTGCATGGGAAATTATTGATAGGAAGTGGCAAAAGATAATGGAGGCAGAAAGCTTCTTCTTTTAATTCCTAATCTGTCACTAGGCATCTTACACTGTTTTCATTCCTTTCAGATAATTTCTGAAGTTGCTTATTTCTCCATGTGTCACCTGGGGTCTGTTTGAAACATGCTGATGGTCTTACTCCTGGCTGCAAAACCACAAAATCCTGCCTGGAAGCAGTGAAGAGAGCACCCCTCTGGATGTGCAGCAACTGTACCTGTGAATGAAGAGTGAAACAAGCCCTCGTGTTTGACTTTAACTTCTGTGGATAGCCCACCTGCCATGGCAAGCTGCAGTAAGAGAGGTCACAATGCCAGTCTTCTTCCCATTGCCGTTGTGTCAAATTATGCCTGCAGCCCTGTGTCAGCAAGCACCTGTGGTGCTATAGCCTGGGGTACACTCACACTGGGCTCCAATATCTCTCTGGGAAAAAAACGCCTGCTCTTATCCTTAGCAGCATTGCCTTCACTTGGGTGTAGTCAGAGAGAAAATCCCGATGCTCAGTGAAGCCTGTCCAGTGTTAGCGGATGGTGGGTAGAAGTGTCCCTGCTGGAAGCCTCTGCACTCAGATCCTGCTGCATGAACTGAGAGCTAATGGCTTTGCATGGTTTTCCCACGCATAACAGAAGGAGTATCTAAGTCACACCATGCTGTCCTTAAATCTTGGTGTATTTATTACAGTTGAGTCCACTTTTTGCACTAAACCTTGGCTTACTTGCCATCAGCCAGTCCTGATCTGAGCTGGTTTCTTCATTCACACTGTTGAACTACAAATCTGCTAATTCAGGTATTACAATGTGAAGTATTCCTATGGGTTGATTATTTATCTTAAAGTAAGTCCAAATTAAATACATCTTATTGGCACTCTCAAGAACCATCCTGTTTATAGCATCTTTCTATCCTTTATCTCATCCCATGATTTCTGATTACCTAGTACAAGCAATGATACTTGCTTGAAAAAAATCTAGAGTTGAGAGTCCTGACTTTTAGAGCTTTTGTCCTGGCACAAGGTATATTTTTGAGGACAGAGAACATCTCTATTATGTGAGTACATGCTTAGCACAAGAGACACCCCAAATTTACTGATCAGCTTTGAAGAAGAGCCATAACATAAAGCAATAACAGCATCACCTTCTGAAAATTTAGAGGCATCCCAAAGGTTTACCCTCCACGATATCAACAATCAGGACTTTAGAAACTTTCTAAACTTCTGACTGCATTGTGTTCAATAATCCCTCATAGATTTATTTCTCCATTAATTTTTTCTAATACCTTTTAGAATACATTTATACTGGCTTTCACAATACCCTGTGACAGCAAATATTAGAATTTGTATTGCATGAAGAATAATTTTTTAATTTTTTTTTTTATCCGATAATTTCATTGAGGGCCCCCAACTTTTTGTATTAACATAATCATTACCTGTTCCCCTTCCTACTACCGTTCATACTTTTGTAAACTTTATCACATCTCTCTTTTGCTGTAGTTTTTTTCCAGCCTGATGAGCTACAGTCTCATTCCTCACTGCAAAAAAACCTCTCCTGTGCCTCTGGTCAGCTATTCCACCCCTCTTCATAACATTTCTATGCATTCTGTGTTGTGAGATAGAGACTAGAAGTATTCAAGATGCAGGTGTGCTGTGGATTTATGCAGCAAGATGGATTTGTTTTTTCATTCTATTTTTTTCTCTCATTTTCTCTCCTAGCAATTTGTAAAAGCCCCTCTGGGCATTTCTGACAGCAGCTGGAACTGAGGTGACCTTTTATAATTATTCAAAGTGACTCCAAGATCTCTCTCCTGAGCAGTGCTGATCACTGTGTACCTATAAGTAGTGTTGTATTTCCCCACATGTGCTAGTTGCCATTCGCCACCACTGAGTTTCGTCTCAGCTCATGACATCCTTCAGCAGCTCTTCACAATTAGCTTCAGCTCTGGCTGTTCTGAGCAATGCTGTATAGTCACCTCGCTTGTACTGCTTCCCCAGGTTGTTTATGAATGTAGTGAAGAACATACTTGAAACTTTTTTCCATTGGGAAAACTAATTGTACAGTTTGATTTCTGCCATTAGTTTCTTATTCTTGGAATGCTTGGCTTCATTGCAAGTGGAGATGTTCACACTGTTTTGGCCCGGTACTGTCTTAGTCCATATGCCCACTGAATACTTCAAAAAATTTGTGAGGCATAACTCCTTTTTGCTGAAACTGTTGGATCTTTCCCCAAAACATAAAATTTGTGTTTACTAATTTTATTCATTATATTGGTTTCTAGCAATTTATCTGGTGCAGAGGTCAGGTTTCCTAATCTCTCATTCTCTCAATCTTTTACAGAGCTCTCAGGAAACACACCAATATGTTCACATTTTTTACCTATTCTTTCTTCAGATACTGAGGCAGAATTGAGGTCTTGGTTACAGTAGCTCCAGTGAACTCCATCAGTAACTCAGTAACATCTTTGTTTTGGAGCTCTTGAATATGTATTTTCTAATCCAAGTGACTGCTTAATATTCATTTATTGATTTATTCTAAGGACTCTTCAACTCACCTTTTATTTCCAGTTTAATATTTTTTTCACTTTCTTTAATAATTTTACATGAGCTTAGCATGAGCTACTGGGGGCCCTCTGAAGGCCTAGAAAGCAGGAGGTGTTGTCCCCAATAAATTGGGAATGTTCTGGGTTCTTTCTGGACATCTGTGCTTTTAGGGGTAGTGATTACTGCAAATACTTCATTGCTCTTGGCAAAGTTTCCTGTCAGTCTTTCTGTATTTCTGGGGGGATTTTGTAACCTCACATTCTGCTTGTGCTTTTCAGGAGAAATTACCTGGATTACAAAGTACTGTTTTGTCTGTTTTCTAAACACTTCAGCCAGGGATAGAACATAATTTCTTACTTTTTGATCATTTTTTCATCATGGATATTGCTTTTATTTTAATGCCTGTGTCTTTTTCCAACACTGCTGGAGAAACCAGTGTATTTTTTCATCAAACACTTGTCCAATAAGTATTGAGTATATCCGATTTTGGGGTTTAATTCTGTTCCTTCTCTAGGCTGTCTTTAAAGAATTATTAACTATCTCTCTGTGGTTTGGAATAGAGCTCATTTAAATAAACAAGAGATTTGCACAGTTATGTGTTTTTATATTTGTTTACTTTGCATTGGTGTGAGATGGATTCCTCTCCAAATGTGCAAGGGAATTTTTACATCCCACTGGTATTCTACTCTTGGACTGTATCTTTGCAAATGTAACATTACATGATGAAAAGCAAATTTTTGAAACAAACTCCCCATTAGTTTCCACTTGGCTTCTACAGTTATTTTCACTCCTAAGCAAATTCTACTAGGATTTAAATCAGCTGTACACAATTTCCATCATCATCATCCTGATCTTCCTGCTTCATTTAGAGATCTTAATGAAAATGCAGTTGGCTGCTCCTCATGCATATAGACAGGACCTAATCATCCTGAAGACACATCTTTTGGCAGAGCAACTGATCTAGGTAAATCAGGATGTCTCTGATGTTGGTGAACTGATGATCCATGTTTTTACATTGATCAAATATCTGCTTCTAATTGTACTTTACATCAAGCAAAGTCACTTTGTAACATACCCTTAAAAAGTGATGAATCTTGCCAAATAATTTTATGTTATTAAGAATTTCTAAAAGTTCCCCCTACTTTTGACTTATTTTGATTACCAGTTCAGACATTCTGTAGCAAGCACATCAGGTATATGATTACACTTCTTGGGCCAGTCTCTCACTAGATAAATATGGATGGTGAAAATAAATTATTATTCTTTGTCTTTTTTTCTTTTTATTCCTCAAGTATTTCATCTTAAATTAAGCTTGCACAGCTTGCAATATCATAGGCCATGCGTTGTCCTTGTCATACCCAATGGCAGTTAAAGACTGAGAATATTGCCTGATAATAACCCCCATTTAGTGTTTCTGTTCTGCAATAATACCCATGTAAATAAATGAAATATTTCTGTTTCTTAGGATTAATTTACTAAGTGTTTCTTATGTTTCTCCATTCTGAAAGAAATGTTTTGACGCTCAAATGAGCGATCTTTTCATGCAAATTTTTTTGCTCTCCAAAATGACAGAAAGGAAATGCTTCCAACTGTGGTCCAGTGCTGCATAAAGAACATAAATCTCAGGCTGGTAAGAAAAGAACTTCTCTGCCTACAATATCAATCCTGAACTTGTTTGGGCTTCCCCAAAGCTTCTTCAGAGCCTCTAAACAGGTCTTTTTTTGCCTTGAAATTGCTCTTTCTAATCTTGGTAATTTACACATTCAACTCCTGTCGTGCTCAAGAATCAAATCTGACTTTGGCCCAAGGGACGCTCTGCCAGTAACTCTGAGACTCATTTAAAAGTAGGCAAGTTTGTCTGTCTTCATACAGACATAGGAATGAGGAGGCATTGAAATTAAGTAATTTACAAGAGAAAATTCTGGTGATAATATTTATATTCATAGTTTCCTGGCCTTCAGACCTGTAACTGGATCTGTAAGCAATTCTTCCTCTGTCCTGTAGTTGTGCTATCCTGGCTAAAAAAGAAGCCAAACCGTGAACCAGAATATCAACATCCTCAGAAGTCAGGAAGTAGCCTGTCGATTCTCTCTTAAATACCTTTAGTGTGAAGTAAAATATGTACAGATCTCGGAATAGTAATTTGAGTTTTAATTTTCTCTAGTAGTTTTTATTTATACTATTTTTTTAATCTACATCTGAACTGTTTGATGTTTGTGAGTCTGGAGAGGGGCTGGAAGAAGTTAATAGTAGGCTGGTCACCAACCAGTGACTGACAATTATGATGAGAAAAAATCTGATGATAACTCTTCAGCTGGGCAGCCTTGGAGGAAAAACAGATGAAATCACTTTGGCTAAAATGGATGTCTGTAGCTTCATTAAATCTCTCACAAAGAAACAAACCTTTCCCTGATAGTTTTTACAAAGAGAGGAACAGCCAGAATGCCAAGAGAAAGTTCAGTTCCAGACCAACACTTCAATGGCATTTCAGTGCAAAATTGCTGATTTCCACCTTGTGCAGCAAGAATCAAGAGCACTTACAAAGTCTCAGGCTTAAAATATTTTTAAAATATATTTTTCCCCTATTACAGTCGGCTTAAACTCAAACATGAGGCGAATGCTGGATTTGAAAGTGCAGCTTTCAGAGAGCAGTGAATCTGGCATCCACACAGTGCATTGTGCTGCCAGTCCTTTTTGATGTAGCAACTTGTGTGCTCCCTCCTGCCTTACGAGCTGGGCCTCTCTGTGCCATGATGTCGCTGTTGTGACAATGACATCGCCAGTTGCCCGCACCATCCCATCCTTTTTGATTTGGAGTTATAAGAAACAGCAGATTGGAAAAAACAAGTAAATGTCAACAGTCTGGACTTAAAATTGATCCTTTCTTCTGAGGATCTCATTGCATTTTTTATACCTAGGCCAATATTCCTGGGAATTACAGAAATAGATGTTCTCATCTCACGAGTATGAGGCGCCACAAATTGAGCAGTTTGCCTTGGAGAATACCTGAAAAGTTTTGACTCCAAGAACAGGTTCACCCATACTGTGTACTAGCCAAATAGCTGCTCGGGTCCAGAAGTTCTTTGAGCTGGGGCCTGATGAGTCCAAATTATGAATCCAGTAAAATAATTTTTACTGTTGCAGGACAGCTTTTAGGGGAAAGCAGCTGCCTTTGATCAATGTGAGACTTATGATTAGGAGCTTAGGACCTTTGAAAATCAGGACATCTGCTTGTATATAACATCCTGTGTGTACTAAAATACAGATTACACTGGGTTGGGATCTCCAACTCAGCTGTGGAACAATTCTCATGTGCTCTAACAGTGATAAATGCTCTAACAAGGAGATAGAAAAATATTTCTCCTACATATCCTTTGCTGTTGTCTTTCAAGCTGTCCTGGACAGCTTATTTGTCTCTCTGGTTCCTCATAGATTCAACCCTTCCATCATGCTGTTTCTTTTCCTGTTATTTTCAGACTTTTTTCTTCCCTAAGCTGCTGGTTACCCACAGTTACACATGAGCTGTTACACCCCTGCTGGGCTTTGGGTTTCTGTTTTCCTTCTTCCTTGATAATTCCTCTCCCTCCCTCCTTCTCCCTGTGAAGTTTCCTTGTCTGGTCCTTACTTTGCTTTTGTATCTTTCCAGTCTTTTTTTTTGTGCTGTGCACTTCTTCACTCCTCCCTGCCTTCCCCCTGGATATATCCTGTGCGCCCAACTTGTCTCCTGAGGAAGGCTGAGCCATGATGATGGCACATTCCTTACAGGACCTCACAGTTACTCAGATATCTGGCAAAGTCTCCTCAAGTGCTCTGGGAAAGCTGAGGAGGTTACTGGAGCAGCAGGAGATCTCTTTGAGCAGAAAGTTGCAGGTCAACCAAGTAATGTCTGTAGTCATGTGGTAACAGAGATCTGCAAGCTCTATGTCTTGTGAGAACACCCACTGAACCCCAGCTAAACCCTTTTGGATTCTCATACTTCCAACGCGCAGCAGCACAGAAAGTGGGTTAGGCACAGTATTTTGCAAAATGCTTTGAATAAATGAACTTCTATAATTAGCAAATAAGCTTTTCCACCAACTTGCCAATAACCCACTTCATTTCCCTGCAGTGGTTTCTGAGGTCAGCTGCAAAAGTAGTAATTTCACTTTAACCTGCTCCTGATAAGCTTTTTTCTCTGCTTAATATTATGGTCTTTTCTCTAGTCCCTGGTCACTGTCCTTTCTCAGTACAGCCTGTTGGCTTGCATGGTGTCTTCAGGGCTGCATATAAACACCTGAGCTAACCTATTAGCTTAGGTAGTGAAAGCAGTTTTTATAGATCACTATGTTACCTTTGCAGGGCTAACAAATTCTCTCACTCTCTTTTTTGTTCTTTCACAGGTGTGTTAACCTGGGAAACTTCTTGTACCTGTGTTGATTACTGAGAGTTATCTTAGTATTTCTCCTTACAGAACTACTGCGCCCCATCCATGTCTCCACACCCATCTCTGAAGCTTCTTTCAGGCTATTCTAATGGCTGGCTTCCTATTTCTCTTCCTTCAAAACTCCTCTGAAAATTCACTTCAAAGACTCTTATAAATGACAGCTTCAATGACAGATAAAGTAATTAACCTACTAATAAAAGTAATTAATAAAACCCCCATGTTTTATAATCTGAAAACTGGCCACAATCAGACTAACCATTTGCTGGTTTTCTTCCTGTATTTCTATGTTGTCCATTCTAGTCTCATCTAATCTACATCGTGGCTGAGTCCGCGCTTACTTCTGTGTATTTTTGTGTATTATTAATGCGCATGGGAGTCCTGATAATACAGCATGAACATGTGATTTGGAAAATATATGCACGTGAATATGGCCTTCCAACTGAACTAGATCCAGAGAGAGAGACATGGGAGGCAGATCTTCTGCTCCTGCAGCTAGTGTGTATATGCAAAGCACCAGACTGAAGGAGCATCTATATTACTGCTTGCTCAAAGCAGCAGAGACTCTGTCATACATAATACAGAGACATCATTACTAATATAAAACACTGCTGGGGAGAAGGGACACATGGGCGGGCCAAGATGGCAGATGGCTTTTAGTGGTATGCTGCTTTCAGTTCTTCTACCTTTGTAATTTGTGCAATTTAAAGCTTTTGGTTACTGTTTTTAGTCTGCTGTCCATTGGCCCTTGTGGGAGTTCTTGTTGTTGTGTGAGAATGCAGTGTATTTTTAGTGAGGGCCACAGCCAATCATAAGTACTGTATTCTCCTGGTGACTGCTGTTACAAAGGCAGTCTAGTCAAGAATAGCTTTTATGATCAGCTGGTTTGCTGAAGAATTGATGAAAATAGCAGTTGTCCCGGCCATAGAAGCTCTGCTCTGTTGTACTGCAGGGTTTTGTGGTTGCTCTGTAAGACGCTAGTACTGAGGTGGAAAGCTCTTTGGCAGCTAAAGAGGGATGGTGGACATAAAATATACCTCTAAGAGAGGCACTTTGTAAGTGGGGAGAGGGATGTGTGAGAGCATTTTCCCTCATTTGCATAGTGATGGAAAAATTCTTTGAGGGGGCAGGAACATGAAGGAGCCAAGGGGCTCTTCCTGTGCTTTAGGAATGGTGTTTACGAAATCTGGGCTTCCTTCTGGCCCTGTTGTGTGGCTTGGCCCAATAGTGGAAGCACAGAAGCACTTTTAAGGAAGCCACTGCAGAGGGGAGAAGCAGGAAATCGTGGAATTTTTGTGAGGCACCCGCTCTTCTGCTCCAATTTCTAGACTGAAGAAATTATAAAAAGCTTGGGGAGGGTTTCATGGAAACTTCTGAACTAGAAAGAAGCCAAGATGCAAAGCCTGCTATTTGGATCTCTCTCACATTCTTCTTTTTTTTTTTTTTNTTGCTTCCACCTCTGATTTTTATCTTTTATTTATGTGAGGCCCTCTCTAATTACAGAAGGTAAAATCAGCTCAGCTAAGCATAAGCTTTATTGTAATGCATTGTGGTTTTAACCTTTACACAGCGTGCATTTTCAAGGTAGTTTTAATACCTAACCGTATTTGCATAGGTAAAATTCATATGTATGTTGCCAAGTGTAGGACTTCTTATACTGAAAAGCCAATGCTCAAGCAAGCAGTCTTGCCAAGGACTTTGGTTGCATTTCTGTTGCTGAGTGGGGTCAAATCATGAGAAAAAACGAGAACTTTTGTTCAGACTCACAGCTCAGGGGAATTTTGAAATATCCTTTCATATGTATGTTAGTTCTTTTGAGTTCAGATGATTTTTCAGCCTGGAGCCTAGGTACCAGATGAATTCCTGAAATTAGTTTAGGAATTTTCTAGGCATGCTTTTGGATTAATTTTTAGATTCCAGCTTACTAGATTTTTATCTGTTTCCTATACTCTCAACGTACATTATACGTGGATTTTTTAAAATCAGAATTTGAGCGAACATGAAGTAGGAATGTATCAGCCTATTTTCAACTCTATATTCAGGAGTTGTTATCATTCACAATACATACAGTAGCTATAAAAAGACACATTATATTTTCAAGGTCTGTCACATTATTTACAATGTGAGAACATAAAAACTCCCTGATGTTTCCTGATAAACAGACAGACCCAGTAGCACTGCTGAACAACGGGTTAGCTACCTCAGGTGCACAACCAGCTTCAGGTGGAGTAAGAAGCCAAGGGTATAGAAACATACTCTTTTTAGAGGACAAGAGGGTACTCCAATATCTGCAGTTTCAAATGCTGGAGTGTATGGGTTAACAGAAACATTTCTGGTATTATGTGGTCTACCACTGCTACCTTCCAGGCAGTCAGTCATCTAAGCAAAATTTCCACATGAGTGGCTGCTGAAAAACACAATGCCCCTTTCCCTAGGGTGAATCCTAGTTTTGTTAAAGTCAATGACAAAACTGCCTTTGACTTCAGTGGGGTCAGCACTGGTGATATCTGATTTCCACTTGAGTTTAGGATTGGAGGTACCTTTCAGAAAAACAACTCAGTTTTCCACTTAACAATTTGCAGGTTTTTCACCTTTATTATGGCCAAAGAGATTTTATCCCCCTCTGAACCTAGATGTGCCCATTGAAGATATTACTGCCCTCCTCCTCAGAGATCACTGCTTCCTCACTCTTTAAATTGTTCTAGGGTTAGTTACACAACTGGAAATTGTGGTTTCAGCTGGGATATTTGACCCGGAGTGAATCGAGGAGTGCTCAACATACTGCATAGACCATGGATAAAGCAAAAACCAGGAGGTGCAGATTTGGCTGAGTGTTAAGTACTGTGTCAGGAGAAGGACCTGTGCCCACAGTTCAGGTCATTAGAAGAGTGTCACCACCTTGTGGCTCCTTCATGAGCTGAAGGCCACCACTTAGCAGAGCTGTGTGCACAGCTAATTCCTGTCAAGGAAGAACCTTACAAGGGTAGAAAGCTATGTGAGGTTTGACAGCTTGCCTGAACCAATTTTTTTTCTTAAGGCTAAGTGAGAATCTTGATCTCAGGGTCTTGCATTCATGTTGGAAAAGATTTTCTTGTGCTCCTTCTCTGCTGGTCCTGGTATTGCCAAAGAGCTGCTGCGATAGGCTGAGGCTGCTGGTGGGATGAGGGGGTGAGTTGTCAGTTCTCGTGCTGCATGCCCTGTGCACCTTCAGAGGGTGGGAGGTATCTCACAACAGCTGTGTTGCAACAGCCACATCTGGCTTTTTCTACCTTAATGTAGCTTTTGTTGTTTGCTTGGCTTTGGTAGTGCTCCAAAATGACATTTCAAACACCAAACTTCCCAGCTTTTGATATAGCCTTTCTGTACTTATGTTTAAGAGCCATGCTCAGGCCTACTAGGTGCTCACAGAAATACATGTGTGGTTACACACACAACAGAAACTGAATCAGCACTTACAATGAGATGTTTTCCACAGGTAAATGCAAGGCCCTGGTGGGCACAGCTGTGCCCAGGTGCTGGTGAATGCTCTGGTGTATGGAACCAGACCGATGGGTTGGTGTCTGCTATCTGCCATTTTAATGCCCCTGCAGTGCTTTGTTTATCTCTAAAATGGATGCTGCTGGGCTCAATCACTGGAGAATGGTATAAATCAGACAAAGCCAGAACAAATGGAAAATATAATAAAATTGCTGGAACAATACAAAAGGACTCCTTCAGCAGGGCCCAGAGCTTTAATTTATTTCAAGAAAAATGACTGATTCATTTGAGCAATGTGCAAATGGGTGACAAAGGCAAGCTTCTAGATTTGCAAGTGACAGAAATAGTTTTATTATGCAGTATGTGTTGCAGGACTGCAGGCTCAGATGTGTTTTATAAAAAGAGAAGGTTTCCCCTCATTTCTTATTATATAGTTTCTCCATACGAGAATGTCCTCTTTTTGTCATGTGCTGCATACCTGTGTACCAAGTAAACAGTTCCAATGGTTGACCATAAACTGCTTTGGTATCTCTGATCTGTATCTCCCCCTCTGTGGAAGAAATTTATTCTTATTTACGTGAACAATTATGTAGCATACAATTTACTTTCAAAATGATTCCATAATTCCATAATTCACAAGACTGCACCACTTTGGTGCCAGCATTTCTTTTGCATCTTGTTTGTTTGAAAGAAGATTCTTCTGGCATTTTTTGAATTATAAGTTGGAAAACAAGAATTTTTTTTTCCACTTGACTTCAAAGCAAACACAACAATAAAGACTTTACAGGTAGATCCTTGTGGAAAGCCTGCTGACACCTTATTTAGTGTCTGATTTTAAATTATGAGAAGAAGAGTGAACTTGTTCAGTGTACTTTGTGCCACTCAAATTCTGACTGCGAGGTGCCGTATCCTATTAGAGCAATGAAACTGTGGCCCTTGTGCAATGCAAGGCAGCTGGGATCTTGAGGCTGGGCTTGTGGTAAGCGTGCCACAGCTGTACAGTGTGAGGCTGCTGACCCCTGTTCACCCA
Source organism: Hylia prasina (assembly GCA_013397195.1). Classification (NCBI taxonomy): domain Eukaryota; kingdom Metazoa; phylum Chordata; class Aves; order Passeriformes; family Sylviidae; genus Hylia; species Hylia prasina. The sequence goes on from VYXD01015595.1 coordinate 1,361,170, forward strand.
GGAAGGTCCTAGGGCTTAGATGGAGCAGTGTGCTCAGTCCAGAAGATGGCAGGGAGAGCAGAAGTAACGCTCCACTTCATTTTGTGGTAGCTTTTGTGATGAGTGGGTAGATCTGCATGCTTATTTCCAGAGCAAACAATTGAACCAGCAAACTCACAAGGGATGTTTTGGACTCTTCTTTCAAGGTTTTTAAGTCCAAATCCAGCAGCAATCCATCAGACAAGGTGTAGGTAGTTGATCTTTCCTGGCTGCAAGGAGATGGACCAGCAGACCTCTTGAGGCTCGTTTTGGCTGTAAACTTACCTAATTTTATTGTTATAATGATGAAATTTGGGGTGAGAACAAATGAAAGGGAGACAAGAAATTTTACTAGCTGAGCAATAACAGAAAATATAAACACTGCTCATTTTTCCTTTTTCTGTCAGGGAATTTCTTTTAAAATGAGCAGTTACTGTAATACTGTCATCCTTTCCATTATAATTTACTTTGTGATTTATTGGTGTTGGGTCAAAAGGTGACCCAAAAGATTGGTGAAAATTGGTTGTTTTACAGTTGGGTCCACCAGGGACTCAACTTCTCAGCCTCAGAAAATTCAAGAGTGTTTTGTATGACTGGTTATGTTTGCAGTTGTGATCAAAGTGCATCAGAGAGCTTGGCAGCACATCCTTGAAGTGATCAGCTTTTGGGCTGTTCTGTGCTACTGTACTAGGTTGTTGTACATTTTTGGTAGAGAAAATTTTATTGTCCAATTCTGGGCAATTTTGATTGTGAGGTGCAGGTGAAGGCAGTTGAATTGTGTTGAAGGTTGTGGCTGGAGGTGCCGTGGCTGAAGTGTCAGGATCCTGCCTGTTTGTTGGTGCAGAGGGTCAGAACCTGATTTGAAGGTTGCTATTATGGTGGGCTGAACTTTGCCTGGGGAGTGCCCTTAAACTCTCAAGGAGCAGCAGGCACAATGCACACCAGCATCAACCTGTCTGACATGACTGCTTCACATGAAAGGGAAAAAACAGCTCCTAGAAGGAGGTGTTTCCACCCTCACATGGACAAAGGTCAGCCTGACCTATTATCTATTTCTGTCTGAGATAAACAAAAACAGTTATTACCAAATGGCAGCATCCACACAGGTGATCAATATGGGGACGTCTGCAGCTTGTTCCTTTTGTGAATGTAATAGTCTCCTCTGTTTTCTTTCCTTTGATATTTTCATCAGAATAATTCAGTCTGACAATGTTTTTAAGTTACTGAGAACAACCAAAGGATAAACAGTTCAGTCACCTTGGCCTCTTTCTTCTTCTAGTATTAAAGGAGAGGCTAGCAGTTACTATGATATAGTATTTTACTCATTGACTTTCTTTTGAAGGTTCATAGTGTGGAAGCTGTTTAAAAAATCAATTTGCATAAGTGCTTTTTAACAACAACAAAAAAGTTTACTCTTCCTTGACTTATTAATATTTTTTACATAGCAATTAGATATAAAATCTTGTGTGCTTATGCAGATATATGAATACATATTCACACACACATGCACATATGTATGCACAAAACTTGTCTCCTGTAGCTGGAAACAGTTCAACTGAGAAAAATTATGTGCACACCAAAACAATTGTGATTTTTCAACAAGATCCCAGTGTTTTCTTTGTAAAAAGCTAGGATTGGAAAAATATGAGGTTCTCCTGCCAGATTCCATTCATTTTCAGCAGGAACAATCTGCTCCTCTCAGCTGAACGTTTTACAGCAAGAATAGCTGGAACTGAGGAACCAGCTCCTGTTTGGAAATAGTAATTGTTTTTAATGAAAATGCCTGCCTACGATTTGGAGCTAATACCAGAACCACAATTCCACTAGGACAAAGCATCAGCTGGACAGAAATATACAGTGCAAGAGGGCAAGATGTCACATTACCAGGAAAGCAAAGGAGAAGTTCTTTATTTTTTTCCTGCTTTTTCTTTTTCTCTCCTTTTCTGTTGGTTTCATCTGTAGTTCCCTAAGAGATACCAGATTATAAAAAGGGCAAGGGCCAAAAATCACCTGGTGGTGACTGGAGTCATGCCAAACCATTGTATGTTTGAAAACAAAACTGATGGTAAAGGAACAGTGTGCTAGACCTCCCTGATAGTTAGGGTTTGTTTGGAAAAAAATATAGCCAGCTTGGCAGAAATAATCTGATGTTCAAGAAGATACCTGTGATTGAAAAAGCCTGTGAGTTCAGCTTTGTATAATCCTATCCACTCATTGCAGAAGCCAGCATCTTAAGATACAGTAAAGTGTTTTAAGTAGATTCAATACAGTAGAGATTCAATGACTTCATCGCTATCTCTATTTAGAGCCAGGTTTTGCTGCAGTTCTTATGACTGGATATAGATTGGGAAATCACAGAAGCAGAATATGTTTGGCTACATTTAAAGCCAGATGAATATTTACAAGAACAATGACTCCTGAAAACAAAAATCTATGGTTGTGCAAGCCCATTAATGGAAATAATGGCTTTTACATAATATGCTTTCCTTGTCCATCTCAGCTTTTTACCCTCTAAAGTAATGGGCTCTGGCAAGGTATCTAATGCTCTGCATCTCTTCCCATGTTTTCAGTGGTGTGAGTCACCAGCACTACTATTAAAGACATCTCCCAATTAACAACAGAAAGTTAAAGCTGACCCTTTCACCCACCCTTGCTGTTTACAAGGTTTTTAGCATTACTGGTTTTGCTGGCTCAAGCTTGGCTGTGAAGAACAGGTTTCTCTCTCTTAGTCTGACGTAAGTTTTCTGCAATTCAGTTTATACCTAATAGTTAACAAGCTCAGAATATGGTCTATTTGCACAAGAGCAGCTTATTTTCTATTACTTCTTTAGGTTTTATTTTAAATGGAAGGAGTATATTAGTTGAAAAGACATGAAGTATAGAATTATATCCATGGTAGTCTGAGAATATTAGAGAGGACTGAAAAATTTGAAGAGGCAGGTCTTACCTTTTTCAGGTGAGCTGATACAATACAAAATAGGTTATAATAGAAATTACGATACATAGTATTAGATATAAAAACCAATATAATAGTTATAGAAATAGTTATATTAAAAATGTTATAATAGGTTATAACAAATATGATTTAAAAAAATGTTTTCAGACAGAACTTGCTGTTTTATCAAATCAGTGAAATGGACTGTCTAGAACTTAGGCTATGATTCCATCTCTTAGGGAAAATAACTATTTGGATACATCTCAATGATGCCTAATACAATGATGACACTATCTATTTTCACAGCACATGCAGGATGGCTTTTGATATCAATGACCATAGGGAACAAAGGCAAACAGAAAAGTGAACTTACTCTCACCCCAATAGTTCCACTGTGATAACACAGGTTAGTGCTGAAAATAATTCAGGTCACTGTGTGAATCTACTAGACCCACAGCAGGTTCTTTACAGGCATTTCAGTTTATCATGCTGTATTTTAAGAAGTCAAAAGAATGTCCCTAATTTGTAGCTGTCACAGAAAACTGTCCCACTGAGAAATTGGGGTTTCACCTAGGAATCTTCGAGTTCTCTTCCTATACGTTTGGTGTGTGTTGGAATAGCAAAGAAGGAAAAGGTTGTAGCCAGCTTTAAAAATGCTCAAATTTGATAGTGCAAAGTATCAGTCTGGTCTTGTGGTGGAACTGTGTGTACTCTTGTGATGCTCCAGAGTAGCCAGCTTGAATGGTTCTAACCCAGGCTTCAGCCGCCTTCTCAGAGGTCTGAATGGCTGCATGTTCTGAAGTATTAGAAATACATTCTAAGTTGCCTAATTTGCTTAGCAGTTGGCTGTCTTTTAGCCATTGCAATGAACAGCTCTTGGCAAAGTAGCTATAAATACCTATTTTTTGAAGTTTGCCGCTTGGTAATAAAGTGTTAGTGATAGAGGAAAATTCTGGAATTAGGAAGACAAACTAATGCCTTGGCAGTGTAGAAAAAAGACAGAAATCCTTTCAAGAGTCATCTCCTCTTCTTCTGAGTTTACTGGCAACACAGAAGAGAATTGTGGGGTAAGAGTAGATACACTGAATTTGTGACTGCTTTTTAAGAGGGACTTGGGGAGCAAAGTGCCTTAAAATGTGGTGCTTATATTTACTTACAAATCTGATCTGTTGATTTAGGATCCAGATTTTGCAATTTAACACCAAAGCCACAGAAAGTTGCTCCCAGAAACCTCTAGTTGAACATACTGATGGGCCAGATGTAGTAACTTGGCAGGAGGGGCTCAGATGAACAGAACAGCGTCTTGGATTGACCTGCTGTCTTGGATTCAGAAGGAAGACTTTTCAGCCTGGATTGCATCTGCAGCCCGGTACATTTGGCAGCTGATGAATTTTTGCTGTAAAACCTAGGTCCTGTGTTCAGATAGGTTGTGGCATTATGGAATATATATTTTGGTTCAGCTGCTTTAGGTAGATGCCTGAGTTTGAGTATCTGAATGCCAGAAGACTGCAATCTTATGGTTTATCCTGTGGGCAAGCAGTGGATAATAATTTTATTTTTGTTTTGGTGAATGCTGTTCATCCGGAAAGAAGTTGTTCTGCTGCCCATACCTGAGTCAGCCATCCAAGGAGAATGAATAAATAAGGGTTTTCAAACATTATCCTGTATGTTTTGTTAATAAATCCCAGTTTATCAGTTATTTCCTGTTTTTCTCTAGAAAAAGCCAGAAGAATCTATTAGAAGGCTATCCATTGATTTCTAAATGGGAATGAGAAAAGATGATAAACTGTGCAACTGCTTCTTTAGATTGGAGGAATTAGATCTGATGCTATTTTCTTGTTTGCTGGGCTTGCTGTAAATGGGTATTTCTTCACTGAGTGCTTAGAGACCTGCCATTACTGAGCGTGTGCAGACCTGCTAATGATAACAACTTTGTGTATGGAACAGCTTTATTATGTTAAATGCAGTAATCTTATGCTTTGAAAGTTTGTAGTAGATATTGAGGAAAACAACGGTGCAAAATTGCATGGTTTTCTGCATAATTTCCATGGGTGTTCTTTGAGTTTTATTTGGTTCTGACACTTTTACACCAGTTTTGACCAACCTTTATCATAAGAAAATACCTTTAGGTGATTCCTAGTCAATATTAATAGTTGTTTTCCTATGACTTTGTTGGAATCGAAATTTTAATTGCAATTTAAAAGGTACATTTTTCCTAGTATGCCATTTTCTTTATTTCTCCTCACTTCTTTTTGATATTTTTAAAATTAAAACACAATTTTAAAATGAAAAAGACAAAATAGAATCAAAACTTTTAAAAAATTAGAGGTAATTGTGGAACACTGGAGTTCAATCCTTTGGATGGCCTTCAGGAAGATCCTGTTTCACCTCTCTCTATTGATTATATAGGGTTTTAGTGTGGATACCTGAAGTTAGACTTTTAAGTTAGACAGTGTAAATTCCTCACATACTCTTTCACATTTATGCTGAATTCATTTGTGAATCAAAGCATACGGCCATGGCCCTTAGTTAGACAACTTTAAAAATGTTTCTGTAGAATAGCAGGCAAAAGAGAGGATATTGTACTTTTAGAAATACGGTTGTGAAGACTCAGACATCATGGGAAGGCTAAAATAGAAAATCCTGGCCACAGTCTATTATCCTATTAAATTATGAGAACATTTTCTCAGGTTCAAGTTCATATGGATAGTTCTACCTTTTTACATTAGGTATTATGAGCCCAGATGCCCTTCTCTAGGCTGCTTTCACTACTGAATTTGTTCTCTGTGGACTAAATCTGGGTTTATGCTGAGGGTTAGGATGATGAAGTCCTTTGTTTTCCAAATGGCTCTTTGTGGACAGTACAACTATTTTGCAGATTTGCCCTTTACACTGTAATTGAGTCTTCTTGCTGACACTGTCTTAATACTTAGCTACTGTGGGTCAAGATATGCTTCTGAAGTTTGCTTAATAAAAAATTTACATGGCTAAGAAACAATGAAGTCAATGTAGACAAGTATTTCCATACATTTAGCACTACGATAAAGCAATGTGCTTGAACACAGCTATAAAATATCTGGGAGAACATGGAATATAGCCCATTTTTCAGCTGTTCAGCTGAATGGGAGTATTATCTTTCAAATCAGCTGAAAGTCCTGAAATGTTCAGTGCTATCACATAAATGTCCTATGAGAGGGCACATGTACATGGGTGCTCTTTTCTGGGCATTCCAAATCCTGCAGCTTTCTTACCCCCAGTAAGAAAATCAGTCAACCCTCCTTTAAAATCTTTGGCCCTGGGCAAGTGCAAAGTTGCATGGTAGGTGAGGGGTTAATGACATGCATGCAGCTGCTAATACTTTACTTCTGAGGCAATATGGTCTTCAGGGGTAGTTTCCAGGAAGGCTCTGACATGTCACATTTACCATCAAACACAGCTATGGCCACTGCACATTTTCTTAGGGCTATCAGGAGCTCCTGTCGGCCTTCTTCCTTTCTGTCTGCTGTACAGATTTTCATTAACCAGTGGGACTCTATTTCCACAAATACTTCTGCTGAGTGCCTGTGCACATACTGGTAACTCCAAGTTTCCCTGAATGACTAGACATGGTTGTTGTTACTTGATGACTTATCAAAGAGTAATGAGTCCTATTTCCTCAAGATGAAGTGGGTCAGGAGAAGTAATTGTGAGAGAAGGTGTCTGTGACAAAATATGGAAGGCCAGATAACACTAATTGTAAGGGGAGCTCAGGAGATATTTCAAAGTTTAAATATATGCCTGAAAAAACAACATTAGAAAGTTTTTGAAGTTAATTAAAAGGTACAAAGAGATACTGACTGAAGTAGCTCTATGGAGCAATGGAAGAGAGCCCCAAATGTGTCCCAAGGCCGTGCCTCTGCTGTGGGTTGAGGTGGGCAGATGCACTTGCCTTGCTACTCTAGCCTGGGGAGTAGCTGGTTTGGATGAAATTCCCAGGAAGGCAGGGGCCTCATTCGCAGGTGCCAGAACTCTGGCATTTTTATTTGGCCTGTGTTGACACCTGGACAGTACATACAACTCCAGCCCTTTCATGAAGAGGAAGGCAGGAAGGTCCTGCAGTCACACCCCTGACCGCAATGCAGATATATCTTCCCTTGTGCCACTATCTGCTCTATCAGCTCTGCTCTCTGTTACTGTGAGGATAAATCCACAAGCACTCTGACATTCAGTTTGTCACACAGACCAAGAATTGAAAAAATAAAATGAATTAGAATAAAGGGAAGCAAGGTAATTACACTCATCTTCACAATGTTCAATTCAGCTCCATCCAGATCTCTAATTTAAGGTCAGCCCAATAATTCAGTGAACAAAATAGAAGTGGATGCCATTAAAAACTGAATATTTACCAGGCTTCAGTGCTCACTGAACATAGCTGTTCTTTACCTTGGTAATTTACTTTCTTATTTGCCAGGCTAAAAACTGGAAAATTCTCCAAATACTACTCAAAATATAACTACATTTTGGATTTGAATGGCACCAGTGCTAGTTTTTATTGATTTTCACACACAAGATAATAATTTCTGCTTAATTCTAAAGGGGAATATTCACACCTATGTGAAGAATTTTCTCAGTACCTGGATAGTCAGGGATGGATTATGGAACCATAGCCTTCTTGTGAGCCTGAAATTTGTTACACTGTATGAAGGTTAGTCATTGAGGCAGGTGAATGAATAGGTGGTCTCTGTTTAATTTTTAATCTGCACATTACTTTACCTGCTGTCTTTGATGATATTCTCACCAGGGAAGCCAGGGGCTAAGCAGGTAATGCAGCAGAGCAGAGTTTTTCTGCATTAAAATTTCCTACTGTTACCAAATAGGTCCAAACGCAGCTCCAGAAGTAAAAGTGATGACTAAGCAAAGCAATTTCATCCAACCTGGAAAACAGAAAGCCAAGAAGAAATAATCATAAAAATGTTGGGAGTGATAAGTGTCTTGTCCACACTAGAGCTCCCATCAGCAGTAACTGCAATGGGAAACTTTTAGGAAAATCTCAGTGGTATGGAGCCATTAAACTTGGTTCCTGTAGCTCAGGACCAAGAAATGTTTCTGCAGGGCAGTTTCAGACAGAACTGCTTTGTTTCTGGATTATCTACCCTCTGGATAAATCAGATTTTTATTTTCTTTGTTTTGAGTCTGTTTAAGCATTCATCTGCAGGAATTCATCAATAAATTCATCACAGCATTAATCTATAAAGAGTTTAAAGCTGTTTATTAACTGAGGCATGCCCCCTCTTCCTACTGGTGTGTCAATGAACTTCCTGTGCTACCTGGCTGTGACATTTAAGGTGGCTCCTTGCCAACACGTGGTTCTGTGGCACAGGCTGGACTCCGGCTCTCGCTGAGAGACCTAAATGAGGGAAGGGGAGGCTGAAGGGGAGAACATACTGAGGTATTAGCAGCATCAATAATTAGCAAACAGTAAAGAGAAAGCAATATAGAACAATAGGTCATATGTGAGGCCTTTTATTTCAGAACTCTCTCTGTTTCAGGACTTGTTGCAACGTGAAAGTTGAGCCTTTGAAACCCCTGGCCAAGGAGTCTTCCTGGTGAAAGATGGTGTGTCAGATAAACAGGACACAGGAGGCTGGCTATAGTCTCAGGTTCTGCAGAGCAGATGGTGCCAGCAGGTTTGGGGACTTCTGTCTGTAGCAGGGAAGCCCCTTTCCCCTGCAGCTTCAAGTGCTGATCAGAGCTTCCTTGTGCTCCCTTGGTTTCCAGGTGCTGTGCCACTAAGTTCTGTGAGGAAAAGTGTGAGGCAGCCCATTTAAATGGAATCACCTGTTGTAAATACAGACATTTGGATTTTAGGGGGGTGCAGGAACCTGGTTTTTGGCTCAGCTGACAGTAAACAAACCCCTGAATCCTTGGAAAAAAAGAGAGGCAAGATATTTTTTTCTACTGTGGTAAATTCATGGCATTCTGAATCTGAGTGAATGGTGCCTGTGTATTTCCTCTGAAAACCAAACCCACACTTCTATTCCCTTGATTATCAGGGCCAAACACAGGTGAGGAATTGGTTTTGTGGGATGGGAGGCTGGGGGGAATTCTCTTCCCTATGGGGTATGTCTGTGTGTATATTTAACAGAAACAGGGCTAATATTTATGTTAGCTCATGAACCTTATGATTCTGCAGAAAGGCCTTAGGACATGTCCTAACAGTCTCTAGATCTGCAACAGTAGATAACTGGAATAGTTTTAAGTGTTTGAAACTACAATTTTGGCTACAAAACCACTGAAGTATGTAAATTATTCCAAATTTTCTGGGATTGGTACTTCTTTTTTCTTTGTTACTAGCACCAGACAAAGATGAAGCAACAATGTAAATAGACAACTGTGTGTTCCTTGGGCCATGCTTGCCAACAAGACACTTGCATTTCTCTTTGTACCTCTCTAAAGATGCTGAGGATTTACTCAGTAATTGATCTCAATTGGGTGAAGCTGTCCATATGGCAAGCAGAAAACAGCGCTGGAAGAACTTTCACACATATCTATTGCAGTGCTTTCCTTGCTAAATGAGGATTTTCTTCCTTGAGTCCAGATTTCACACTCAGATCTCTGGGGTGATGCATTTAACCACAAACAAGGCTGAAGTGTTTGCATCAGCCTGTTGTAATTCCTAGGAGAAATCCACCTTCTCTTTCTCTTTTGTGCTATGGGGGTGTTTTGTTGAAACCTCTCTGGTCCAATTGATATGGAAGCTGGGGGAAGGAAGAACTCTGTTAGATTTGCTGTTAAATCTACATCAGGTTCATCAACAACTTTGTTGGCAGTATGTTCTCTTAGCATTGTCCCTGAGGGGTTTCTCTGAATCCTCCCTCAGTTTTGCTTGCAAAAGTTCATTATGCTACTGTAAGTTTTAGATTCATCTTTCCGTTTCTCAGATCTACTATTTGTTCCTCTAAAGCACCTGTTTCAGCCAAAGCATCTGTTCAAGTGTGATTGTGTATACAAGTTGTCTTTGTATGACTTAGCTTGTCATATTTCTTTCAATCTCTCTGTGGTGTCTAACCATCCATGTGTCAAGCTGCAAACCAATATTGATTTCAGAGACCATATGCTATCCTGATGTCTACAAGCATTTCTCCTGGTAGTATCCATGGGAGTTCTCCTTGTGGAGTCAGGGCTTTCCAAGCTTGGATGCTATTCTTGATACTTCTTGTGTTGGCTTATTAACTTTTCTTCATGACAGATAGAAATTTAGGCGCAACTCAAAGTAAAACTTGCTTAGTCAAAAAACTACTATTCTGTGTAAATCACAGTTCTCCTTTTAGCAATATTTAACCGCAAACTTTATGAACAAAGCGTTGTACTTCGAATATGCCCTGGTAGTCAATGTAAGTAACATCAGTATACATCTTTTGGCGTGTCCATATTTGGTGACTGATTTAAATCTGCTGAAGTCAACAGAAAGATGAATGTGGTTTTTTTTAGAAGTCAGGTTTATAGTTACCGAAACCCTCAAGAGGAGCAGGGTATTTGGAAGCAGTGCTTCACCACACTCTGGCACAAGTCTGTGCTACCTTAATCTGAGTCTGGGTCTCCCTCCATGGCCCCACTAGATATAGGTCTGTCACTGGCTTTTGGGCAGTCCTCTGACCTTGCTAGCAAGGATGGAGCATGTGAGATGGTGTATGGACAGCACATGCACCTCTATGGAGTTTAGGGTCTATTCAGTGGGACTGACTCTCCATCAATTTTTGGGTTGTTTTTCTAAGAGGCTCAGCCATGTGGGCTTCCTTCATTATTCAGCCATGAATAAGAATTGTCTTGAAGGTCACAAATTAATTAGACTCTCTTATGTAGCACCCTCCTCAATTAAAGAGTATATTAGAGTGCCATCTTCCACTGTGGGTGCCTTTTGCTAAAAGATGGGTTAGAAACTTCCAGTCCTGTCAGAAGCATCCTGAAACTACCTCTTTTCCATTTTTTTTTTTTAAAATTTAATTTTTTCACATGAAATGCCATGGTCTTCAGCGTTGCACTTCTGTAGCACTTGCCTAATTTTAATGTGTTTTTTTCCTCCAATAAATTTCAAGAAATTTTTGAAAAAAATAGGTATTTCTCCTGACACAGACCTTTAATTCACTGTCTTTTAGAGACAGTTCTTTCTGAAAAGAGATTCTGGAATCCGGGCAAAAATCCACCACCTGCAAGTGCTGGCTGGAGGATGGCAGGCTATATCATAGAATCATGGAATATCTCAAATTGGAAGGCACTGATAAGAATCACATATTTAATAACCAAATATGTGTCCAAGCATAGACACAGGACCCCAGTGTAAAACTTTGGAAAGAATTATGCTTCCTTTAGTCCAGAAGAGGAAAATGTTGGGGGAAATACATTGGTTCTAGCCTATCTCTTCAACAAGGCAGAAAATCTAATGCTGTATGGTTGTACCTACCCAACTCATGGTCGTACCTAGCCCTTGGTCATAGCTACTGTGGTGGATATTGCAGCTGTAAAAAAATACAGGGGCTGGAAACCCTGGGATGAATACACCTTTAGTGATGAAAGTCTGTTCACTCTCGATTTGTTGGACTGTTGGGGAAAATTCCTCCCAGACTCTTGCAGATAATTCAACTGATACTTCTTCATAGCACACAAATGAGCATCTATAGGTGTTAGTCATTAACTTCAGGTGTGCACAGCCCTGTATGCAAAAGACTGTAAAATAAAACTTTCAAAGAGAAGAAATCCTAAAGCGCTTCTTTCTGGGTTTCATCACCTGGTCAGCATTAAGCTGTTAATTTGTAGTCTTGTTTCTTGCATTTATACTCTTCACGTTTCTATGGTGAACAAGTACTCTATACAATAATATAAGAATGTTATATGAGAGCTAACGAGAAACACATGCAGCCTCCTTAGTTTATTTTAAAACATCTCTCAGGTTTACCCACTGTATCTGAGGTGATGAAATGAAGCGAGGATGAAACAAAATCTCTGTAAAAGGTAACACAAGTCCTGGTTACCTCTGAGTGAAATATGATGAAAATACTGTCCTGTTTTGCTTATCTTTGCTACCATTTTCATTTCTTTATCTGGTTAAAGAGGGCGCTGGTGGTGGAGGAGGAGTATGGGGTGGGTTTGGGAGATGGGGGGGCAGGGAGCAGACCTACTGAATAACATGCTCAAGAGCTCTCCTGCACAATGAGATTAGCACGATGTGATCATTTTGGTGCCAAGGTGCTAACACAATAATACAAGTGAGTTTGCCAACTTTTCAAATTGAATGTATTTGATTATTTGCTTTTAATTAGTGTGAGTTTTGGAGTATGTACAGGATTGTTAGAGATACATGAAAAGCCTCCTATGGCAGAGAGTGTATTCTCAGTAAAGATGGTACAGCATTGTTCTTTTTTAGCTGTGGAGAATGAGATTTAACAGCTATGTTAAATGTTTTAGCCCATTTCTATTGTGCCTCCATTTCAACCTATTGGCAAGCCCAAGTGATGGGAGAAAATAAACCTCTCATTTGATCTGAATGTTGAGCACTTTGCTATAAGAATTTCCAGCCTAACTTCAGGATACAGAACATATCACTGTTTTGTTTACAGGAGACTCCTCCATTTTCCCCACTTAACAAGATCTTGAGTAAATTCATGCTGTCATTTTTTCCCCATGCAGTGCTCCCCTTTATGTTCATTTATCTTGAATGTTGTTGTCGAGATTGTAGATATTTAAAAATCCTTCTAAATGGCAGAAAGAGATTGCAGCTCTAGAGGAAATATAACAAGACAAAATATTTATTTTTGCCTGTTTCTTTTGTTTTGAAGAAGGAAGGCAGAGCAAAGGTGTCTCAGGGATTGTTTGGCTGATTTAGCACTGGCTCATGTCATGACTTGCCAGTCACTGGGAGTAACTCACCTCCCTGGATCAGGAGAAGCATCAGCAAAAGGCAAAGTAATTCTTCTTGTTCAGCTCTTATTGTAGGTCAATGTCCATTTCTCAGTTTTCAGCATTACCTGCCTTAACCAAGTTCAGATTTTTGGGCTTCCAACGTCCAAAGAACTGGAATAAGAAAGACTCAACACATTCTGTGTGTAGTAGCAGAATCTTCTACCTACCCTGCTCTTCAGACAATTATACACAGTTATACATGCACACACATATATATTTTTTAAATACTCTCCCCTTAAACAATAGAGAAAAACAAATGGTTGACAATAACAATGGCAGCAGCTCTCCAACAAAAGCATGCAATTATTACAATTACACTATCCTTGATTAGGCTCCCATGCATTGCATTTCAATGTAATTGATGTTGTAGGTTGACACATTGGACACCAAATATTCTCGCCTGTCCCTTCACTCTTTTGTTTCAGAGCCTGATTTGCATTTTCTATGCTTTTAGTAATGAAGACTTAGCACTTTTCCTCCATTAGAAAAAAAAGAGAGACACAATAATCTGCAACTCGGCACTTGTTTAAGGATTCTGACCCTCAAAAATACCACTTTGCTTCACACATTAGCTGCTTACAAAGAAGGAAGCTAATGTATCATCTAATTGGGCAAACCACTGCATCTGATTTCTCTCAATCAGACTATTAGCTTCGTAATTACCCATCTGCCTCATGTGGAAAAACGGCAAGGCGAACACCCAGCTAATAACATTCTCAAGAGCTCTCTACCACAATGAGATGAGCATGATGTTGTGGGATATAGTCCCTAACCATTTAAATGCCAAGGTGGTCTCACAATACAGTGGGAGTCTGCCAACCTTCACAGTCTGAATGTGCTTAATTATTTGTCTTTAATTAGTCTGAGTTTTGGGGTCTGTTCAGGATTGGTGATGAAAAATGAGCGTCAGGAAATAACGCCTGTCGAGCTCCCTGGCAGTCTGTTTTGCATCCTCCTGTCTGCTAAAATAGTGGTATGGGTAGTAGGATTTATCTCCTGACAAAGTCAAGTTTCCTCTCACTTTACTTTTTATGGATTAGAAAATGTTTTCTGGGTATCTAAGCTAGGGAACTTTTTCAGAATTCAGATGGAGGATGCTCAAACAGGCTTCAGCCTTGAATATTTTATTTCCTGCAGTTTTACACTCTTGACCTTTATGGAATTATTGTCAAACTACACTAATTTAAGTGAGGAGATGCTCAGATCTTGCTTCAGCAGAGAGAGGCGCCATTATCTTCTTCCATGGTTCTGCCCCTCCTGGATAGTTCACAGTATCTGTGAGCATGTCTCCCACTCAGTCAACTTGCAGACTGCAAAAGGCTGGAATGCCCTTGCTACCTGACTCCAAGGTTGAAACCATATGGTCAAGTCGCAGGTGATTCTCTGAGAAGGGCCCTTGGCTCTGTTTTCACTCCCACATGTGGTTTAGTAAAGCCCACATCTGGTTGCAGGTAGAGTGCAGAGCAAGATACATCTGCCTAATCTGTGTTCTTTTCATTGATTTGGAAGCTTAGTGGAGATTCATTAAGGAGAAATCAATTATCAATCCATATTGACTAATTACAAATAACTGAGTTTCCTTCATGTGTCCTACCAAAAAGCATACAGCATGCCTCATTTTATTGTAATTTATTCTTTTGTTCTTGTACCTAGAATGCTGGTTGCGGGCTTGATCATACAAGTGCTGATGATCCCAGCAAGGGAATTAAGAACTCTTACAAGACAATCTTACTGGAAAGGGATAAACACTTAATAAATAATGCTTAAAATTCCTTATAAGAAAACTGTCACATGTACCAAATTATTTTGCATATTGACATATTTCCATTCCAAAACATTTATGCTTTAGCTTTTCCAGAAACCAGTATCTAAAATGCTGCCACAACTAGTTACACAATAATATATAATAGTACATGAGGTATAAATGCAACTATTCATTAGTAACTCGATATTCCAACAACCCTCTCTGCCTTTCTAGCGGCAAGACTAGCAAGATGTGTACACAGCAAATGGAAACAACCAGATGGTCTTGCAGTTACGACCCTCACTCTCTTCTCTCCCATTGTTTACTGTTATCTTTCATTGTACTACGTCCAAACCCCTTTACAGGTCTGCCAGCATGAATTGCTGGACGGAGGCCCTAAACTGCAAGCTCTTCACATGCCTGTTTCTGATACTGCATAAACATGGCTTGGGCCATCACAGATGATCTGGAAACTTCATCCTATAACGCTTAGTCCAGGTAGTAGTTTTTTTGTCACACGAATCAGAGTATTTGCTGCCATGGTTGGGTCGTGAATAACTTTGTTGACACAGGAAATTATTACATGCAGTTTTGGTTCAAGGCTTCTCAGTAATGTAGGCACTTCTGAATATGAATACCCATAGTGTGACAGCCAGGAGAGGTCACCCTAGCCCCCAGAGGGAAAGAGACATGAGAAATGGCCATGCAGGGTTGATTTCAGGGATTCACAACAGGTTTGGGACGAGTGGTGACTCTTCCTGAGGGGAGAACCCTCTTCCTCTCCTCAGCAGTGAAAAATGTCCCGAGCACTGAGATGTTTCTCTTGGAGACAGAAAAAGATGGTCTGGCTTTCTGGACAATTGATGTAGTGAAGTCCTTGTTTGCCTGTTTTTCTGTCCCTGGCAGTTTGTTGCCACAGACAATTGCTTGCATTGCCTCTACGCAGAAACAGCTCTGGTAATTTCATGAGGTCCTGTGTTTTTTGCTGCTTGATAATTGTGTCATATTAAATAATATTTTTAATTTCAAAGGACAATAGCATTTTAGCTTCCCAAAACCTTCACCAGATATCATTAAGGGATTCCCAGCAGTATCTCTGTGAAATAGTGTCCCTGTTTTATTGACTGCAAAACTGACATGAGGCTTTGGGCTATGCTGTGTAGTCATGTAGTTCTGTAGTTCTGTGAACTGCCTGAGTGTTTACCTCAGGCATGAGTAGGGCATTAAATAGATTCAGCTCTTTGACTTATGCATGCTGTCCTCACCCAGGTGGGATTCTGGTCTTCAGGATATGGCTTGCCTAAGTAAGGACTGTGAGACTGTTATTTCAAATGCCAGTGTTCTCTGTGTTTTACCTTCACCTCCTCCCTAGTGACCTCTTTGGGGGAAAGATGTGCAATCTTTGGTGAGACACATCACTTTAGTTGAGGTGTTGACTCACTTATGGCTTCAGATTGAACTGGTATGCCTGAAGGGTTGGTGCCCAAACAGTTGCCCTCCCCTGTGCTTCCTTCTCCTACAACTGCTGGCTCCAGAGGGGATGGCCCAGCAGCTCTTGAATGGCTACCATTTATCATCCAGAATACTACAGCCAATTCACATTGACTCCAGTTTTCTTTCATATATTGGCCTGTAAAATGCAGCAGTTCAAGAGCTGACTCTTTTCTCCTCTGAGGTTATTATTCTCAGCCACAAACTGGATAATCCCAAGATAGATGCCAGGCATGTGTCCTAGGGCAGGATCCACTACACCATCCCTGCTGAAGGTGTCAGCAAGTGCAGCTCTTCCGGAATTGCTCTGTTTGTTGTGGCATGGATGTGTTGAGCCCATGACAATAGTTATTTATGCATGGAACTCTTGCTTGGAAAGATTCAAGACTGAGTTGAGAATGACATTAAAGATGAGAAAACCATCCTGTCAGACCAACAAAAATTTCTTCTGAGTCATTCTCCAGAAGCTGCTGCTGAATATGGCTCCCCTTTCCAAACATGCATGCACATTAACTGGCACTAATTCAGAGGGAAAGCTGATGATGGGAGCTGTCTCGAGTGTCTTGGACTGCATGAATGGCCTGTGTTGTGGCTGTTGTGGGGGGAGGAACATTGATGAGGTAGAAGAGAGAATATTCTAGAGACTTAAAAGATGACTGAAAGACCCTAGGAAACACATCTTAAGCAGGAAGATGCTTAGGTTTTTCAGAAAAATTCTCTAATTTAAGATTTCAGTTTAAATATTTTTATTTGACATAGGTTTGCTATCAGGAGGACTTTCTTGCTAGAGTAGGATTGATTCCTTCCAATCTAGATTTTCATTGCACTCATAAGCAATGGTTTACCTTTCACTAAAAATAAGTGACTTTTTTTCTCCCTCTTTCTTGTCTCCAGGAAATGAATTTTGCTCTCCTTTTAATGAATGAATGAATGAAGGATGAGCTGACATTTATAATTGTTTCTTAACAAGACAAGGCAGTGGTTCATCTTCTCTTCTGGCTCTGAACTGCCCTATCAGATTCGCTCTCCACTGGCCATCGGTATTTCAGCTGTGTATGACCTACTCCCTAAACATCTGCAGAGTTACACCACTGGTAGTTTGGTTCAGTTCCCTGTTTGACCATGGTGTTGTCTTGAGGTCCCCACTGAATTCTTGGTGCATAATAGTGCTTGTACTTTCTTGGGATATTGCATGTTTCATGTAGCTGTGAGATTTTCAGATGCCGAGGTAAAAAGGACCTTTGATATGCCTGGGACAGGTGAAAATGAGCTCCCTTCAGAAGTAATAAATGTACAGAACATAATCTGAAGGGGATTCTATTATGGTGTGTGTGTTCCTGTAATCCCTTGTCTCTGCTGCTTTCTGTGAGTTTCTGCAGGATTTGAGCATATTTTGTAGCTCTGGACCATTGCTCTAGTCCATCTTAGAAGATCAAACACCCTTACTGGTCCCAAATTTTCAGGGAACAAAATATCAGCAGATCCAGTGATGTTCTTGATTAATTTAACTCATGCAGCACACAAGTGCAATAAGGAACTGAGTCAAATGAAAGTCTTTTTCATCATTCCTTTTTCCTCTTACAACAAAGCTGGCAGGGCAACTGCCCAGCACAAATGAATCAATGTATTCATAGTTCTAGGAAGTAATGCCTTATTTTTATCATTAGAGGCTCTTGGTTAACTAGGCTGAAATACAGAGTGGACAAAGGAACCAGAAGGATGTGTTTTGACTTTAGGCAGAGCAATCCAGGTGCTCTTCCCAGGGAGAGATTAGCAGCTTGCTGAGAGATTCTGGTGCACAGCCAGCTCTGAACAGCCAGTACTGCATGCAGCCACCTCTGGAGTAGAGAGAAAGTGAATTTAGGAGGGGAGGTCAGGACAAGTCTCTGTTCTTTTAAGTTGAGCTGTAATGCCAGACACTATTTCTCTGTGGTGACTTATCTATTTCAAGAAACTATATAAAAAAAATTCCCAAACCTTTCCTAAGACTTGAACCTTAATAAAGGTGTTAGAAAGAACAGAAGAACCCTTCTATGCATCATTTGAAAGAACGTCTTCCTTCCATGATTTAGTTTTTCTGAAAGCTGCAAATACCCAACCAATTTTGTCTGAATACACAGGATCCAGTTTATTCCACTGAGTTTGTGTTCAGTGCCAGGCTAAAAGATCACTCCACAAAAAGAGGGTACTGTCTCCATCATAACCCAGGCCTATTTGCAATTCACCCCTTTCACCTTGGCTGCATAGCTGTTTGTTCTCGTCAGGACATAAGCTGAATATTTATAATAATAAGCCTTTACTGAACGAAGGTGTCCAAACTGATGGTATTACTTGCAGCAACACTTGGGGTAATCAAGAGTTCAGTATTATCAGTCACAGACTTGGTTTTGATAGCAGTGTACTGATTTCTGCTGTGTGGAGAGACTAATGTAGCTGGACTCAAAAGGATTTTATAAACAGTAGTTTTGCTTAGGGCATCAGCTGTCAATCATTTTCTGTGAGAGCTTCCAAATGAGGTTAGTGGGCTGGAGAGGCATGTTGTCTGTTGTTTAGTCAAGTCCTTGATGCAATCTTCATGGTCCTTCTAGATTCCTGGAGGAGACTCTGGACAGGGATCTAAAAAAATTGTCAAGAAGTGCACCTGGAGTGACAAAGAATGATAGAAAACTCCAGTCAGATGACATCCTCAGAGAGGTTAGCAAGCTTGACTTGGTGACAGATGAACTGGAGGGTGATGTCTGATTTCAAAGAGAATGACTTTTACACATTTTTTGTCTGACAAATGAAGCTGAATGGACTGGAATTTATGAAAGATAATATTGATAAAGTTATTTTAATCTGTAATGTCCCATTCCATTAAGTAATAATTCAAAGTTTACCCTGCAAATGGGCTGCTATTGAAACTGCACTGCTGGGTCATTAATTAAAGTGTGAATGACTTTTATGGTAGCTAAATTAAAGAGACCTATGTCTCCCCATATTACAGTGGCACCTACCCTCTTCTTGGCCATGATGATGAATTGATGGTTTTATGATACAATCCCATGTTTTGTACCAGCTTGCTCAAGCTTGTCCATCTCCTGGTGAGGGGAGAACCTTCTTGTAACACTCTTTTACTAACAGATCAGGTAGTGGCTGTTGCACTGAAGATCAGGGAAGCACACAAGAAATTTGCCAGCTAGATCTTGTGAGGAGATAAAGAGCCCAGCAAGAAAATTGTATTTTCCCTCTGCTTAATAAAACAGGCTGAAGCTGTATTTCTTCATCTTCTTCTACCCTGGTGCAAGTTCTTGGTAGGTTTTTATTTGGTTGCACAGTAAAAATGACCTTTTGATCTTCATGCAGGCTCCAGGATCTTGAATAGTAAGGATCAGTTTTTAAAATAAAATCTTTAACACGAGCCTACTATTTTAGGAAATAAATCACAAAGGACTATTTTTTGGGAAAGCAAAATGCTTTTGGTCCCACTTGGCCAACAACATGGAGTTGCTGCATGCCTGGTGCAAGGGGAGTAGCCAGGAGCAGTAACCCTTGCAGTGGCTGCACAGTGGCTGGCTCCCAGGATTTGGAGGGTCTCTGCCCAGTTTCAGTGGACAGGTGTCATTTCAACACAGTCAAAAAAACCATCCTCTGAAGCAGGCACTAATTGGCCCCCTTGTTGGCAATCTCAGCAGAGATGCCAGAGAGAATGGGCATGAAATCCCTCTCAAACCCTTTGTGGTTTCCTCCTCAGGTCAAGGTTGAGGTGCTTTGGCAGACAAGTGTGAGGAAAGCTGACACTGCTGCTGTCAGTCTCCAGGTCTGTCAAGCTGCCACCTTTTCTAAGCACTGGAACACAGGGCTTTGGGCTTTTAAGATGTATTTTATTACGGTGTTAAACTTTGTGCTTTTGGAAGTGTTGTCCTTCAGGGGGTTGTCAATGCCAATGAACAAGGGAAATTTCTAACCTGCTCCTGAAGGCAATATATGCAGCAATTTACTGCTTATCTAGAGCCTTCCTTCCCTAACATTCCAAACACACATCATCACAGCCTGCAACCATCTTTTATACAGAGTAAGGGAGATCCCACTCCTTTATAAGCAGTCTGTGTGACCCAGAATAGTTCAGGCCAGTAAGTTACACTTGTTTAATAGATGCTTCTTCATAAGGCCCGAGAATTTATCTTCTAAATAGAACTTTCATCAAATACATTACTTTAGCATCAAATATATCAAGTGCAGAAGCTTTTTAAGGCAGTGTAATGATTTTAGGGAATGTAATTCAACATACTCAATAGTATACAGCATACAGGGACACTTATGTAAAAAAGACTCACTAATTCTTTAATACACACAAATGGTTTATGAGGCATGTAGGCATTTAATACTCCTCCAAAAGATTTTGTTGTACTGCACAAAGGCTTTGGTTTGGTTCTACATTTACATGCAAGCTAACCAGAGAGTCTGTGGGGACAACATGCAGAGCAGTCAGTCAGCAAGACCTCTGACACCAGCTTTTGCAGGGCATGGATTCATCCCTGCAAGTTATTTCTTAGAAAAGACAAACAATCCATTAAAACTGTAAGCATCTTGACTACTTTTCTGTTTTCTGAAACCTTCTTAGAGAGGCTTATAGTCACTACTAATGCTGTTTTAGTATGAATTTCTGGCCCAGACCCTGAGGGCTTTTTACTTGCAGTTGGATTTTTTTATTATTATTTTTTCTTTTTTTCACTAATGCCTTGCAAAACCACAGAGGGTATTAGCCCATCTGAGTCCAGGTAATGTTGCAGAGGGAACCATTTTTAGTGTCATTTTCCTCCATAATATTCTTTAAAGCTTTTGTGCTGCAACAAGCTGAAATAAGCACTCTGCTCTAGAATTTGTGCCAGATAACAGGTTTCCCCAAACTTAGTGCTCCTGTTACAAGAGCTGTATATTATCTATATCAAATGTTTTCCTGCAGATTTTGATCATATCTTTTTTTATGCTTCTAATTCAAGAGAACCAGTGAGATGGAGGGCCTGCCTAAGGAGATGCTGCGTATGCTCAGATTTTGGTGCTTACAGGTCTGCTGTGGCTTCTCCCACTGCAGCATTAGAAATACAGATGAAATAAGCCTCAAAGCTGCAGAAAGCTGCTTATGAGCTGCACCTGTGCAGGGCTGAATTCAGGGCAGCAGTGGAAAGAAACCAAGTGGACAGACTTGCCTTTCTTAACAACTTTTCTTTCTGTTTCCTTTCACCTGGCTCTTCTACCAGCCAAATCACTTAATGTGATACTGGGAATCTGCTGAGGCTCCAGCAGAGAAATTCTGGATTACAGCAGAATGTGGCAAAATCCCTTGACTTGGAGAGAGGAAAAAACTTGAAGGAGAAGCAGCTGCTACTGTCTGCTCCAAAGGGCCACACCTCACATGGAAGTTAAAAAGCTTAGAGTTTAGGGAAGAACGGCAGACAGAATTACCTGAAAATGGAAACCTGGTTTTGAATGAGGGAGCAAAGGAATTTAGTGAATTTCATTCAACAAAGGGAAGGCTAAACAGAGATTAATATATATACTGAGGAAAGAAATACACGTACTGATGGGAGCAAGAAATTATAAAAGAGTCTGGGGTTGGAAGGTGAGGCTTGACTTATTCAGACTAGATATAAGGCACATTTCTATCATGAGGATCATTAACTGTTGGAACAACTTAAGGGCTGAAGTGGTTTCTCTGTTGCTGGAAAATATTGTCGTGTTGTGCTGTAAGATGTGCTGCAGTTTAATCATGGCTTTTGGATTCAAAATGAGAGATAATAGAGAGTCAGTCAGTATGGAAGAGGTAAAAATAATAACATTGATGCTTGTTTACTAATTTTGCCATTTATCAAGTCTCATTTGCAGAGTACGTATTTTTTCTTTCAAAATTATTGGCAGAAGCAAAAATTTCCTTTTGTCATGTCTTTTTATTTAAAAATTTTGTTCTGTGACATACGCAGCACTTAATCTGGAAAAACGACTTTTGAAAAAGGATTAGTAAAGAGCTTACCTGTTTTAGTGTCCAACAGTTTTAAGGCACCCAAACCAGAGAGAAGATTCAGTTCCTGGAGGTTTAAGTAGCAACTTGCTCAGTCTTTTTACAGTGAAGTGCAAAACCCACCAACTATAATTCTGTATTTGTATATGCACTGTAAATATTGACACGTTAGGGAAAATACCAATAAAATTCTGAAATTAAGCTCTTCTTAATTTTATTAAAATTATTATTATTATTAATTTTTTTTTAAATGTGAGACTTTCACCAACATCCACTTATTTTTTCTCTTTGCATCAGGATGGGTATGTTTGTAGGAACACCTACATAACCATAATTTGGAATAATTATAAGTGGGGTTCTTTTCTTGCATTTGGAAGAATGTGATCTGCATTCTTGCTTAGATTAATCAATTTTTAAATCGAATTAACATCAGTTTTAAAAAAGAGAAAAAAAAAGAAGTTAAAAGCTGAAAAGCTAGAGGATACAAGACAGAGGCTGGAAACTATGATGTACAGTTGTAGCCAGGTAAATTTAAATAAAGGCCAATTAGGCAGCCCCAGGGGAAGGGTTTAAGGGACTTGTTATGATCCTGCATGGCCAGAAGATAAGCAATGACAGTTCAAGTGCTTGAGGGTGTGACCCATTAAATGAATGCTCTTGTAGTGATATAACTGCCAAAAAACATCCCCAAAGAGGTGTTTCCTCTGAAATTTATCTTTTAAGTATTTATGTAATTTACAGAGAGGTTCATACTTTTTTCATGCAAAGTCTTTCTCTGTTCTTTTCCTTGGGCTCAGATGAGTGATCAATTTGCCTTATATTAGATGGGCTGTGGTTGTCACCCTCACTTTGGTTTTAGCTGATGTGGTTCTATCTTATTTCCCATGGCAGAGGTACCTATCTGGTGAGGTACCATGGAGTAGCAATACTAAGGATCAATTATTCCTGTTCTAAGTTATGCAGCAGAGAGGTACATTGCAAAACTTCCATAATCTGTATTTTGGTAAGAAGCATCCAAGGATGTTGTCTCAAAGGTCAGTGAAAATGATTTAAAAGTAGGTCTGACTGACAGTTACTTGAACTGTGAAACTGTGTGAGTACAGCTCTGTATTAGCTCAATAAAACAAATAATTCAGGTTAAAAGAAAGATAAAAAAAAAGCAAAGGTTTTACTGGTGATCAGTAAGCATTTAAATAAAATTAAATTTCTATTGATTTAAACAGGTTTAAACATAGAAATGATATGAATTACATAAGGAAGAATAATAGGAATTACACAGCTGCATTAATTTTATGTACCGGTAAATGTATGAAATATAATTTTATTATACAGTGCTGCTGGGTATAGCACCATGAACAAACTCTTCTGCTGCAATGCTTAAAAGACTCTGTCAGTCTACCTATATCTTGAGTTTGCTTGTTTGCCTTTAATTGTCACCACATTCTCTCTTGTCTTTCACCTCTCCTCATATATATTTTGCCCCTGCTTTTGGGTCTGGTTTGAGCCTGGATTGTAAATTATCTGATGTAAGAGGCCTTCCACTTGGGAACTGTGTGTGTAGCAGCTCAGAGAGTGGTGTACCACAGCAATAATGCTTCACCAGGAGGGCAGAGAGGTGCTGCAACAACTTGTCCAGAGATGTGGCTGCCCCATCCCTGGAACATATTCAAAGCCAGGCTGGGCAGGGCTGGGAGTAGCCTGGTCTAGTGGGAGGTGTCCCTGCCTATGGCAGGGGAATTGAAACCAGGTGGTCTTAAGATCTCTTCAAACTCAAACCAATCTATGGTTTTATGAATAATTATATAGGTTTGTTGGAGTCCGAGAAACTGCTAAGGGAGCTCTGCCCAGGGACAAAGGTTTGTAGGATTGAGTTGCTAATATCCAAGAGAATCCACAGCATTTGGGAAGGAGAAGCAGATATATGGCAAGCATTGCCCATTCAGCAGTGTTGGCTGAAAAAGTCAAGGTGGGGAAAGGTAAGCGAGCAGAACTTCTTGTTGATCTCTTGACTTAAGCAATCCCATATGGGGATAGAAGTGGCTTTCCTTGAGGCAGAGGATGGATTAGGTAAGAGATGTAGCAGAGAATAAGATAAGATCTAATTCTCTGTGCTTCTAACCCTACACAACTGAAATTAGTGGAATATTTACCTCTAGTGTCCATGGGAGGTTGTGGATCTGTTCCCATGGAAGGAGTGGGCTGATCACTCCTCCCTCTAGGGCTCCTGATGCTCTGAGCTCCTGCACACCGAGATCACATGGGATCATTCATTTAGACAGCAAAAGGGCCACGGAGGTAGCCTTCAATGGGGAAATGTAGCTGAACTGAAGCAAAACTGTGAATTAAGTTGCGAATTTGCAACTTTTCCTCATTTAAGGAACCATGACAAAACAGGGCAAGGAATGAGCAAAATCACTGGCCTAAATGTTGAGAGAGAACTTCTGAAGCAGGGGAAAATCACAAGATAAAAATATCCTTGCATTTAGAGCACAGGGTGGAGCAAGAAAATAAAGGTGGAGGAAGTTTCTAGAAAAAGCATCCTTTAAAAGTACTCCAATTTTTGATGTGATAAATATCATTCAAAGCAAACAGAACAGCTGCAAAATATGACAAAAATCACTTGAAAGTTCATTGATTTTGCAGTAAAACTGTAAGTACTTCACTTTATAATAATTGTTCCTCTCATGCTTTCAAATCTTGTACTTGAGCTACAAGAGTATTCAGGTCAGGGCTGTATTCAGAAAATAGGCACAGAAAGACAATGAACCTCAACTAGAGAGATACTTTAATCATGAGCTAATTTACAAACCAAAGCAAAACAAAATCATTTTTGTCTAAGATTATTAGAAGATGCTAATTTGCTGCCTAAAATTATCTTTTTCTGTTACCTATCAAAAAAAAAAATTAAAACCCAACTCTTATCTTCCTAATTAAATTTCGTGACTTGGCTTACATGGTTGGTTAGATTTTTTTCTTGTCTAAGGACAATATGCATGTGTTATTCAAATATGAGCTCCTCTGTAGTATAAACTCATATAAACACTGTCCTGATGGTGCTAAACTAATGATAGTGCTTTTTCTAATCATTTTCTCTTGGCTTGTAGCTATATTTAAAATAAGTGAGCAGCTTTTATGGAAGAGCGACATGTGAAAATGGAGCTCTGCTAAGTGTATGCAGCCTTGTAAAATTTGTAAGACACTTAAAAACAGCCAAGACAAAAGAAACAAACACACCCACCACACCCAGCTGCCCTCCTCCCCTAAACCTAGAAATTTAAAGCAATGTTGGGTAGCAGGAACATCTCTGTGATCATATGATAAGGACACTGAGCATCAGAGATAGGCAAGGTAAGAATAAAGAGTATTCACTTTAATTAAACTAGTGAATACATCCTTTGTTATCTGTAATAATTTTTATTTTCTGGAAACATTTATGAGAGCATTTTTTCCTTTTTTTTTAAGAAAAAAACCGTGGTGGTGATTCTGTGTGTGTGTGCACAAAAAACGTGCACACAGTTGCTTGCAAACTTTTTATATGAATAAATATAAGTATTTTTATGTACATTTGTAATGTAAACGATTTATATTTTCTTCAGATATGTTTGCATAGCCATCTTAAAGGCTCTCTATGGCCTTTAGGCACATCTTGTAGCTAATTAGTAATCTGTCTAACAAATAAGTGCATGGCTCAACAGTCTACTCCTTTGCCTAGGTTAGACACAGGCTTAATAATTTGACTGAATTTGGTCTTGTGGGGTTGGATATTATCCATCCTGGGACAGTAATGACATCATCCACTCTAGGAGACCCTTATGCACTGGAGCAATGGGGTATGGGAAGTTAGTAGGAAGTTAGTAGGCTACCTGGATGCACTGTGTACAGGAAAAAAACCATTTTGCTTGAACTATCAGCCAAATCTGCACCACTTCACCCCTCCCAGTTCATGAGCACCTGAGTGTGCTGGCAGAGAGAGGAGAGGAGAAGATGGGTGAAATGACTGCCAGAAGCGATTTGGTTTCTGAGTGCTTTCAAGTTTTTTAAATCACAAAGCCCAAGAGCCATGTGGGGATTTTATGATTTAAATGCTTGATGGTGTTCAGTTCTGTCCTAAGTATGTAGCTACACAAAGCAATAATATACACTTCAAGCCTTTCATATTAGTAAAGTTCAAACATTAATAATACGGCCCTTCATTTCAAAAGACTGTGCTGGCACAAAGGCAAATGTCAGCAAAGGTACATGCCTGCGAAGCAGCTCATCTTGTTTTGTCCTCCTCCTTGTTTACAGACTATGCAGCCGATGCCTGCTGCAGCACTGGTGCTCTCAGTGTGATATCACCACCTTCCCACCATGCAGGGCAGAGATGGACCTAGATCTTGTACCAGCTGCCTGAGCCGTGGGTCCTGCCTGGGGACTCCTCCAGTTTTGTCTTGTCTGATTTGTTGTGACTGCTGTGCTGCCAGCCAGGCCTCTGGGTGCCCTGAACTGGTGGCCCCCTTGATGACTTGCCCATTCTCCTTTAGTTTGTTAATTAGTGCTCTCTAGATGTTCTTTAAGCAACTGCTCCCTAAGTCGTTGATTGCTTCCTGTTTCCACATTTCTGGTCAGTTCTTTTGTCTGATCACCCTGGTGTACTCTGTAAAATGCATCTCCCCTTGCCACTGTCAGCAGTCTGCAGTCCTATCAGTGCTGATTTGTCAGGTTTCTCAAGGGGCCAGTAGTTTTTTAATGCTGTTATGTGCACACCAGATGAAACAACAATGCAAGGGAGAGTACCAGACGTTGGAGCATTACTGTTGGGCTGTTGGCTCTGCTCCTTGTCATTTTGACCTCATGGTGATGCCCTGTGCACCAACTTTCACAAGCTAAAGGTTGCGATAGACTGAAAAGAACCTTTGCAAAAATGTGTTTAGTACAGTACTATTAAATCTGGGCGAGCCCGTGTTTTTATGCAAAGAGAGAGGAATGGGACTATTACCCAAGGTCATGTGTTTGTTTGTCCTTTTTTTTCAAGGTCTATCTGCAAACATTTGAGGGCAAGTTTAAATTATGCTGCTGAGCCAATCTTTGCATCTCTTTTATGAAGCAAGGGGTTTGACTGCTCTCAACTAGCATAAAATGACTCTGCTTTGGGAACAGCCAAATACCACCTGGTCTGCATGGAAATCAGAGCAGGAGATTCTTGAGCAGAAGTGTGCTATCACTTCTGAGTCAGGAAGCTTTCTAATTTCTCTTCCCTTTTATCTACATATTTGAGTTCTTCTCAATATAAACATTTGTACTCTAAGGTTTTTATTCCTTTTAATTTGATTAGCATGTGTAATATTGAGTAATACCAGTGGAAGAACATTTCTAAATGCACTCCTCTTTTTGCTGACAGCCAGTGCATCACACAAATGACACAGCTAACTGTATCACGTTGAAGTTCTTCCACTAGACATATGGCCTATATCTATTGTGTGCCTGAGCTTTGCCCTGTCACTAAAGAAATTAGTTGTACCAAACCCTGGTATTGTGCTCACAATTTCCTTGTAGTCTTCCTGCTGCAGGAGGAAAATAGGATTTACAGGCAACGCCAAAGCCTGGGCTGATTTCGTAAAAATGGCCCTCAAAATGCAGATGAAGCATTAAGGAGTTTTTGGAAGCTTCACTTCACAGGGATGGTGTTCTTGGTTGCCTCTAAAAGCACAGGACCACCCCAGAATTTTCTTCAGCTGTTCCAGTGCACCTGTGAAAGAACCAGCTCCAGATTAACAGTCTGGGCAGTGAGTAATTTGGCCTCAAAGCTGTTGATAAACACAAGTGGCCACTAAGTCCTCACACTGTAATGATATAGCAGGACACCAAGCTGATTGATGAAGAGATTAAAACATCTGTAACGTGTGTCAGTTCAGTGTTAATCCCACACCATTGTTGCAATAGGACTTCAGCTGTTGTTTCCTGAAGTGCATGTACAAGTCACTGCAGATCAGTCTGTCCAGAGCTCTACAGGTACCTCTCACTTCAGGGCTGAGGTGTGCTTACAGCTGGCTCAGCATCTGTCTTTTAAGAGACTGTCAATGTGTAAAACTGTCCCTGGAATTATTCATCTTCAATTTCAGCAAATGTTGACTATCCTTTTTCTTAATTTAGAAGGATAACTCAGCTGCTGAGTCTGTCTTCTGGAACACCCAGTCTTCCAAGGTTTTCAGAAACTTCATGAAGCTAACGTATGAAATCAAAAGCTATGCACTGTAGTAACTCTGATGAGAAATTATTAAGATCCAGTGATTAATAATTTTGTAACTTTTTGACTTAACTGTCACTGGACTGTTTTGTGCTGGATTTTTTTTTTTTTTTTTGGATCTCTTGTAATTCACAACTGGGTAGGGTTTCGTTCATTAAATTGCAAAGTTTTCAAGCCAATGCTTACATTGTCCATCAATATCTTGGCAGAATTATCCATGATTCTTCTTAATTGAGGGAAGCAGTGAGAATGGGCATCCAATTAGGGCATTCATTGTCTCAAACATCCACTCCTGTTTACGCTTCTTGGAAGCTTTCTCAATATGCTGTGTTGTACTGGCCTGAGAATCACACTGGTCCTGACCTACTTGGCCTGTTAATCTCGCTCATCCTCTGTCTGTCCCTTTGTCCGACTTTTGTAGTCCGGGATTCTGGGACAAAATATGTAGATGTCTTTGTCTTTTGGATATTTCTTGAAATGCCAAGTTTCTGGGTGCTTAAAAACCAGGGAGTTTAAAATGCCAGTGAAAAGATGAACTTCTTAACCATTACTTCCCATGAGAGCAAATTCTGCTTTATGAGGCATTTCAGGAGCACCCTGTGGCCCCAGAGCACAATGCAGTGCAATGCAGAGATCACCTCATTGCTTGTGGTGTGGGGGCCAATTTTTTTCCCTAGATGTTGATCTCACTCAGGTCAGATGGCTGTGCACTGAGCTGCACATGGCAGTGCTGCTGTGCGCTGCAGGGACCCCCAGGGACCTTTGGGCACAGTTAATTGTTGGTCATTGTACAGCAGTCACACAGCCTGGTGGCCAGAGCAGCATCTCTCACCACAAGTTCACCAGGATACAGGGACGGATGGAGACCTTTCTGCCACATGGCAGTCCATCCCAATGTGGTTGGCTATGCCTATCCGCTCCCCAGGGGTGATCTTTTCGGTACTAAAATTAACGTGTTGGCGCTGGTATGCCCACTTTTAACAAATGCATTTCTGCCATGGTGTTCTGGCTCCTGTGATGGCAGAGCTGGGAAGCCTCTTCTCCCTCCATCACATTTGACATCACTGCAATCAGTACTGTGTCCTTTACCACACGTCTGGTCTGCTTATTTATGGAGATTCACAGGTAAGCAAGATTTAAGAGTATCTATTCCTTTAATAATAATAATAGTAAAAATGCTAATTTCTGAGCATGTAATGAAATCACAGCAGCCTTGTGTTGCAGGGATGAGGGAAGCTCTTAAATTGCATCAGCTCAAGCCAGCCTGAGACTTGAGACAGCCTGAATGACTGTGGCAGGAGCACTGCCTGGGCAGAGTCCCAGGGTAGATCAACAATTGAGGAAATAGATTTGACACCACCCTTTGCTCTTCATCCTATTATTTTAGGGTATTTTGCTGGTGAGGAACAGCCAGCTTACACTCAGACTGTACCCTAGGTCTGTACAAGTGAAGCCAGATTTGGCCTAACAATGACAACCCAACCACCTGCCCATAACCTTGTGTTCGAAAATGTGACTACAGCACTGCTGTGTGTAGCTATGTAAATGTATTTTGAAAATATATCCATTTGAAATGTCCTTCTTAAGTATAGAGAGTGCTAGAGTTAAGGGATCTTGGTTTAGAGGAGGAGGATTGATTAGAAATAATAATAAATTCTGTAGAATATGTGGCCATGCCACATTCAATCTGGTAAACCTCTTATGTCTCACAACCCGATCATGAATTTTCTGTGTCAGTGGGTGTGTAATCACTCTTGATACAATGATTTACAGTTTGTGTGCAGACAACAGATAGACACACTCAAATTAGGAAAGCCTATCCAAAAAAAAAATTATATTTGTAATTAAACAACATTGCAACATTGTGCGTGCAGTGGCACAAAAATCTGTTAGAGGATAGGAAAATGTAGCAGTAATTTTCATCTGAAAATCTGTATCATTAAGGAATTGTGCAAGATTAGACCCCTACAAGCATTAGCTTGTGAACACTGGGGAAAAAAAAAGAGCAACAGCTTTAAGCATTAATGTGGTTAATCCCACAGCGTAGCACTTGGTTAGAGTCAGGATTTGGAATTACAGCTCAAATGGTGATATTTCAAGGGGAAGGTCAGTTTGAATCAGTGATAATACTTTGTGTTTTTGCTGTGCCTTCTGAATAAGAACCTCAGAGGGGTTTATAGACATTAGTGAATTAAGGTTCTCAGATCTCTGCCAAGACTGCAGTTTTATCCTTGTTCTACAGAGGGGAAAACCGAGTCATGAAGAATTTAAGTGGCCCTGCAGAAACAGCAAAGAGTGATGCTGTGTGGGGTGCTCCTGGATCCCTGCAGCTCTGTAGGGAAGCATGGACACAGCTGTGGGGAGCAGAATGTGCCACTGGCTGCAGCAGGGATGTGGTGATGGGCAGCCTTGAGAGGGTGAGTTTGGCACTGGTGTTTTGTGGATAAGAGTCAGCAGTTTCATTCCTCTTGTTACCTTGTGATGTGTTTTACTGCAGCTCCTCAACATGGACTTCTTATGCCTTTTCCATCCATGGTGGCTGAGCTGTTCCATCCTGTT